>WEKW01013537.1:228582-241686 GCA_013389905.1 Sula dactylatra | reverse complement strand
AGGCCGCCCCTGTGAAACGGCCGAGCCCTCCCGCCCGCTCCTGCCCCAGCCGGGGGTTCGGCCGCCCACCCCCCCACTGTCAGGGGTGACCTGCTGTAGCGCAGCACAGGCAAAACGTGACGCCCGTCGCGCTCGGCTCGGCCGGTGTTGATACACGGCGCACAAAGCCAGAACCTTTGTCCTTCGTGTGACACATAACGGCGTGACGTGTCCCACGTGCCGCCCGCCACACACCGTCACGCGTCTGAGAGACCCCGCGCGCAGCCCGGGCTGCGTCATCCCTCACTGCTATCGCGTCTCTAATAACTGCTGTCAACAAACGACCGTGACACATCCCACGCATTAACAAACGCCTTGTTTGTTAGTTTCTGCGGCGCACCTGCTCGGTTCCTTCTGAACCACACCCTTTTTATTCACTATATCGTATTAGCTGCATTATATTCCACGTTAACGGCGTGTTGCCCCTAAAAGACGCGCTGGGCACGGTTTGGACACAAAACACCCAGTGCATCAGTGCTCCTTCCTCTCTTTCCCATCTCCTGTACTTCCACAAATGGTGGAACCGGCACTTGCAGCATACGACTACTTGCTAAGCAGCGCGCATTGAAAATCCCCTGGCTTCTACCTTACATCCGATAATTGCCACATTTGCTTCACCTGAGCAGTATAAACAAAATGCTGCCTGTCCGGAGCTGTCACCTCTCTGACAGTCCTGGTGCAACCCACTGCCGAGTCCAGCATGATGGTTATTCCCAAGAATTCCCAGCCGTGCACTGGTATTGATTGGTCTGACGTCTGCCGTCTGCATAGCAAACCCACGCTACAGCCCCACGGGCACCGAGGGGCACACATAGGAACTGCACAGATAGGAGCCGTCGTTCACGTACGTGGCACGCTGAGCTCCGTGCCACCCATCGCCGCAGGATCACCGAGCGGTTGAGGTTGGGAGGCGTCTCCGGAGACTGTCCAGTCCAGCCCCACTGCTCAAAGCAGGCTCAGACAGAGCAGGGTGCCCGGGCTCATGTCCAGCTGGGTTCTGAGTGTCTCCACCGTCTCTCTGGGCAGCCTGTTACAGTGTTTGACCACCCCCACAGAAAACAAAACAAAACAAAACAAAAACAAAAAAAAGAAAAGGTTTTCCCACGTTTAAATGGAATTTCTTTGTATTTCAGTTTGTGCCCATTGAATAGACAAGACTGTTCGCTGGGCATGACCGAGCAAAGTCTGCCTCCAGCTCCCTCGCTCCCCCTGACAGGTGTTTATACACGATAAGATCTCCCTAAGGCTTCTCTTCTCCACACTGAGCAAACCCAGCCCTCTCAGCCTTTCCTCATACGAGAAGATGCTCCGAGTCCCTCGTCACCTTCGTGGCCCTTTGCTGGACTCATCCGCTGTGTCCATGCCTCTCTCGTCCCGGGGAGCCCAGAACTGGCCACAGTACTCCAGGTGTGATCTCACCAGCCTTCACCACACCGACTTACTGCCCCGATTCTGTCTGGTGTGAATCTCTCCTTCACCAGCCTCCCCAACCGCTCGTCACAGCACACGCAGCCCTGCGGGCACGGCGCGCAGGTTGCTCAACAATCTGCATTACACTCCCAACTTTGCAAAGACATACCCACTTGGACATGCCTGATACTCCTGTCCTGTCAGGAATGCAATCAGTCCAACCTGCTTTCTTCTGCCTCTCATGCATGCGGCGGTTCCGTCCTAACCACCTTAATTCTCTCTCCCACCTGACACGTCACACACCCCTCGTCCCCCCAGTGTAGTTCATCTACACGTGACCCATCCAGAACTGCTTCAGACAGGCTGTAAAACCTGTGGTTGCAGGATGAAGATGTACCATCCAAACCTCTCATGCAGTACCCCCCGTATTTAACTGACACAGTGGGACTGATTCCCGCAGTTAGTAACCTATATATTACGAGACAGAATGCCCTAAAATCTGCTGCAATGCCTATTCATTCATACTGCAGAACGAGGTACCGTAGTATCATATGCCGCATCTTTGTTATACCTTCTGCAAAATTATAGCGGACAGTTGAAATACTCACAGTGCCAACGTCATTGAGCATTTCTAAGGCTGACTTTACCGAAGGGTCTGTATGTTTGTTCATTGGGTTCTGCAGACATCTGGGTGCTACTTCCCAAACCCCAGGTGTGATTCAGACAGCTCTTCTGAAAACTATTCGCCTTGTGAGGATGCTATAGAAAAGGCTACCTCACAGATGACGTCGGTGGCCAAAATCCCCGCTTAACCAGACATCTCCTGTGTGCTTGGGTTGCTCGCCAAGACTTCTGGCTTCTCGCTAGTCCATGGCTGCAAGCCAGAGACCACTTCTGGTTTCCAGGCTCCCACCCCCCCAACTCCGTACAACAGTATAGGGAGCAGGAGGCAACCGTAGGCAAGTCCCGGCAGGGTAAATGAGTAAATAAGTAAATAACACCAAAATGCTGGGCAGTATTTTTGTTACTTTGACAGTAACAGAGAAATACCTTCTTTGACAGAATTACTACATTCTACAACTTCTGGAATGCAGTTCCCATGTGCATCAAGTTCACACTTCCCAAAGTTGTCGTTTCAGGCTGTGAGGTGCAGGGGTTTGGTTACACTGGGAATTTACTAACAGAAAACTAGTGTGGTAACGCTACCGTGCCGAAGATGCGTGCAACCAGTGCACATCATCTAGCACGCACACGTACTTCAGAGAGAGAATTCTTCTGGATTCATGTAAGCCGTTTTTGAGATAGTACAAAGCAAAGAGAAAAAAAAAGTCCATGTTAGGATCTATATAGCTGTAACTACAGTGATATAATAATAGCAGGCTTTTTTTTCTGTTATATTTCCATAAGCAGCCACACTGTAAGGCAGGTGCCTCTGCATCCCGAACGCGGTTAGCAGTTTGTGGAAAGAGGAGAACTGCGCAGCTGGGAAATTCTGTAATGTGGATTTTTGGCCATACAAATATGTGTTGGGTCATAAGACATCAGAGAAAGTCATTCTACAAGTACAGGAAAGACACTCGGCGTGCTGATGGTAAGCCATTCGATCTGTATCTCAAACCCTTTGGGATACTTCAGCTGGGTCGTATGATTACCAGTAACAATTTATTCCACCAACTACCATTTGCCTTGCTAACCTTCTCACATGCAAATTGTAGCCTCATATCCCTTTGGTTACTGTTTGGTGAGCTGCTGGAGTTGTAGCGTCGAACCTGGGCACTGACTTTGAGTATTGAAGTGAGGGCAATGATGGGAGTTAGCTGAAAGAGCAGGTTGGACAACCTGTATCTCTAGAACAATTTCCCACCGTCTAGAAGCTTAAGTCAGTTTGAAGAGAGTCATGAAGGTCTTTTGCCCTTTCTTAGAAAGGCGGAGCAGGAGAAAGTGTCAATTCGTTGCTCGGGACGTGCTCACTGCTGCGGAAGCGTGTGACTTCTTTTTAAAGAGTTGTCACTGCAGCCGAGTTGGATGTAGATGTTTTACCTCACCAGGATTAGGCAAGAAGTTTTTTTTCTTTTTTGTTCTTCTATTCTTTTTTGCCAGTGAAGGTGAGGTCTCTCCTGTCACCTATAAATCTGTTCTCAGGACAAAATTCTCACTGATAGCGCAAGGAGAATATTGGCTAGTGCCCTCGGTATCAATGGTCCAAACTACCAAGTTTCACCCTTTAGGAAAGAAATATGATTGTAGTATTAGCGAAAAAAGGATGCCTCTGGAGACTAAACAATCCTGGCACCTTTCTTTTGAGATTTTTCCCGTGCACTCCGAAATGCACTATGTAAGGACTGGTCCAAAGCCTTAATGTATGCAAAATCTGATTTCACGGTTGATTCCATGAAGCATCTTTTGTCACTGAGTTCACTAAAAATGCAAACCAGCCGTTTAGTCCTGAAGCCAAAGTCTGCAGGACCTTATTCCGTCATTCACATCAGAAAGTTTCATATACTGTCTCCGGTTGGGTGTACGAGCTTGTGGAGGAAAAATGGTGGCAAGCCCAGCCTGCAAATGTTGCTAAGCTTAATTATTTATACCAATTTGCTTAAGCCTGCGCCCCGCCTGTGTCTGCAGTAGCTACTCATTTGGTCAGCTACGTCTCATAGCGATGTTTCTGCTTCCTACTCGGATGACTGAATAATAAATAAAAAAATATAAGGCAAGGTAAATGCCCTTGTTCACACATGAATGCTTGGGTTCACATATGAACACAGATGGTCCTGTGGACGGAAACAGTTTCTGGATTGTGTTTCAATGGAAAAATGGCCGTATCATTCTTGTTTCACGCTGTGTAAAAGAAGGACTATGCAAAATGGTGCAAAATCATCTTTAATTTCATGCAACCTCATTTTCTCATTGGTTCTGACTGCTATACTAATTCCTGTTCTGAGCAAACTACCATAAGACAGCAGAAAATGGAGAAATTACTGCCAACACAAAGGACCCCCAGCTCGGGGGTCTGCAGTTAAGCTCCAGGTTTTGCTGACTCAGCCCCAGAAGTCTTTCCACCCAGCACCACGCACGTCTCATCAGCCGGCTGCTCTGGGCTCACCTTTCGGCGACGGCCGCACGCCAGCCACCGCGTGTCCGCTCTCCAGAACACACGCGCAACCCACCCGCCGCACGGAGCCCACCGTGAAGTGAGAGAGGTGCATGCAGGTGGTGGGATAGTAGGAGCGGGAAGCCCCGTGCTCCCAACGTTTGAAACGAGGGCTGCGAAGGCTCAGGGCGTGATCCTGCCAGAAGGAAGGGTCTTGCAGGGCCGCTGCAGGACTTTACTTGCCAGGCAGCAACCGTTCGGGGACATAAGGGAGGAGAGCACGCATCTCATTGAATAGGTAACTTTGGAGGAGGTCAGAGGCTTCTGCTATCCTTATTCTGGGCACGGTTTGAGAACTGAGAGGCACAAAGAAGCTCAGGCAGGCAGAGTTACAAACAGAAACAAAGGGATGGATGAATAGCAGCTGGTAGGCTTCAGAGGCTGGTATATAACCAGCAGCTCCCAGTTCCGGAAGACAGGAGTGCATTTCTCCTGGCTAAGTTGCAGTTATGCTGCAGGGAAACAGGGAACAGTACTGAGGAGCTGGACAAAAGGAAAAAAAACGTGCTTTCGATGGAAACAATAGTTTGGAAGGAAAAGGCTTCCTTCTCTCTGTATCTCCCTTCTGCCTCTCCTTTTCATCTGCCTGGCCCCTTCTCCAGCTGTTTTTCTCACTCTGCCTTTTTCCTTTACCATCTTGAGAAAGTTTCTTTCTCTTTTCTGGCTGCCTGCTTTTGTTTCCTGTTCCTTTCCCTCTTTTTGACTCCTGTTCTGCCCTTTTCTGTCTCTTTTCCCATTGTCTTTTGATGAATGCTGTTGCAGTGATGACTTAGGATTTCAGTGCCTGTTGGGAAGGTTCTGATGCAACCACAGGGTGGCTATACTTTGCAGGCGCTTTGCTGCATTAAGATTGATAAACATCTGCCCTGAGAGCTACAGAGCTTCAGACAGCAGGCTAAATGTCCCTGAGTTTCTCCCAGTTTTGGTGTTTTCCTCCTGTGTCTGGCAATTCTGCGCCCAGAGCTGATGAGAGAGTGTTGCAGGGAATCTGGTTTTAGGTCTTCTCTCATTCATGGGCAACGGTTTCTTCATCTCACTCTGATGCTCCCGCTCGCCACCCGCAAGCGTGGTTGTACACCCAGCGCCCGCTTGCCTGCCTTAAACCGCTGGAGATTGAGGAGGGGCGGGTGTGTCTACCTCAAATTCGGGTCTCCCATGGCCGGGTCCGGCGCCAGTGTGGGAGCAGTGCTCAGGAGGCTCCCTGCGGTGCGAGGGGACCCTTTCCCTTCCCTCCTCCTGCGGCCAGGTGCTAAGGGAGGAGGGGGATGGAGGTGCCTTGCAGGGAGGCCAGAACTAGGTCAGTGTAGCTGGAACTGCAGCTGGTGCAGTGCGATGCGGGGAGGGGAGGGATGGAGAGCCAGCGATAGCCAGGGAGGGGTGAGTGAGAGGAGCCGTGCTGGATGGAGGACGAGGAGCTGTCTCTCCCAGAAGTTGCAGGGGCAGGACAGCCTCCTGCAGGCTGACTGCATGGCTGCCAGCACAGCCCCCTGCTCCCCATCGTCCCCCAGCCGTGCCCTGCCCGCCCTGGGCCCTGGGCATGCAGAGCGTGGGGCTGGCATCGCCTCCAGCCAGCGGGGAAGTAAGCCTGGGGGTGGGCAGGAGGGGGTCTGCAAAAAGGGAGAGGGAGAGGAAGGGAGAGTGGACGATAATGCTGGAAGGTGGACTGAGAGAAGGATGTTAATAGCGGAGAAAGGAGGGTGGATGGAAACAGAGAAATGGAGAAAAATCTGGACAATGAATAAGGAACAGATGGAGACATATATTTAAAAAAGGAAGAAGAGAAGTGTGAAAGGCAACAATGACAAGTGATGTTTCAGCACTTGTAATTGGTGCAGTGGGGGGGAGGTCATCTGCATTCCTCGCAGTGCCCAGGCAAAAGGACACATCCCCCTTGCCAAAATCCACAAGGCAGTAAAGCTGCTGCAGTCAGGCGCTGCCAGCCATCACCAGTAGGTTCAGCGGTACAGGTGTACCTCGCTGCTGTCCAAAGGTCATACTGTTACCGCTCTTGGGAGCGCAGTGAAAGCACATTTCACTGCGGTTTGCAGTATGCCTTGTTTGACCTTTGGAGTCATCTCTGACATTGCCTCCCCTGTTACAGCTCCGAAGAAATTCGGATTGCAAGAGTTGTGATCTTCTGTCGTTGCTGTACAACCTAAGCCTTACTTTCTCTCGCTCTCTCTGACTTGCTCTCCCTCCTCCCTTTCTCTGGTGCTTTTCCATTTTCCCTGCCTGTCTCCCGCACTGCCCCGTGGCAGCCTTGCCCACACCGCCTTGTGCCGTGCCCGGCTCGCTCTCCCTCGGACCTGGAACGGTGCAGCCTGCAGAAACGCAAGCCCTCCCGGCCATGCCCTCCCCTTCCCCATTTTCCATTCCCCCCTCCTCTCTTCTCCTCAGCCCCACTACATCCTTCCTGTCCTGACGCTGGCAGCGTGTCTCCTCCCTCCCTCCCTCCCTCCCTTCCTCCCTTCCCCATCCCTCCTTTCCCCATCCCTCCCCCTCTCCCCGCAGTGCTCCAGCCCTCACTGCAGTGCAATCCATCACTCCCAGCCAAGGTCCTTACGCCGCGGGGCGGGGGGGGGGCCTGGCTCCCTGCGAGGCTGGGGGGGGCGGCCGGGGAGAGCAACTCCAGCCTGCTTTGCTAAGAAGTGAGAAAAGCTCGCAGAATACAGACCCTTCTGGAATTGAAACCTCCCGTCTGCTTCCAGCTATTTTATTTATTCATTTACTTATTTAGTCTCTTTGTTTTCAAAGAAAAAAATGTTTCTGCCAACATTCCAGTGAAGGTGACCGAAAGGAAACCAGGGAGACGGAGAGAAAGCCAGAGTCAGAAAAGCTTGTGCAGAGAGAGAAACCGGGAGAAAGAGCACTGGGGGAGAAAAGAAAAGGGAAAAAAGGGGAAAAAAAAAGAAGAAGGAAAAAAGACATATACAGAAAAGGACAGAAACAGAGGAAGAAATACAGAAATAAAGAGAGGGAGAAAAAACATTAAATGCAGGGAAAAGAAAATGTAGGACAAAACCCAAGAATTAAATTGGAGAGAAACCCGAGATGGCAAGAGGACTCAGGGAGGATACAGTAAATAGCCAAAGAAGCCTTGCTGAAGAGGCTGGGTTGATACAATGAAATAACATTTAGATGTTTTAACAAGCAAACCCAGGGTGCTTTGCTTTGAATGCAAATATTCTATACAGCTGCATGCAAATGAAATTCCAGCGTGATTTTATTCTAAGAACAATTGCAAACGAGGAAGTAACGGGTGCAGAGTTTAAGTCTTTTTTCATAAAGAGATACATATCAGGGCAGCTGCATTGATGGACAGAGGCAAGAAATGGTTAGAATAATATCAAGTTAGGTTTTTCAGCTGCCAGTGCTGTTGCCCTTTTACAGGCATCTTGTAAAGGTGTTGTTTATGTTGATGCAGAATGGTCTACATTTGGTGCTGTTTTCATCTCTTTAAGAGGTGAGCTAAATCAGTGCAGGCCCTTTACACGTATACATATCACATTAGGGCGGATTTTCATTAACATCCCTTGCCTTGGTTTCAGTCTGCCATCAAGTCAGAATAGCGACCATACATGGGGAAGGTCAGAAGAAAAGCCAAGTGGTCTGGTTGAAGTCAGCTGTACCTACAGGAGAGACTGATTTTATATCAATGCAGTTGCAGTAATGCCCAAAATCTTTGTTTGTTCCTCTAATGTCGACTGTAGAATAAAACATAAATGAGTATTTAAAAGATAAGTCAGCCTTTATAGTCCCTGTGAAGGTATAGGAAACAGAGGGATAAAAACCTGAAAGGTGGTGCTTCATAATTTTCCCCACAGTACAAACTCTTGCCATTTTGCCTGCTAACACGTGTATCGTTTGCATTTCTTCTACTCAGTGCAATTGCTGTTGTCCTTTCTTAAATCCTTTCAGGAGCAGGATAAGTGCTGTCAATGCTGACGCTGAGAAGGCCTTCAACAGTATGCGTATTTTAGATGTGGCCAGTTTAAAAAAAGGCCTTGATCTTTTTCTAAACGTTACAGAATTTAAAGCAAATCACTTTAAAAGTTGTCACTTTTGCCCCCTTCCCTGATTATGTTTAAAAGCTTATAGGGTATCCTATTTTAGAATATAATATAATATAATATAATATAATGCAACTCTACTTCATTTCAAAACCTGANATAATATAATATAATACTTTTATTTTATTTTTAATTGCTATTCCTGCCCCCAGTCTTTCTATGTGCACACGAAACATCCTCCCTATGCGTGCACCTGTACACCTGCCTCCCTCTGTTGCCCTTTTTATCTGAAAGGGCATGTCCGATTCAGGGACTGCGAGCTGTCCTGATTTCATCACACCCTGTAATATCCAGTAATCCCTGTAGCCCCACTACTGGACTCAGGAGGTTGTGTGAAGATCTCGGAGCGACATCCGCCTCAGCACTGCAACATCTGAACATCGGAGCAGCCCTTTCAGGCTGTGATTTTTGAAGCTGATCTGCGCAGGGGCGAAGGCTGGGGGACACCACTTGTGGTTTTGGACTGTTAGGGTGGGCAAAACTACCAAAATCTGTTCCATCTTGGAGGACTATTAAAAGCCAATAAAATGGTACAAAGGCCTGGACCTCAAGTGAGACAGACACTGTAGTGATGGAAAGCTCAGCTGTGACTTGGTCTCTGCTGGACCAGCTCTGGTGAACCTCTGTGTGTAGGTGTAAGACACCCATCTGCTTCCTAGCAGTGACTCCTTTAGCCAGCTCTGGTTACCGCTCCAGTGCACGAATGCCATGCTGCGACAGAAGGATTTATCCTGCTGACTTTGCTCCAGTGCTTGTGATGTCCAGAAGAGAAGAGAGAAGGGGAGGAAGAATCCGTCATGTCCTTACTGGCATTTAAGTCATGTTCACAGCCTCGTCTGTATGGAAAACTTGCACCAGTTTAATTAAAGGTGGTGTTTCTGTGTGGTCCAGAGTCTACATGGACACACATCACCGGCCTTACAGGAGGGATTTATATGTTTGTTAAGCTTAAAGTGTCACCTGTCTCCCTGAGAGAGCAGTCTTGGAAAAAGTGCCCTGAGAGAAGCTGTATTTGAGTTCAGCTGCTTGGAGAGAGGGGAGTGCCAAAGGACATGTGAAACAGCCAGGAAGAGTCAGCCCTGAGACAGTACAAGGGACCAGAAAGGCAGGATGTTTGTTATAGTAGGAACTACAGAAAGAGCACAGGAGGGAACTCCAAAGCCCAGCGAGGGAAGAGGGAAGGTCCTGACAACTTCTCACTGTAGGCTTCTTGGCCATGAGAAGCCTGAAGCATGTGGCCAAGTCACCAACCAAACAGCAAAGAGCTCACCGACTGCCTCTTCTCGTGCTCAATTCTTCACAAATATCGAACTGATTTGGAGGAACTGAGCACGTATTAATTAGAGTTTCATGGACTCCCTTAGGGTATTTTGTGACTGCAGGACTGCCTGCCCTCTAAGCAGTGGCTTGTTGATTTGGAAGTAAAGGGGTGAAGAATTCCTTATTGTAGATGGGACAACAGAAAGCATGACCGTCAGTGAAAAAGAGGTGGATCGTGTCCAGGCTCCTGCACTTTGCAGTGTTCCCACGTCTACAGATTCAGACGTGAACCTCCCAAAACTGGGGACAGATGGAGCGGGCCTTGATCTCATGTCCCTTCCCACTGACAACCTCAGCAACACCAGCGGAACAACATCAGGCAGGAATAGTGTCCTCAGGAATAGTGACCTCAGCTATTAATGGAGCCTGTCAGCACTGAGAAGTCATCAGCGTGGGTCCCAAGAAAGTTCGTTTCAGCCCCAATTCACATGGCCAAGTCGTGCTGCATTATTGACCTGATACATTGAAAGATCTTAGAGCAGTTCATTAATTTCTCATCGCTCAGGTGTAACTTAATGCCCAGTTACTATGAGGATATGTAAAGGCCAGGGAGACAAAGAGAGACAGGGAAAGAAATCAGCTGGCATTTAAACACTCTCCAAGACCTTCATAAATAGTATGCCTCAGGATCACTTACCTGTCTGCTGAGATGCAGTAATCTGTGGGGTGAAACGCACCAGGTTTCTAGGAAGGCTGATTTTGTGCCTCATCCAAAACAGCACGCTACCATCGCTATAGCATCCTTGGTAACTTAATGGGATCAGTACCAACTTGGAAGAGAACTTTTTGCTGAATCACTGTCACTGCTTCTGATCTTAGGTAAGCACCTGCAGACACTGGGGTCAGCGCAGCTTAAGGGAATATATGCATGGAAGTGTTTCCTTTATGAGTCAGCCATGCTGTTCACTGCGGCAGTTTTCCTTCACACCATACTGCGGCACTGATACCTGACTTTTTAGAGGGAAGAGTGCTTCACCTTGAGTCATCTGCTGTAGATGTCCCTAAGTTACCCTCTGCTGGAGAAGGATGGCTGCATGCAAAGCAGAAGACTGCAACATGAAGGAGAAGGGAAGGTGCAGGAGGATGCTAGTTATTCTTATTTCCCAGAAGTGAGGGCTGTCCAACTCTCTTTGTCAACATCATGGGGCAAGGACGTGGAGAAAAATAACAGGATTCTTTTCCATCCCAAAAAGCAAAACGGTTAAGCAGTTGTGGATCCAGTACACAGACAAACAGAAGAGCTAAGAGGAGAGCCTTCATTCCAGGTCTGGGCCTGCAGGTGCTGAGCCCCATCTCTTGAAGAATGTGCTTGAATTGCAAGAGTAAAAAATGGGGCTTCCCATGCCGGTGTGCTGCAGCTCCCTCCGGTGTCCACAGCGAGCAAGAGCAGCAGGATACCTCCAGTTATTTCACTGCGGTTTGCCTGGTATCTAAAATATTGAACTGCTTCCCGGCCAGGGATTCCATGACCAGGAGCATCCCCTCCCATCCGCACCAAGATGGAAGGGTGCTGCTAGAACAAGTGGTCTACCTGCACTGAGCAGCTGGGGGAGGACACAGCCTTCCAGTTTGAAAAAAAAGGATTTAAAGCTCAAAAGCAATCAGAAGAAGCCTCGTCTAAGACTAGAGGTGAATCCTGTGCTCCGTGGGAGATGGTGATACACCAATGCATTGCGAGACCAAAACATACAGCATCAATGAAAGCTTCCAAAGAAATATGTTCAGAACTCACAAGGTCTTCAAGATATTTCAGTTATCCAGATAAGCAGTAGCAGAGGCTTGAACGACAACACAGAGGCACAGAGAAAAACAAAAACCAATCCAAGCTGTGTGGAAAGGTGTAGCCCAACCACACTGCTATGTGGACTTCCAGAAAAAGCCAAGGATCTGAGAATATTCCTCAACCCGGGCTGCAGTTACAACTCCCATCACTTTCTTTTCGTTGTTTAATCACCTTCTGAGCGTCTCTGGTGGACTGAGTTTTAGCCAGCCCCTGAGAGTGGGAATGGTGATGTCTCTCTCCAGTGAAATGGAGTGGTGGTGCTTTGGTCCAGAAGGCTGCCCTGGTGAGCAGGGAAATGCCTAGCTTTCCCCATCCCCTCTACCCCTCTTCTGGTACTCCCACCACCAGTGCTTCCCCCACGAGTCTTGGGAGGACCAGAAATAAGGAGAAGTCGTTCTGTCTTTTCCCTTGAGCACTGCCACAACCACCAGCTCTGCCACAGCAGCCGCCGCTGCTCAGCCACCAGTAGGTAGGAAGTTGTGGCTTCAGGTATGTCACATGCGGGTAACACCCTGCTGGGTCTCTCGTGGTAGCGAGGACATAGGATTTCCTTAGTAGCTGTGTACAAGGTATTATAGGGTTTTATTCCTGGTCTGCAATTTGCTGAGAACAAACGTGGGTTACCTAGCTACCAGGATAAGCCTTAAGGGAAACAGCTTTCCCCTACAAGGTTTCTGTCTTTCATTGCTGTATGAAGGAGGGAGCTTGGGTCATTTCCCAGCTTTCTCCTTCAACATCCTTGGCTTCAGGACTGAGATTGTGCCTGGAAGCTCATAGCCTCCTCAGACCCAGAGGAGTAATTCCAGGAGCAGCAAGGGGAAAAGAAATCTCTGAGAAAGCAACAGGAGACGAGGGATCCCGGGGGCTGTTAGAGGAAGGGTTAGGAGAGCGCGGCTATTCCAGTGGGGCTGATTCGTAAAACACAGCGTGCGTGGGGGCAAAGCAGCACAAGGGAGTCTGAAGGATGGCACAGTGAAAGGCAGATCTCATTCTTCCTTTTCCTTTCTCAGTATGTCTCTCTCCCGTTTTCCGACTTTTATTTTTCTGGGTTTTTGGGGTATTTTGTTGGTTGGGTGGGTTTTTGCACACGTTTTCCCTCTTCCCCGCTTTTCTCAGACTGCCCGGCCGCTCCCCGCCGCCGCCTCCCGCACACGAGCCCTGTCCTGGGGGAAGCCCCATCCCCCCCCCGATTCCCATCCCCATCCCCATCCCGATCCCGGTCCCGCCGGCCCCCCGGCGCGGGGTAGCGGGGTGATGTCATCACCGTTGCTGCCAGCCGATTGGCTGCCTGCCAGCCCGCCATCTGCCCGCCGCCGCCGCCGCCCCCGCCT
>WEKW01013537.1:99087-227969 GCA_013389905.1 Sula dactylatra | reverse complement strand
GCTCCGGTCCTCCCGGTCCCCGCGCCCCCCCATCAACCCCCGGCAAGCGGAGGGGGTCCTCTGGGCAAACGGGGATAGGGGCTCTGCAGCGCCCGTGTGCGAGAGACAGGCAGGAAAACAGCAAGAAAAGGGCTGGGGTAGGAAGAGGCAGCGGCTGAGCGGGGGAGCGAGGCGGGATGTAGCGGTGCAAGAAGGAGAAGAGGGACCGCGTAGGAGGGCAAAACGCAACAGGGCACGACTGTGTAATGCCGAAATCCGTCCCTGGTGCCGAGCCATCCTGTGGGAATGGGAGGAGCGGGCTCCCTTCGGAGGACAATAAACTCTGGAATGAGGGTGTGGGCCGCTGCTCCTCGCTCCCCCCCTCATTCCAGATGCATGATGACACCACGTCCCACCATCCCGCTGGCTTCTCCTTTTTCTTTTTTTTTTTTTTTTTCTTTTCCCCAAAAAATCGTATTTTGAAGACAACCAAAAGTAGAACGTGTTCTGGGTGTGGCTGCATGTGATTTACCCAATAGCCAAAGTGGGGGGGACCGCTGAAGGGGAAAGACAGAGCGACTGCTGCTGAAGAGAGCGGAGTCCGAGGGCTGCAGTAAGTGATGGGGACCCTATCTATTCTCTCAGCGCTCCTCAAGATATTTTAAAAGTAGAAGAGAGTGGAGGCAGATAACAAGGGGAAGCTTTTCTTTGCATGCTGGGGGTGTGTGTGGAGATGGACTTAGCCACCTGGATGAGAAAAGAGTTGGAGACTGCAGAAAGGAGGTGGAAGGAGAAAGAAAGCAGATGGAGTTATATGTTCAGTCCAAAATGTTTCAGAAACACCTGGAAAACTGGCCAGATTAGGAGGGAGACACGTGGGAGGGAGGCTGGGAAGACCAAATTGTCTTAAGAGGGAAGCGGAGGCAGCAAGCAAAAAGTTTCTGTGCTGCAGGGGAGGGTATCCCTGTTCCTGCCTTAGCTTTCCTCTGACTCCTCTCTCCTCCACTCCACAGGGATGAAGACCTCTGGAGCCTGTATACTCTTGTGTCTCTTAGCACTCTCCTTGTCCCCAGCTGGTGAGTCCTTACACCAGGGGGAGGAATTCTTCTCCACCCCGGCCCCGCGGACTTTCGTACACAGGCTAGTGTGTGATGACCTAAGGAGAAAGACAGACATGTAGATGGACAGTGAAGGGAGAAGGACTGAACAGGGAAGGCATGGTGGCTATAGGGTCGTAAGGAAAAAATTAGGAACTGGGGACTTGTTCCCATGTACATCAACTCTCCAGTAAGTACCGGGAGTCGCAAGAGACGGAGGTCCGCAGCCTCCACCGCAGGGATGTTTGGGTAAGCAAAAGAGCCAGGTCGAGTTGGGAAAGAGGATTAGCTGTGCTTTGTGCTTACTGTAGACTGCTGTACCACCTGTGTTTGCATCATCCGCAGAGCATTTCCCAGTGCTGCACAAAACTTGTTCTGTCACAGACGGGAAATATTTGCTGCCACTAGCAGGTCCTGCTGGAATGGCCCCATTCCAGGCCATTTGGCTGCCAAGAGGTTTTGTAGTTTTTTCTGTAGCTGTTTTGAGAAACCTAACCTCCATGGTTTAAACCACTCTCTGCTTTTGTTGTTGTTGTTCTGTTTTGTTGCTCCACTTCTTTGTTTGCTTGGAGTTACTTTGGCAAAAATTCAGGTGGGATCAAATTTGTTAAAAAAAAAAAACACAGAAAAACCAAAACATAAGGGCAGTATCAGACATTATAGTCAGAAACAGGACAGACAGCAAAAGAAGATTAATTCCAGTGAATGGAGAAAGCTTTGCCGGGGAAAGACTGTGTGTAGGGGACAGGTGACTGCGTGTATCACATTCAAATCAGGTCATTCCAATCTACTGTCCTCGGTCCTCATGCTGAAGCCTGTTTCTGGTCCCAATAGCACTTCTTCCTGTAAAGGTGCACAGTAGAGGATGTCAGGTTTGTGACTGTGAAGCAGGGAGGAGAGGCGTCCGAGAGATGAGCTTGTACAAAGTTAGAGGCAGAAAAAAAAGGCTGTGGTTTTTATGATACATGAAGGAGGTCTGAAAGGAAGATTTCTTTCTTCTGTGTATTTTGTTTTAGCATTTCTGGGGTTTTTTTGTTTTAACTTGGAAAACAGCAGGAATTACTTGCTTGTCTCTCATTGTCTCTTTTGGCTTTGGGTGAGCTGCAGACTGGGTGAATTAGGGTTGCAGTTTTCTCAGACCTCGAGGATTAATTTATTGCGACTTGGACAGTAAAGTCCGATCATTTATAAAGCATATGAATTGGGTACCATAGCAAATACTGAAGTGATTGAAAATCTGGTAAGAAAGTCACCTCTTTTGTCTCCTCTCCTCATGTACAGAGGTTTTACTTCACTTGTTTCCTGTTGATTTAGAACTGGACCAGTTTTCTAGTTATCTCCTGGGTGGGTGGGGGGGAAGCTAGTAAGAGCTGACTTTTTGATGTTAGAAAAAAGGAGGGGAACCTCCCTCATTTTTCTGTATGACTCCTGTTTCAAATCTGGCACCGCTGGCCCCTGCAATGGTTTCAGAATTTGTGTCCTTCCTTTTGTATCAGAAACAAGCAAGGAAGTGTTCAATATCATTTTTCTCCTCTACTTGTTACTATGAAGAGAATAACCAGAACCAGGAAAGTTTTGGGCTGTACTACATTGTGGACTTAATTTATTATACATGTCTGGCTCTCCCTGGGTCAGTCACCAGCAGCGGAGCCCTTGCTGGCAGCTGGGTGGGGAAGGGAACAGCAGGGTTCAGTGACTCCTGTAATGCTGCAGAGCGGGATTATGTAGGGGTCCCAAGAGTCCCTCCGCAGCCTGCAAGTAACTGCTCTTGGAATGAGGAAGAACTAACACTAAAGCACTGGACCTGATAGTTTTTACCCGTGCAGTGCTCCCATGAAGAGCAGAAAGCTAAAAGCTGAGTTCATAAGACGTAGCAGGGTGTACTGTTTTTTGGGCTGGTCCTGCACACATCCCTGCAGTGCCCCAGATCACTGGGTTTTTCCTGCCAACTCCTTCCTTCATCCCACCCCAGTTATGCAGACATTTCCCTCCTCTGTGGCTAGCAGGAAATATTTTCCTATTCCTGGCTGCTGTAGGAAGCAGCTCTCTCACCCTTTATATTTGGACAAACCAACAGTCTAGCTCAGTTTCAATTTCTTCTCTTCCAGACAGCATGCACAGCCAAGCCTTCATCATTCTCCCTCTTCAGTGCACGCAGGGACTGAAAGGGGAAAGGTCTTCTGCTCTGTGCTCCATACCCATGCCGGATGATGGACCAGATAAGCCTAAGGAGCTGCCAGACCCGCAATCTGTTTCTTACTGTGCCAATGACTCAATCTGTAACCCCAAGCAAGTAATTTCCATGACTCAGTTTATAACATGGAGGTAGAGATTTTGACCAACCTCCAGAGCAGGGAGGCAACGTGCAATTTGTTTTCAAAACGCATCAAATGGGGTTTCGGAAATGCAAAGTCTAATAGCAGATCTGGAGGTATTGACTATCTTGTCCCTCTGCCTAGCCTTTGACCGTGGTGGAAGCAGCAGAGATAGGATCAGGACCCTCTGTATCCACAAGTCTTTGAAGAACAAACCCCGCCAGCAGTGGAGGCTGAGGCAGAGGGGAGATAATTTCTCCCTTCAGCAGAGGGCAGTGGTGTCTCCTGGACAGATAAGCATCTCAAGAAAAGCTTCGCAAAGCCTTCAGACTGTGGAAATCCCTCTATCCTTTCTTCACTCCCCTCTCTCCTTCTCTTGCAGACTGGTTTCCATGCGTGGTCAATGGGCAAGAACTGGAAAGTGCAACTGGTAAGTATTACAGGCGTGTTATGTGATAAAGACTGCCGCTGGGCAGATGTGACCCACTTGCCCTGTGTAGTTACAGCCTGTTTAATTGCAAATGCTGTTCTTTGTTTCCTTGCCTCTGACTTTGTGAGCTTGCCTTGCCGTGAAGATTAAACGAGCCCTCCAAGACAACCTGCTAAGTGTTGTGTGTTCTTTACAAATAATTCACTAGTGCTGGGGTCCTGAACACTTAGCTGAAGTGCATGAAGTTATGTTCCCAGTCAAGGGTTGTGGGAGATCCGTGAGAGCTGATTAACTCTTCAGCCATGAGATGCTGGGGGAACTCTAACACTGCTCAGGAAAAACCCAAGAGAAAAGGATGCACAAGCGGCATGGTGCTCCAGCAGTGAGGCCACTGAGAAAGGATATTGGCTGGTCTTCATACTGGCTGTGGTGCTGGGGTGAATTGCTTTGTCCCTCTGAATCTTTTTCCATTTCTGTGACATGATAAGATAAAATGAAAGTATGTTTGTGTCATGCTTCAGCATCTGGAAAAAGGACAAAGGCCTGCCTTTTCTTCAAACTAAAGCTCCTGGCTAAGGCTTCAGACATCTCCCAGCTAAGATCCTGTCATGTGCAATACCTGGGGCTTCCCAGAAAACTGTTCAGAAGCCAGTCCAAAAGATGTCCACCAAGCTTCCCTTTCCTTCACACTTTATCCCTCCATCATACCTACCCCAGCTTTGCCATCAGTTGCCTTTCAAAGCAACTCATCTGCTGATGAATTTCTGCAGTAAAGGTTCTGGAGTTGCCTCCCTCTTTCTCTGCAGTGGGTGCCTCAGCTGTCTGTCCTACCGCTGTGGGAGCCATCAGCGCCTTTGTTTCAAACGTCTTTCTTTCCCACTGAGGTGCCCACAGTGGCCATATCTGAGAAGTCAGAATATGAATCCAGAGTTCAGTAAGGATTGATGCAACGTGTGCACTAAGAGATCCAGTCCCAGGCCAGTCACTGAAAAGGGGGATGGTTACGGGTGGGATGGGGGTACTGTGTGTGTTTATGTATTTACTGGATTGTATTCCACTGTCTCATGGCCAAGGTAATTCAAGCTAGCTATGGCTAGCTATGGAAGGGACCGCAAAGTAAAGACAAGGTCTCTCAAGGACATTCTCTCTTTTCCAGGTGAAGTTAGCACCGACTCTCTTGTCAGCACCTTGGGTAAGCTCCTATCTCTTGGCAACTTCAGGCTTCTTTTCCTCTTTTCACCTTTACTCCTGCCTACCTAGCCCCAGAAATTACCCATTTTGCTCAGAAACTCTTCTTCCCCACTTCTGACATCTAGCAGTGCTCAATTCCAGTGTTTATGGCTATGGGGAAGTCCTTCCTGTGCTCTGTGCAGGGAGATGAATTTGGCATGGCTTCATGGTTTGTTCTCCAAGGAAATGCCAATCTCACCTGGTGTACCAGGGTTCTCTGAAGCCGTTTGTACTGCAGGAAGCCATGAAATCCAAAGCTCACACAGCCTGGGCTTCCAGAAGAGGTGCAGGAAGGAAGAGACTAAATGACAAGGGAGATAAATTGCTTAGGTTCACCAGTTAACTAGGCAGCACTGGGACACAGGTTGTGTCCGTGTCTGCTGACAGCTAGCAGCCATGCTTGAGTGCTCAGGAGGCAGAGGTGGCAAAAAACCCAAAAGAGCAATAAAGAAAACTCTGAGCAGTGGTAGGATGGGGAGGTGGAAATAGTGGGTTTTTTAGTACTGTCTTCCTTGCCGTGCCTGCAGCTATGTCACTGGGGGGCAGCAAAATGTATGCAAAAGATAGGGTAGATGGAGAGAACACTTGAAGATGAGCACTTGTAGCATGCAATGTGCCTCCTTAGAGAGCCAAGCCTTGCTGCTGAGATAGCCCCAGGGGAAGGACACAAAGCTGGTGGGAGTATAAGCATTTACAAGATAGGCTAATCCTGCTGGACTCGCAATGGGGAATGGAGGAGAGGACCAGAGGCTCAAGAGGGAACCTCTCCACTTTTTCCATACGAGTCTTGTTTCAAATCCAGCACCACTGGCTTTCGGCAATGGTTTCTCTCTCTGCTGGGGCAGTCTCTCAACCACATCCCTCTGAGGTGGAGGGTACCGGGCAGGGCAGGGAGAGAGAGGACACATCTGGTCGATGATATAGTTCAAAAGACAAAGGAGAGGCAGCAGCGCTTGGCTGTTGCTGGGAAGTGTGCTGCGTGTGTAGGAGGGCTCATCTGAGAGTGGTGTCCCGTTCCCCAGGACAGCAGTCCCATGGTCTCTCCTCTGCCCTGTGACTCTGCTCATCAGCTGGCTAGAATATTGTGGGTCAAATTGACCAGCTGCCATGGGACGACACTGGAGGAGAACAGTGGAAGCACAATATTGTATACACAAGGTGCATGATCTTCCTGGTGGGGATGGGAGGTGAAAGCAACCTGTGTCAGTTCAGTGCACGATACCTGACAGTCTGTAGGAGGGTAGATAAGACTTGGTGTCCAGACCAAACTGGCAGTGGTTAGCCTACATCTAAACCTGAAAAGACTAAAAGTGAAGCCGTTACAGCAGCCTTTGGCTTCAAAATGCTTACTGTTGAGGGATCAAGAAGAAACTCTTCACAAAGGACATGCCATGGGACCCGTCTCTGCTCTACAGCATCCCATCAGCTCTAGGACACCTAGCATATTCTTAGGGGAAGCCTGCAGTTACTCTGACAGGTCAGATAACAACATCACGATCATTGTTGTCTATGAACCAGATGTGGGATGGCTACTGGTCAGGAGTGGTGAGCCATCGGCAGAACTGTGGGAGGGGAAAAAGGCTGAAGGCTCAAATTAGGATCTTTCAGAACATCTTCTCTTTTTCCAGCTGCAGCTGTGACACCACCTGTGCTTCTTAGTCCTGGTGAGTTTATTCTCAATTCATAGACTAATACTGTGGACCCCCCTTCCCTCTCCTTGCCTAGTCCCTTGCACACCCGGAATCCTGCTTTCCCTGACTGCCCCTAACTGCAGCCTGGACGCCCAAAAGGCTCCTTCTCTCTATGCCCATCTGTTTTGTCTATGCTTCTGGCTGACACTATGGCACATGAACAGGAGAAGTAGAAGTCCCCTATAACTGCTGATGGAAACTTGCGCCTGGCAGTCACTCCTCCGAGTTCCTTTCCAGTTTGTCACAGGGTAAATAATAAAATGTACTGGTTTACTGTGGTACAGGTGGGTTGCTTTATCAGAGGGAACAACAAACCAACCTCCTTTTGAAGTCGTGTCATGGACATTAAAGAACCAGCAGTCTGGGGATGCTGTTTCTTAAATGAATGACTGTTCCCTAGTAAAAGGCAGTCACAGGCTCCTTTGCTTCTTGCCTAGATGGACAGCAATTACAACAACTAAATACATTTACATGACCTTTTGAATTATAAGTCCAGATGCCCTTACAGTGTAATTTTGAACAGCAGTGGTAATGATTTGTGGTAAAGCTTGGACAGATTTTTAGCATTGTTGGCTGGGTAGCTTGTACTAGGTCCATATTGGATTTGTACCTTCTCTTATGTTTTCACATCAGTAACAATGAAATCTCTTTCCATATTAGAAGTTACAATGGAGGGCTCTTGAAAGAGCTTTCCAGTTATTTGTTTTGACTAAGCTGGTGTCTAGGAAGAAATCATGGTAAATCACACTAACTTTGCTACCCCCTGTGTTCCAGTTCAGTCTGACAGTGAAACTACGACGGCTTCATCAGGTACGTTTAAGTTTGCTGCCTGCACCGCCTCCCAGACACACTTTCACCCACGCTGTTACTTCTCCAGGCAGGTCCTGGCTAAGAACTGAGCTTTGTCTCCTGGAAAATTCCCTTCACCCTGTTCCTTGAGTTAGAAGTACTGGAGAATGACGGTAGTGGAAGCTGAAGTCTTCCCCTGGGTGGCATGCCCAGGAGGGGAGGAACTGGCACATCACCAGACCAGATACGCTGGGTCAATATTCTATCGATGCCAGTGGCCAAGACCTGGCATTTCAGAAGGAAATGCAAGAAAACCCATCATAGTTAGCTGTGGGGTTGATTGTCCAGAAAAGAAAGGAACTAGATTTGTGTTCTGAAGTGTGAGAGTGCAGATCTATTAGAAACACCTCTTAAACATGAAATTACAATTTACATTTCGTTTATTTGTGTCTGTCCCCTTTACAGCATGTGCCTTCTGTATTGAGGATTCCCAGTGGGCTTGTTTTGCATTTCACTGAACTTTCCTGTACTTTTGTCTTATGAGGCAAGGGGATCAGAAATGTCTGCCTTATTTCCCTCTTCTCTAAACCATCCCCACCTCTCACAAGAGAGTGGAAAGTAGAGGCTAGGGGCCTTTCCTAGGAGCCTGGAGGACAGTACCGCATGATGAAGCTGTAAGTGTGCCAGAATGAGTGCACTGCCAGTGATGCTGGATTGCACCTCTGTGTGTGTGTGTTCCCAGATTGTCGTGAAGAAAAGTTCCCTTGCACACGCCTGTACTCTGTTCACAAACCAGTAAAGCAGTGTATCAGCTACCTCTGTGTTACAAGGTAAGAAACCAGCCGCCCCTAAGAAAAGCCCTAAAAACTCTCCAGAAACAGCACGTCCAGTTCAGCAACTGTTTCCTTTGAAGACTAGAGGTTCCCTCAGGGAACCAGTTGGTGAGATGAATCCTATCCTCAGAGTGTCCTTTTAGGGTGATTAATTAAAACAGCACAATAACTATTATCTGTGCAGCACTAAGGAGCTGTAACATGCCCTATATTGTAATATGTATTTAAGGTATTTGGACACTTCTTGAAGTCTTGACAAAGATTACTTTGCTATTGACAACAGCCTTATAATAGATTAACTAATCCTCAAAATTTAGGATTCAGTAAATGTTTATTGCCTGTATCCCTTTTTGTTTCTTTGGGTCCCTGTGCCTTTTTCTACTGTCCTTGGTGTGTTCCTGGCGATCCCTCAGTGTGCGTCGCATGTACATAATAAACAAGGAGGTGTGCTCTCGCATTGTCTGCAAGGAGAATGAGGTCATGCAAGGTGAGTGATAGCACAAGCTAGCCTAGAAGAATAGCTGCACCCATCTGGTAGAGTCTCCAAGCTAACTAATTAACCAACCCCAATCCATATGTAGTAGTTTCCCTGGCCTTGGTTTTGGGGGAGCTCTAATGCAATGCAGCCTTGCAGCCAGTATGCGTGCCGTGAAAAACACTGGGAAGTAGATATTGTACTACCAAGAAGCATGAGAGCTCTGCCTTCCTTGATCTTGATCACGCTCTACTAGTCCCAGACACCCTTACTCAAAGTTGCATTCCTCTGAGGTTAAAGAGTAACTCTCAGTATTTCTATTCATGAATAGAAACAGGATCCAGTCTAGATTTCTTATGCAGTCTTGCTGCAGCAAGGTATGAGTGATTTTAATACGTATCGTACGCGAATAAAGCCAGAAGGATATTAATAAAAGCCTAAGGACTTGTTCACTTGCCTCATGTATATGAGGATTCAGCAGTTCCAACAGTTTCTGTAGATGCAGCGAAGGATGTGCCTCTAACTATTCTGGTGGTGAGGAATTTGAAGGAAGCTTTGGTTATCTGTCAACCTGTGTGTATCTGCTGTGTCTTCAGATGAGATCTGTCGCCAGCTGGCTGGCCTTCCTTCTCGACGTCTCCGGCGATCTGGGCAACCCCTGCATCTCCCTTGCAGACAACTTCTGGAGCAGCAGCGCAAGACGCCTGATGCTCTGTGAGCTACCAACAGTAGGAGAGAAAAAGGAAGGGAGAGAAGAGAAATCATCATCCACTATCTACAACCCAAGACAAGTCCTAGTTTCTGATTTCCCCACCATTTCCTTGCTTCTCTGCCTTCCCCCACATCCTCTTCTTCAGGTGCTGCAGTACACAGAGTCCCCTCTCTGCTAGTCTGTCATGGTGGCTGTTGCCATCTTCTGAATCTGTTGCTGAGGATGCGAGGTGCTCCCCACTTTTCTCTCAAACTCTGTTTGGCAGGCCACGAACTGCTTATTTCCCAGAGGTTCTTATAAATATGCTGCATCTTCTCTTGCTTCGCCTCTGCAGAGAGACGTACACGGGGACAGCATGTAGTCCTCTCCAATGGTACAGATGCCCTAAGCTGTGTCTCATGTGGAGGAGTGCAAACCTTTATGACCTAGGACTCCCAGCCTAGGTTTCTTGCACGGCATCAGTATGAGTTTGGATATGGTTAGCCTGAGCCTCTCCGGTCCTCCTGAGCCACTGAGTTGGCTGTGTGATAGCACAGCCTCCTCCTGTGTCTGCTGGCCTCAGAGAAGTGACAGAACTGGGAGATGAGCTGTCCTCAGCCCAAGGCAAACCTCATTGTCCCTGTATGGCAGCAGATAATTTATAACTACCTCTGGGAAGCTCTTTGTCTCAAGCCTACTGCCTCCCTCACACACAACTGCTACCAAAAGGAAGAATTCTGGATTTAGTATGACATTATATTTTTCTCAAAAAGATTGTGTTGGAACAGAGTGCTGCCTCTTTTTCTCCCTCCTCTCCTCTCCCCTGTTCTGTCCCTCCTTTCCCATTGAAGAAATCTCTTGATGCCCATTCCAGGCAAGTTCCAGGGAGCAGTAAGAATGGCTGCCTCCACGCCTAAGCCCAAGAAAGCCCACGAAGAACCTGTGTGTCCTCACAGTACGGGGAACTTTCAATGAATTAGCTTGTCCTAGTGACTTGTCTTGGTCTGGCTACCTCCACGCTCTCCAGGTGCTGAGCCTGCTTTCAATATCTCCACTTGAGTTCCTCCCTCCTGACCTGGGAGCTCCTGCACAAAGCAGAAAGGAGTCACAAATTGGAATGGGATGTGGGAGGAGAATTGTCACCTGGGATCCCTGGGTTTTTCTGCAGGTTCTCTGGCTGTGCTGACCTGCACAGAGCCAGGTGCTGGTGGGGAGGTAAATGTATCTGCAGGTATAAGCACTTACAGAGACAAGCCAGCCTGGGGGAAAGAATTAACTCCGGTAGCACTGGATGTCTGTGGTCTGCTTGAGAACTTTGTTTTCCAGATATATGGAGAAGATTTCCAGGTCTATGGGCAGTTTTCTCTAGGAGACTGGGTAGGGTAAGTGGGGAAGAGCTGTCTGAAGTGTATTAATCACTCTATGTGGCTCTCAGTGGCATGATGCTGTGGGGCAGTGGAGCCGAGCAGCTTAGCTCACTGCAGTAGGACATTAGCAAGACCCTGTCTCCAGGATCTCTAAGCATTGCTCCCAACTAACAGAAAGCCAGTTTGCTAGAGTAGGCATTCACCCCTGTCACATAATGTACTCTGCTGCTGAACTGAGTAGCATTCAGTCTTGCAGGAGCACTGATCTGCTGCACAGAGCCAGGGTCACACAATACAGGGGACAGTTTGCTGCACAGAGGCACATGTCTCTGAAAAAAAAGAGCAAAACAATTAAGGTAAGAGCCTCTCCCCAGGACTAAGATTTCTGCTGTATGCAGCAAGAAGCTGGTTACATCCTCTGTGTAGGGGAAGACACCCTGTGCAGACACAGATTTGTTCCATATAAGGTCAAAATTGGCCATAGATGGTCAAAATCTCTCGGTATTAATCAAGTATACAGGGGAAAGAATTCCAAGTTATGCGGTGACTGGAATTTCATGCTATACAGCGGGGCATTGCACACCTACACAGAGGATGATGCTCCTCTTGTGTACTCGAGGCTCCTGAGACTAGGGATGGAGGAAGACTTTGTACTGAGAGCGTGCACATTTCTGTAGAGAGGAGGGCACTGAGAGCTTGATCTCAAAGACATTCAAGCCACTGGCAGCCACTGCGTTCTGTGCTGGGATACCTGTGGAATTTGCCTGTGTGGAGGAAGGTAGGATGGAGATGGGATGTTGGAGGGAGGTCTTGGAAATTGGACTAGGCCAAGTCTCCACTCTGTATTTAGAGTTGAATGTAAGCTGATATAGGTATGGATATAGATATATAACTGTATAACATAGCTACTGTACAGTATATAGAAATTTAACATTCATACAGTTTGGGGAATGGTTAGAAGCCTTTCTGTTGCTTGCTTTCAGCAGGGACAGGAAGAGGTGATCCTCTCCAGGAGAACACTGTTTTAATGCTAGAGATCATATAATGCACAGAACTATATTAAAAGAAAATTTATTTCCTGTTGTTCTTGGCAACTCTCATGTGCTTGGGTTTATTTGTCTCGAGCTGTATTTCATCCAGGTTTGTGGGTAGACTTGACTCCAGGCCAAATCTGTCATTTGGACCTCTTTACTCCCTGCTAGCCCAGTCCTCTGCTGCCACCCTCCCTTCACTGGTGAATCACAGGTCTTCCTGGGAGGTCATTATTTTTTCTAGAGATACAGAAAATTATCTTCAGCAATTTTTTTCCATGGATAGCTGTGCTAGATTTTCCTGAGAGTTGATAGCTGCTGAGCACAGGGATAACTCCTCCCAGCCCATGAGATTTTCACTGTATATGCGCCACGACTTGCTGGTAGAGAATTACTGTTTCCAAGTAAAACAATACGATGGCTGAAATAAGAGACAAGCTGTGATAAATCATCTCATAAGCAAAGAAGAATTTCCTCGCTAGAGCCATTTAGCTCAGTAATGGGAATAACTGAAAGACTACATTAAAAATTACGCATCTAGGTCAAAAGGATTAGGAAAAATTCTCTTTCACTGAATTTCTGACTTTTGCATAGATTCGTCAGACGCTACATCATATTTTGGTTGAAAAGATGGAACTCTCACAGCATGGGGGACTCTAAGCTGTGTCTTCAACGTGCAAGCAGTTAAGTCTGCATTTAGATGGTATTTCTAGAACAAACGTGGATGTGGCTTAAATTACCCATTAAAATGCCTCTGACAGTGTCCCATAGTTCTTCAGGACGAAACCACACAATGCAGGTTATTGCACAACACTGCCTCCTACAATCAGTGCTCCTTCCTGGCAAAGGCTGAGGTGTCCCTATTTCGGACCGTTATAATGAAAACAGCCTCAGCCCGAGTGACTGTAGAAGCTGCTCCCATCTACACAGGCCTGACCCTGCTCTGACTCATGAGCTCTTGGCCTTTGCAGTGTCCCTCTATCAGCACGTTCTACCATCCGTGTGAGCGAAGTACAACATATCCCATCGACTTTCTGTAATTCGGTTTATTCTTCCCTTTCCTTACAGTACTGGAGTCCGCAGGCAGGCTTCCCCATCTTCATGAGCACTTATCCTATACACAGATTTATCTCCCCTGCCATTCCAACCTGTGTTGTCATGGTGCTGCGTTGCTGGTCTCTGGACATTGCCTTCTCTTGTAAGCTGGGGAAATGGTTTTAAATATAGCTCCAGCTAGGGCTGCTCTCATGAAGTCGGACTAGCCACAAAGAAAACTGCCAGCAAGCTGCCCATCTTAGAAGCATGATCTAGAGTTTGTGGCTGATTTTCATAAACTCTCCCAACCCGAAGCGGGAGTTCGATGGCCGGCAGTCACTTCCCACACAGTGGTTGTTCTTGCTCGTTTTGCTCTCAGGGCTCCTGAGTACCGATCAGTGTTGCCAGTTTGAAGGCTGCTGTTTCGAGGCCAGTGCTCTGACGCCTGGTCCCCAGATTGAAGCAGTACCTCACTTTGCTGGGCGTATGGAGCTGGAGCTCCCTGCAAGGGACCTGGCCGCCCCAAGGGCTCTCTGCCGCACCTGCAAAGCAAGGGTTGCTCCACCTTCCCATCTCTCCTTCTCCTCTTTGGTCTATGCCTCTATTTTCCTCATCTCTTCTCTTTCTTCTCGTTCATATGTTCATCTCAAAGCAAGAAACATGGTGAGGAGGACAGTGGGGCTGAAGAGGGTGCTTGATGAGGTGACCCATGGCATTGGCAAGTGGGGCTGGGGCAGTGCTTGGCCCATGCCAGCTCTCCTCTTCCCTTGCCCTCGGGTTCTCACGCGCTGTGGCTCCCTCAGCTGCCAAGCCTGGGATTTTCTGAAGGGAAGGACATGCCAGTCAGAGCAGGGAAGGGAGAATGTCACCTCAGGCCAACTTGTGCACTGCGGGAAGAGCAACCTCATGTCTTGAGGCGGCGGCCACTGGTTGCAGAAACAAGGCAAGGAGGAAGGGGACTGCTGTGGGGAAGTACGGGGAGGCTGTTGGAAGCGGCTGCCATGTCACCTGGAAGCTCCACGTTGCCTGGATCTTGTCCAGAAGAACCCGCAGCATGAACAAAATGTGTCATCGGGCCTCTCAGCTTGGAGGGATCCCTCAAGAGCATACTGCTGGCTGGCATGTGGGCTTGTCCGTCACAGGGGGAGCCGTGCTTGCAGCCCATCCAAAAAGAGCGCCTCTCTTATGTATAAGAATATAGGAATAGAATATATGAATAAGAATATAAGAACAGCTGGGTTGAAACCAAAGGGATTTTAGTCGAAAATTAAAAAAAAGTTATGTTTTTTGTTTGTTTTGGTTTGTTTGTTTTTTTTTTAAAGAGATTTTAAAGATGCGTGATCCCATAGCGTTTACTCCTGGCACCACTTGGCCTGACGTTGTCTGACAGTGTACATTTGTCCAGTTGTGAACAGCCCCTTGACTGGAGCACAGGAAATCTGAATGCCTTTTCTGGATCTCCTCTTCACCTCCTGCTCTCAGATCTTCAGCATATTGTTTTGTTTCTCTCTGTTCCCTGACATCCTTAGCCCTTGTAACGTAGCAAGCTGGAATAAACTCCCACAAAAGAGAGAGCTGGATTTTAGTCCGTTAAGAAAACAAATCTATAGAAAAACATGTGTGAAACATCATGAATGAATTTGATTTTCTACTTTTGCTATTAATGTAAATGATTTTTTAAATAAAGAAGTTTTCAATACTATAAATTATATCAGTTAAAATGCAGGCTGCATGTACTTTCTGCTACTATGTTGAAGTATATAAAAAATCAAATTGGTGAAAATCATCAGCAGAGCAAAGCTGCATTAAATGAATGAATTCTCTTTCAGAACGCTGTTTTCGGAATCTTACTGAGATTGCAATTTCCATATAAATACAGCTTGTCACAAATTAGACATTAACAAAAATATGTAATAATTAAACATACGTAATTCAATGTGTCTAAATAATAAGTGAGAACTCCTCACCTGCTTAAATATAACAATAAATATACATGCAGCTGTGCATTTTTTTAAATAAATGTCCTTATTGAGATAGTACACCTTCCCAGTTAAGATCATAGATAAAATTACGTTGAAAGTTAGCAACATCAGGGCTAACTTCAAAGCTAATCAGATTGCTCAGAGCCTTGTCCAGCTGAATTTTGAAAAAGTTGGCAAGGATGGAGCATATTTTCCTGATGTCAGATCAGAAATTCCTTTGTTGCAGCTTTCATCTGTTGCCTCTATTCTTTTTGCTGTGCACCTCCGAGCAAACTCTGTCTCCATCTCCCCTCCCATACTGCTGCAGACAATTGAAGAAAACAGCAAGAAGAAACATTCAATTCATGCAGAGCCTGAGTTTTATTGCAAAACGAGGAATTTTAATTATTACAGTCATCTTCCTTTGGGGAAGCTGTGTTAAAAATGCAAAACAGGATGAAAATCAATGGTTCAATTGAAGGATTTACACTCTGTGTAACTGAAGCAGGACACTTTGTGCTCATATAGCATCTATTTTTTGTGCACTACCTTCTCAGCCTGAGGCCACTTTCAATTTCTCTGCCTTGGGTTTCACTGCTTTGCCCTTAGCTGAATCTTTGCCTTTTTTGGTTTGACAGCTTTCATATTCTCTAAGCTCTTGATTGCTTTCTTGGCCATGGTGGCTACCAGTTTCTTGGCTTTTCCTGGGATTTCCTTCACAGCCACTGCTAACCTGGGCTTCTTGGCAGTGCCAGTCAAGGGTCAGGTGGTTCTTGGCTTTTGCTGCCTTTTTGGCACCTTCCTCTTGGCTTGTTGTTGAGTTTAACGTCGCTAGAAGTACCAAGTCCTTTTGTGCTGCCCTTGTCCAGGCTCCTGAGCCCCAGGCTGGTGCAGCTGTTCTGTACTGTGTAGACTTCAGTTCCCTTTCAGAGTGGGGAGGGAAAGTTCTTCTGTGCTTCTTGGAGACAGTCATCTCCCTCATAATCAGCCCCCCTGGAGACTGGGGGCTTGCAGGGTTTGGATCCTCCTGCCACCTCCTCCGGCTTCTTAGCCGATGCCTTAGAGGCTGGAGCAGCAGTGGCACGTGCAGCGGCAGCAGTTGCTTCAAACATGAGAGCCAGCACAGCCTGCCACCGTGATGTCCTGACCAAGGTTTTGGTTTCACACTGGTGCCCATGTCAGTATGCCAC
This sequence comes from Sula dactylatra, assembly GCA_013389905.1. Taxonomy (NCBI): domain Eukaryota; kingdom Metazoa; phylum Chordata; class Aves; order Suliformes; family Sulidae; genus Sula; species Sula dactylatra. Next base: position 211,855 of record WEKW01013537.1, on the reverse strand, counting down.
CTCTTGTATTGGGTGCCTTGTACCTACAAAGCCTTTCCATGCTGAAGGCATTCCTGTGGGGCTTATTGCTCTGGCTGTTCCTTTGTAGAACCAAAGTCAGACGGTATTAGAAAACACACCCACTAGAAAATGCTTACACCTCCCTTCGTCTCTTGTCTGGTGCCCAAATAGCACAGATCAGCTGGAGCAAGCTGCGCTGGCCTTTATTATGGATTAACAAATAAAACCTGTTTTCTTCCGCAGCCTAGACTTAGCCTCCAGCCTGGTCCTTGCTGTGAAGGAAGGGTTCAAAAGAGGTTTGTTTTTTCCTGCCTGGTGCACTGTGAATGTAGTAGTCGCTCCTGAGACTCTCCACACCGTGGTCACAAGTAATTTTCTTACCAGCTCTGCTTGAGCCCAGCACCATCATTACACTATTTCTCTTGGCCATTGGCCATTTTCCATCAGCTGGTATCTTTGTAGATTCCCTTTGGTTTAGTTCAGGAAAGGCATCTGAACAGTCTCTGCAAGCCCCTTTGCCATTACTGTCCCGTGAGAGTCCCCAGGGGCACTGCTTCAGGGCAGATGTTTGCCTCTCCAATCTGTGAGCTTCTCTGGTCTTGTCACCAGCTTTCCAAATCTGGATGTGCCCAAGCTGGCCACCTTAAAGTAAATGTGCCTCTGTCCTACTCTGCCTCTACCTGCACAGAAATGATAGAAGAGGTGAGTGGACATGATGTCCCCTTGTTGAGTACAGACTGGGCAAAGGGAAGTTTACTGGTTGTGTATGTGAATGCAAGGGCTGTATATTTTAGTGAGACTTAGTTGTTTTGAGGCCATATCTGAGTGGGAAGCAGAAACAATGCTACAAGCATTGCCTAAAACAAATGGGCACCAGTGAATTAAAATTTCTGATAATAACAATTCATAATCAGTAGTTTCCCAGGGTCTTTGTTTCCCCTTCAGATTCTTCCTCTTCTTTCTCTCCTCTGCTTTCTAGGAGCTTCTACCAGCCCTTTCATCCAAGCAGAACCCATGCTTTTGGCTGGAACATGAAAGGGTGTCTTCAAACTCTATGAAATTAGCTGGGAAGTTCTCAGACTCTCGGATACCCTCTCCTGCCTGGGCAGCTAGCTCAAGTGTGTTACAGCTCTGACCTCACTGCTTACAGCAGAAGCTTGGAAGCCTCCTGTGTGGTCATGGCTAAAGAAATAACTGATGCTAACAGTCAGCACCGCCAGGCGTGGCAGTGCACTAGCAAGGAAGGAAGGCAGCGGAGATATCACGGCAAAGGAGGAGATCCTTGTCGTGTACTAAGAATCACTTTTCACCCCCTTCTCCCTCTCTTCGTTGGCCTCAGGGTGGGTCTCCCATTCCACCCCCATTACCAATAACACTGGGTCCTCTGGAAGAAGATCAGGCTGTCGCAGGCAGATCCTAATTCTACTGTCTGACACTTTGGCATTAGGGAGTAGAGGTTAGTGGTGGCATCCCACAAACCTTCTGGATGTGGTAGTGAGGAGAGCATAGGAGCAGCTCTGAACTCTGCGGGGAGGAAGACAAGAAGAAGTAAGGCTATCTTGAATCTTCTGAAAATGCTTGCTTTGTTGATAAGAAAACTTTGTACGATGCAATAACGCTGCTTATGAGGACCTCCAGCCAAGGAAAGCTTGTACAACTGCAGGGAACTCAACACATGACTGCAAGGCAAGGAACATGCAACATGCTGCTCTTGAGCGAGCTCCCAAGCACTTCTGTGCCAGCCTCTCCAGCAACGGACTTCTCCAAAGACAACAGGAAAATTAAAATCAGGATTTACCACCCAGGCCGCAGGTGCAAGCTCTTTTTGCACGGAGTAGCATGAGCTGCAGCAACTGCACAAACAGGAGCTAATAACAGGCAACTTTGGTCTGTGAAACCATAACCACAGCTAGAAGGTGAGTCTCATTGTGAAAACTGCGGTGCAAAACCGAGTTTCTCCCCGTGACTAGTAGATGATTGCAGAGATATGGAGCAAGTGACTTCCATTACGGAGGGGGAAGATGTGCTTGGGAGCAGGGTCTTGGGTGCCCTGACCAGAGGGCTGAGCCAGAGGAGAACAGGCTAACACTGGAATGCAGTTCTCCGTTTGCCTGCAGCTCCCTGTGCAAAAAGAGCATGTTCTCCGGGTCTGCGCAGCTCAGAGTCAGAAGCCAAGTCAGATGGGCAGGGTGCGCTGGAGGCTGGAGCTGCATGCACTGCTATGGGAAGCAGCAAGGTGCAAGCAGCTCTGGTGGGTACTTCCCCACCCCCAGCTCTCAGCATGGGGAAGGCGCGTTCTGCTTTGATCGCAGATTCTGTGTTTTTCTTAGTGTAAATGAGATAAGCTGCCAACCATGTCACAGCCTCAAGCTGGAGAAGACACTTGAGGACATTTAGTGCAAGTACTTGGACTTTGGTCACAATTCTTACCTGCACTCGTGAAGGCAAAACCATTCACTAGGGCTCAAACTCCTCAACCCAACCCAGCCCCTCTCCTCCCTTCCTGCTGGTAATCCCAGCAGGTGGCAGCCACTGGTAGCAAGAGATGGAACTGCTGCTGCCTATAGACATGGTGGGGGGGAATTAATACAGACAGGGAGAGAAAAAATTGTGGGGTCACACAGGCAGGATTAAGGGTCGTTAGTTCCTACGAGGAGCCCCAGGCTGGGTTAGCAGAGAGCTGCAGGGCAGGAACGAGAGGCACTCACAGGACTGTGGGTGAAAAATGTGTATTCAATTCAATAGTTTCGCCCTAATTTGCCTCATCCCCCAGCACCAAAACAAGTTCAACAGCGGAACAAAAATAAACTGCGAGTCAAGCCTCCAGGTACAGATTTTTTTCAGTGCAAGACTGGAAAGCCAAATTACTAGTAAAACACATGATAATGTATAATCTTAGCGCACGCCCAGCAACCAGATGCCCTCAATTCTGCACCAGTGGCATCATCTACAGTCCTGAAGCACACAGCAGTGCACAGCGTGGAGTTCCAGGTTTCATAAACCCACTCTCCCAGTGGCACTCCCACACATCCTGAACTCCTGCCTTCTCTCCTTCCCTCTTCCCTCTCGTGACCTGGGATCCCTGCTCTCGTCTAACATCGGTGCAGCCCCAGTGACAATCACCGCACAGTGCTTTAGATTTGTGTTTGCAGCCCCACTACCGCACCCCCCTCCTGGTGATGTCCACCCCAGGCAGACCTCGTACACATCTTCGGGTTTCATATATCTCTGTAGTGCTGCATGTTCTGCACCACGAGGGGCAATGCTTTGTCATGCAACTGCTGAAAGCTTCTCCCCAGGCATGGCATCCACAGCTGCATCACAAGATGAGTCGGCAGCTCTAGGGACAAGGCCCTTTGCCCCATGTCCTAGACAGCAAGCTGCCTCTACATCTAGTGCGGATCATTTTACACCCGGGACTGGAGTAACGGGAGTGGTCTGCCTGGCAGAGGTGCCTGAGCAAGCATGTTACCTATGTTCTGGGTCTGTCGTTCAAAATAGGGTGATGAATCTTTGTGGAATGAACAGGGAATATAACATAATAGGCATGTAATAAATAAGCACTCTAATATATGCTTGTGCATAATATATGTTTATATTAAAGAAGCATATTACATTACATGCGCTTGTAATAAATAAGCGCATCAGCTTATTCGCCTGCGTCTAACTGCAAGGAACTCTACTGTTGCCCTGCTCGAGGTCTCTGTGCAAGTCAGCGTCCGTGGTGCATCAGCACTTGCTGAGCAGAGAAAGTTTCTCTGCTTGAGGTTTTCGCTTGAGGCGAGGGGAAGCAGGTGTCTGCGTTTCTTGTGTGCAGCGTAAGAACCAACCAACTGGTGATGTCGGCGCCTGTTTCAAAATGCAATTTCTGAGCAAAGGGTGAATGGAAAAAATAAATATGTATTTATATCAGTACACACCAACACACGACTTCCTGTTGACTAAACAAGCAACCTCTCCTCTGCTTTGGGGCTAGGTAATTACTTTTAATTATTCACCACATTTTTGCTCTCTGATTTCTTAGCAGTTTGCTTTCTGAATCTTTAGTAACAGTAATGGCGATATTCCTCCTCCTCCCTTACACCTGATCGCTGCTCTTCAGCCTGCTGTTATTTCTCCGTTGTTCTCTCTTCAAGATGGGGAATAGAGCCCCGAGCACAATAAACCTGGAGGGATGCGAGGACATCCTTCTGTGATCCTGACAAGCTGGAGCAGTGTCTTTTGCTAGGTAAGACTCCAAACACACCAGCACAGGGACCCTTTCTAGCCTTCCCCACCAGCCTTTAACTGACCTGGGCTTTGATCAGAAACAGAGATAGAGAAATCTTGAGTAAAATTGTTCTTCTTTCCCGCTCTCCAAATAAGCCTGCATTGAGCAGAAAGGAAGGAAAACTGGCGTGGTCAGCATCTCTCCTCGTGTATGAGCTCCGAGCCAAAAGAGCCCCACCGTATGTGAAAGGTTTGGCGGTTTATAGCCAGGGAGGAAGCTGGACTAGCAGCTAGCTCAGGGATCAGCAACCTTTCCATGGTTTTCCAAACTACTTTTTTTTACCCAGAGCAGAGCCGATATCTGCTAATAAGCAAGACCTTGCCTTGGCAAAAGACTGCAGCTCCTGCTTTAGGCAGAACTGCACAGGAGCTAAGGGTCACCTTAGACACATCCCCACCAACGCGTTTCTGCTCTGGGATTAGAGCTAGAGGCAGAGAATTGCTGCCACTGGCTTTGTGCACTCGCACCTACAGTGTGAGGAAAGTTACCAGTTTAAACAAAGGGCATTAGAAAGCCTACATCAGTATTTAGGCTTGAGAGCCCTGCCAAAGGGTAACATAAATATAGTTCGTCTGCTCATTTGTTCGTTCTTTCTTTTTTATCTCTGTGGAGAGCAAAGAGGCTCTCAACATTCAGGGAAAAGAGCTGATGTTTTAAACATGGAAGAATGAATTCCACTTACAGGCAGGACCAGAGGAAGGATCTCGTTAAACATTTTATGAGACCTGACATGTTAAACCTTTGAGGAAATCATTATGCACAAATTTAATTTATGGGGAAGACCAGGCTAGCCATGAAGGTATTTCTTTACTCCTTTCAGAGCAGAAAATGTTATCTAAAACTTTCTGCAAGCTTTTGGCTATGGAAATTAGGAGCCAGAACAAGAATAAAGCTGAAGCTACCTTAATTTATCAGATAAAACACAAACAGTCGTGATCTCTAAGAAGCAGATTTCCCAGGGTGTGTTGCTTCTTTTTTTTCTTTTCCTTTTTTTAATGTGCTGTGTAACAAACATCCTCCTCGCGTTATTAAAAGAAAAAGACTAGTATGAAAGGGGGACAAAATGACTCTTGCTCTGACCTAGGAGATAAGTCGCAAGGTGCTGCTAGGGCAAAGGCTGAAAGGGAACGGCTGTTTCATTAGCAGGAGCATCCTCTTTGACTCTGTTAAATAGGACAGGGATTCACAAGGATTGCAGGCTCTTCTAGCTTTGGTCAAACACCAGGAGCCACATCCTCAAAGAGGATAATTGGCACAACTCTTGAGACCGATGCAGCTGCTAAAATGTGGGTTCACTGAGCACACGCACTACCCAGGCGTTTCCCCAGGGAGCGGGACAGCTCAACCCTGGGCCTTCCAGGAGTGCTCTCCCTTCTCCTGAAGTGTGCCATGCCAGCCGCTCTCAAAGACAAGTACTGTCCAAGTGCTGGGTTGGACTCGTCTGCTCTGTTCTGGCAACTCATCTCTTCTCATGTTTTTGCATATACTGGTTTCACACAGTCCTAGCATGCTGAAAGCCAGTAAAATTAATAAGCAAAGTAAATGAAGCAGAGAAAAAACGAAGAACTACCCTAGCGTGAGGTAAACTAAAGCCCTGTTTCTCAGCCGTAGCACTGACCGTGCCCCGCTTGAGACAGAAATGGAACAGAATATCCCTTAGCTTCAGCCTCCTGAGCACCCTGCCCGGCGGAAGCTGCCGCCCCATCCCTTGGCTGTCCTGCAGAGGGGACGGGTCCCCGGGGAAGGTGCTGCGGGGCCGCGGTGGAGCAGAGCCCGAGCGGTAGAGAGTGGTGTTGGCAGAGCGAAGCGCACGCATCCTGAGCACGAGCCCGGGCGCGACGCCATACAGCCCCATGCCCGCTGGGCACGGCCGTCAGACGGAGGGTCCCGGCAGCCAACCCCGCCACGGCAGATCGCAGTGCCGGTGATCAGGGTCAGGCCCTGAGTCGTTCCCCACCCGTCCTTTGTGTACGGCTTTGCAATGCAGGTTCGCCCCAGCTCCTGGCGTGTTGGCACGGCTCAGACACCTACGACCACGTCCAGGTGCCGAAGTGGGGCCGGGCACTCCCCGTCAAACCCCGGGCTCTCTCCGGAGCTGGGTCCCTCTCCCTCTCCTCTTTGGCGTTGCCCCATGCCGCCAAGCAGCTGCTGGGGAGACGCGGAGGAGGAGGAGGGGTTGGGGGGAAGCCTGCCGACAGTTTGGTGTTCCCCAGGAGCTTCCAGCTGGGCAGCTGCACTACGCAGAGCTCCCTCCACGGCGGGCCAGAGCAGGGTCACCATCTTCGCTGCACAGCTGCGTGACCCGAGGCCCGGAGGGATAGTGTGGTTTTGCCCACATTCACGTTAGTGGTACACGAGCTCCCAGGCCCCCCTCTAACCACTAGACAATGCTTCCTGCCTCGTTATGTTATTGATATTAATTCAGAATAATTTTGCAGGCAGGGAGGGCCCAATAGGGAGTGCAGGGGTGGGGAGGCGGCCAATGGGTGCTGAGCATCTTTCAGAACTGATGTCCCTTCGCATCTCAGCTCTTTGCTCTTCAGCTCCTGAGACCTTTCTAACTCCTCCCTCAGCCACACCCCGATGAAACCCGGCGAGGGGTAGATAGGGGTGAATGGGGAGGGGACACACAGGGCAGTCCACGTTTCTGTACATCAAGTCAGAGGGCTGCACAGACGGAGCCTGCGAGACAACCTCCCTGCAACCCCGTCACCTGAGAGAGACCCTGGCAGTCATGGACAGGTAAAATGAGTGCCTCCAGTTCCTTGCTCATGTAAGAAATGAGGGTCTTTCTCTTAGAATTAACCTGCTCTCCATGTGGTGCTCACTGTCCCTTTCCTTCTCCCTGTCTGACTCAGTGATCTAACCCCCCACCCCGTCCTGCTCTTGCACCTCGCATCTCTGTGTCTCTGTCATTCTTTCTCTTTGACTGTCTGCCACGCTGTACTCTTTTCTCTTTCTGTCATTTCTTTCTCATGACTATTCTTTGTTCCTTTTCATTCTTTTTCTTTTCGAGAAACAAAAAAAGGTAACAGAATGATGAACACTCAGATGCTGTCTGCTGCTTAAGCACCTCAGTCCCTGCCCACTCTTCTCTCCTCACCCGCCTGTTCTTTCTCTTGCACCAGATTTCTGTCTTACTCTGTTTCTGCCGCTCACACCCTTGTGCTCGTAAGCAAAGACTGTTCCAGCATTGGATTCCTCTACTTTCACCGCAATTACTCTGCGAGCTAATTATCACTAATCACTCTCCACAATTGCATATCATTCACAAACTCAGGGACCTTCACTCTGATTTGAGGACTGGCTTCATGAATCTTTATTAGAGGTCTACTTCTTCAGTGCCCGGACGTAATCACAGCTCCTATGTCCTTGCTGCTTTCCCCTGAGCTTTCCTATAGCTAAAGGAGTTGCACATGTATCCAGCACTTTGAACCTAACTGCAGATTTGCTCGGTTGCTCCCCACAACATCTGTTCATTCATTATTATTCTTGTACCGGTCACGTTCTGAAGTCCTCCCTATCAAAAAACCCCTGGGATGGTGAACTCCAGAGAGAAGGGAAAACAGGAACTGATGTTAATGAGCATTTCTACATGAACAAAGCGCTTCTGTGATTCAAAATTGTCTTCACTTTGTTCTGGCACTTAAAAATAACCCAAGTGATCGTCGTTCTATTTTTCTGGGTTTTGGGGTCATTTTCTTGTTCTTCACCCTTATTTGCATCCACATGCTGCTCCCCGGGGGTAAAACTGTTGAATAGGGAAAAATGGGAAGAAGTGAGAAAGGGGAAAGTTAGAAGAAGAATCAGAAACCTTTTGAAACCAAATCTTTTTACCCAAAGTTTCACAAAAAGAGAAAAGGGAAAGCCTGTTTTCCCTAAACATTTTGATGTGTTGAAAAGCATTTCTCCATGTGGGCTTTGAGGAAACATCAACATAATTGTCATTGTTTTCCACCTGGCTTATATGGTTCTTCAACAACTGATTGCATTTTTCACAACTGCTCTGGTCTCTTTTCTGCTGTTGTGGCACAGCCCTGGTAAGAGCTTTGCAACCTGTCACACCTGCTCATTTCCCGTGCGATTGGGCTATCCTCTCTGGACAACCTGAGCCTCTGTCACACAGAGAAGGGATGTCCCCTCTCCAGCACCTCTGTTACGGAGGAGACGCTCCCCCACATCCCTGTGATAACACGTATCTAAGAGGGAGCAGCCTGAGGTGAACCACTGCTGAGCAGTTCTGGGGGGGACCAACGTGTGCGTTAGGGAATATACACACACGTTCATAGGTGTTTGTACAAAGGCAGGGAAACAGGGCGAATCTAAGGTGGTAGGAAGTGGGGCCGCTCTAAGTGTGAGAAATAAATCAAAACCGATGGTGAAGAACATACAGTGCAAGAGAGAAAAGTGGGTACGGGAAACCCACACCCAACGTGACCTGCCAGAGAAAAGGGTGATGAAATGCAGTGGGATCAGTTTGTGCTCTACTCCTGACACAGCCTGCAATCCCAGCAGAGCAGGACCGGGGCAGCACTTACAGGACAGACCTCCAGGAACGGTCTGAGGCTGTTGTTGGGCTGAATACAATGCTTAGTAGGCATGCTTTGCTCTCTGAGTGTGTGCAGGACTCTGCAGAGCCTTGTCTTCTCTACGGACTTTCTCCTAGCAGGAGATATGCCACAACTCCCATGTGATCTACTTCTCTGGGAGCATATCTGTGTAAAGAGTGGCATAACTGAGAATGTGCGTGCTTGCTCTTTCTGTGTGAGCAGGACAGGTATTTCTGCGCTGCAGGCTGAGGGCGACATGGCAGGAAAGAGGATGTGTGCGGGTGGCTTGCCTATCTGTGGGACAATCAGGGTAGAAAGGGTGCTTGAGGGAAGAACGTGCCTCTCTGGCTATGCGGTCTGAGGCGCAATAGGGAGTGCCGCAGGAGAGCAAAGCACATGCACTAGGTTAGCAAAAGGCAAGAGGATGTGCATGGTTATATGAATGAGCACCTGTGGTGCTGTGGCCATGCGTGAAGGTGCACAACAGAAAGAAGCTCCTGGAGGAGCAGAGAGGATGCCACTGTTAGCTGGAGACTAAGTGCTCTGCTGTGCTCAGGCTGTATGGTGATGTGGGCAAACAGATGAAGGATGTTTGTATAAGAAACTTTTCCTTGCTTAGACTCTCCGATTTAAATTGATTTTAAATTCCTAAGAAACCCAAATTCCCCTTTCCTACACCTCAGTGGAGACACACACCCCCCAGAAAACCCAGCTCGGTATCACTTAAACTGGCCCCATCTCCCTGCTGAACATCAGCCTGTCAGAGGGAAAAGATGACAAAGGACGTGATTATTTTTAACCCATTCACTTCTGTTTTGCATTGCTGTGGGGGAGGTAAGCATCTCACCTCAATGAACACAGCTGTTCTCAGCTGCCCGTGTACCTCCACTTGGCAGTGAGGCTGTTAGACATGGCTCATGACCACCTTACCCTCCCCACGCTCCTGCTGCCTCCCCCCCGCAGGATCCCTGGGCGTGGGAGCAGAACCCTGCCAGTCTTGATGTTTGTCTAATATGGGAACAGTACTTGTATCTGGAGAGGCGTCAGCATGCCTACCCCGTTACATATTCTGTCAGCTAGTGTATGGCATCTTACACGAGCTCCTAGCCCTGCCCACTTTCAACCCAGCTCTTCTTTTGGGCAATGCTGGGAAGACACTCGGTCCAGTCTTCTCTAAAGAGGCTCTAATTTGATCCATCCCTTGTCCCAGTGGCTTTCCAGGGTCTCATACAGCAGAAATAATATTTCTTGATGACTAAACTCCAGACCCTCTCATCTTCCCCCGTCTTCTTAGACACCTTCATCCTTCACCCTCACTGGTGTCCATCTTTTGGATATTTGCAGATATTTTCGTGCTCTTCCCAGCCATAGTTGCTGTTTGACTAACCACTAGTAATTCACTTACTGTTTCCACTCGCACGGTCACCTGCTTCATCCCCACAGTCACGTCTGCACCCTTTCCCTAACACATTGCATGCAAATTACTGATGCTCTTCTCGTACTGAGAGGCTTGGACATGAGGAGGATATTTTTGGTGCTGAGCCCTCAGCAAAGACATGGCCAACTGCTGGCTCCAGCGTGGGGCTAATGTAAATTCTCTCTTGTCTTCTCCTGCAGCCTCCTGATGAAGAGGAAACTCTTCCTGTACAACTTCAAGAATCTGCGCTGGGCCAAGGGCCGGCGTGAAACCTACCTCTGCTACGTTGTGAAGCGCCGTGACAGTGCCACATCGTGCTCCCTGGACTTCGGATACCTGCGCAATAAGGTACAGGGAACACCTCGGCGTCCTGTTCTTATGTTCGTGCTGAGGTACATGCAGCTCCGGTTCACCTGGGGCAGCAGGGAAAGGAGGGCTACGGCAGCAACACAGGTACTGGCACACGTGTCCATGAGCATGGACGCTGTGCTGGTACGTGTGATTTGGGGGATGCAGCCTCCAGGTAAACCTGTACTTTATGCTAGCCTCAAGTGTTTTAACAGCAAGACATCCGTACTCCCTGCTGCTTTACCAGTCTACCTACTTTTCTACTCAGCACCCACCCATTCCTCTTGTTGTACGTCCCTACACATCGGTGTGTCCCTGTGCTTTTCCACTTACATACCACTCCGTGCACTTCTCCCTCTGTGCGCTGACCCTAGGGCCTACACTCCACCTTGTTTCTCCTCCCCTCACACCCCATCCAGCTCACACCTCCCTCCTTACCCCTCTCACATCTTGCTGCCCTGTCCCACCTCATGCCTTGTCCCTCTCCCTCTTTCATGAAGATGGGCTGCCACGTGGAGGTCCTCTTCCTGCGCTACATCTCAGCCTGGGACCTGGACCCGGGCCGCTGCTACCGTATCACCTGGTTCACCTCCTGGAGCCCCTGTTACGACTGTGCCCGACACGTGGCCGACTTCCTGCGCGCCTACCCCAACCTGACCCTCCGCATCTTCACGGCACGCCTCTACTTCTGCGAGGACCGCAAAGCAGAGCCTGAAGGACTGAGGCGCCTGCACAGGGCGGGGGCCCAGATTGCCATCATGACCTTCAAAGGTGAGATGTGCGGGCGAGATGGATTTGATGGAAAGATTTGGGGGGGTTAGGGAGACCCAGGAGGGTGGGAGAAGTTGGCCAAGGAGCCAGGGAAGATGATGGCAGGATGTGATGATTTAGTGATCCTAGGACAGTTCAGTGTCCTCTCTGGAGCAGTCCTGAGCCCTCTGTAACTCCCCGGTGCCTTGCACAGATTACTTCTACTGCTGGAACACGTTTGTGGAGAACAGGGAAAAGACATTCAAAGCCTGGGAAGGGCTGCATGAAAACTCTGTCCATCTGTCCAGGAAACTTCGACGGATCCTTCTGGTGAGGGCGAATTCTCCTTCTCCTTCTGTTGCATCTTCCCCTCAGCTTCTTCCTCTCTTCCTTGCTATAGTTTCTCTCTGCTCTTGCTCCCTGTCTCTGCCATCTGCCATTGCATTCATTCCTGTGTCTTCACCTTCCACGTCCCTCATGCCTCTCTCCCCCAACTTCCTCCACATCTCCTCTCTTCATTTTCTTCCCCTTCTTCCACCTCTCATCCTATCTCCTGCCATTCCTTCCCCCTTCCCCATCTTCACAGGCTCCTGCTCACTTGGCAACTGACCTACCATTTGTATTTTGTCCTGCAGCCGCTGTACGAAGTAGATGATTTACGAGATGCCTTTAAAACTCTGGGACTTTGACGTGGAAGTCATCAGCAATCAGAAGACTTCACAAACACTTATTCTTTCATCTCCAACTCTCTCCCTTACAAAAGATCTTTCACTTCTTCCCTCTTTACATCTCTCTTCCTTCCAGCCCAGTCTCTAGAGATAAGACTATCCTCATTTTTTCATTTCCAAGGAGAATTAGGCTGATCTTCTGAAGACACATTCCCCAGACTCACACCTCATCCATTGCTAGCTGGGAATAGCCAGGACTGCAGTGACATTGCCAGAGAGCAATTTGCCCTCTCTGAGTCCCTGCAGAGCTAATTCAGGTGGTCCTCTAAATGGAGTTCTGGGTTTAGCCTTGCCCAGGTGGGAGCAGACAGCCCGCAAGGCTGTTTATGCAGTTGTGTTCTCACCAGCACTGCACTGACCTGCACATTTCATGAGGGCTTCGGGGAGCACATCTCTTGGCTCTTAGAGCTGCACTACACTGAGCTGCTCTGCGTCCTCCCCTGTGAAACAGTGTATTTGTCCTTCTGGATGTGGGTAGGAAGTTGAAAACCATTACCATTTAAGTGGTATAGCCTATGTCCTAACAGCAAAATTGGCCAGCTGTTGGAAAGCTCGACTGAGAGTCCTGGACAGCCCAGGTGGCTTAGCTTGAAAACCTCACTTGAAGCCAGCAGGTCTTCTAAGTGGATTGTGTGGAGGCCCAGGCCATGTAGTACCTCCTGCCCAGAAAGGAGGAAGTTTTAGTAGCTGTGGGTCCAGGTTTTGTGCCCTAGGAGAGGATGAAACTGGACAATAAAAGCCTAAAACGAAAGCAGAAGACTCGCTGGCCAACATTTTCAAGTGCAAACTGCAATTCTGTGTGTCCAGCAAGCCATTTCCCATGCAGAAATGGGAAGTCTGCTCAACTCATTAACTATGTTGAAAGCCATGGCAGCGCAAGACCGGTTCTGATCAGTGTGTGGACCTCCCAGCCACCAGGAAAGGAGCCACCAAGGCACTTCACCACTGCAATGTTTTTCTAGCATACATCCACTGGAAAATACACTTCATTCCCACATTGTATTGTCCCTCAGACTTAATTTCTCATTCATGTAGACTGAGGTTGTGTCTTTTTAGATGGTGTATTGGCATCCACATTAGTCACCATCTGTTCCTTGACCCACCTCAGGGAGGAGCATCACAGCTGTACTGGAGTACTTTTCATCCACTGAGCATTTCCTCCTAGATCAGTCCTGCAATATGCTCCCTCCCTAGCCACCTGTCCTCTGCTGGAGCCACCTTAACAGTCCCATAGTCTTCTGTTTTTCAGGCCTTTTACTGTCCAAAATATGGCTAGATATGGCTAGTTGGTGACTGGACTGAGAGCTGACCAGAAAAACCACGCAGCGTGAGCAAAGCTATACAGCCTATAGATAGATGTCTTCTGCAGGGGGCAAAATCAAAGCATCCTCCTGCCTGGCAATCACTGTTTCCACTAGGGGACTCCGTCAGCACCTGGTCTTGTGGACACAGTCTTGACCAAGTTGAAGACATGGGTTCGTAGTACACGCCTACTCACCACCACCTTCCCACTATGCAAATTACAGACGGATTGTCCTCTGCAGTCTAACCTCTTGAGGCGTTGCCAAGGCTAAGTGTGTCTCACATTGTGGGGGTGCTTTCTCCTTTCCTTCATGATGGCTATGAGTTCTCTGCTCCATCCTGTCCCTCTTTCTGGGTGAAGCTGGAGGCTCCTGTGTCGCTCCTCAAGACACCTCCTCTGGTGATAGACTAGCTGCAGGAGGTGCCCTGCTCCCACGGTGCCTCCTCCTGCGAGGAGAGGTCACAACTGGGTGCATCACAAGCTTCCTACAACTTCAGGCTCCTGAGGCGCTCTCAGCTCGAGGAATTTTGACCAGGAATAGCAATGAGAGTTCTTTGTGAAGCATTAATTTGCAAGCATGGTGTTGTATATTTGTTTGATAAAGTGCATGTTATTTATATAAATAAAGATCTTACAAATGAGCGTCTGGTTTTGTCATTATTTTGGTACCACATGGGTGAGGGAAACAGACGTTGACATAAAGGATTGATATGTCATCTATGCTTTCTGACTTCTGGAGAGACAACCTGGCACTATCCTAAAACCCTTTTCCCTTGTAACTTTGAAGTTGTTGACTCGTAGTTGACCAATGGGGACACAGAAGTGTTGACTCAACATACTTCACAGAACAAGAAGAGAAGCAGAGATGGAAAAAGGATCTCTGCCTTCCAACTTTAGGTATTGGCCTGTACAACGCTGTTGTCCTTCTGAGTGAAATTGTTGGAGAGCTGCTAGAAACAGTAGCATTTTCTAAAAAAGCAGTTGAGACACTGGCTTTTGCTAAATGCTGTCAAACATAGACTTGAAGATACTTGTTGAAACATGACAGTTGGCGACTTTATACAATTGGAGAATAAATGCAACGAGTAAATGCAAAGAAACGTGCACTGGATTCAGAATACATCCTAGGCTGCTTCTTCTGAATCTAAAGCAGATTAAATTCAGAGTGGACTGTTTAGCTAATCCATGTGATTTAGCTATAGGAATTTAGCTCTGCTGCTAGAGAGATCCTTTTTAACTGCCCTTTTTCTGTTCTCAAATACCAATTCTTATTATTTGTTACAAGGTATTCTTTGACTTGGCATTATTAATTAATTCAACTTCAAATGCATCAGGTGTCTCTGCCAAGAATAACTCCCTGGAGGACGACTGTTATGTAGTAACATTACTTTTTCAACCTAAGATTTTTTTTACTTGCTTTGTAGACTGTGTATATAGGGAACATTTCACTACTGTGTATATGCTCTTGAGTACCACTTAAGTTTACAGCCTGTCCCTTATGGAGATGGGCCTGTGGTGCTAGCTGAAAACCCCAGGCTCACTTGGTCCAACACCCCACGGCTTGCAGCGATGAACAAGGCACAGGCGCATCCAAAGAGCCGTACAGCTGCTGCCCCGAGCTGTGCTTTCCACGAGTGTGCCCACCTCCCCATTCTCTTGTTACTCACACCCTAAGGACTACAGCCACAATTAATGATAAGATATAAAAGATTCTGAGCAAATCTGGCACAAACGTGAGCTCTCGTCAGGCCTGCCCCTGTGACTGGGTGTGTAATGGTTTGGGTGCTTTTTGCACGCTCAAGCCTTGTACGCTGTTACTGTAAGCACACGCTCACGAGGCCCAGGGGGCTGCTGAAAACTGTCCTGCCCATGGGCTGGGGGTAGCTCCGTCACCCTCCCTGAACATCATCCTGCGTGTCTCTTTTGGCAATTGGACCCTCAGGACTCATCCAGTCTTATGAGAACCGGCATTCGCTTTATCACCCCGGGGGCGGGGGTACGGAGACCACCCGCTCTGTGAAAGCTCCACATCTGCAGCAGAGCGAGGTACAGGGTCGGTCTTTGATAATGAAGGAAACAGGATAAACAGGGGATGGGCTGATCGTTGGTACAGTGTGGAAAACCGGGCATGGCTGCCATCTCCTGGTGCATGGGGGTGTGTGGAAGCCTTTACAAGGGTGCTGCCTGGAGGGATGCTGTTCCTCCCTGCAAACAGTTCCTGGAGTCCAGCTCTCGACAACCTCCAAAACATGCCCATTGAAGAGCAGGACACTGACATCATTCCCACAGCTGCACACAGCATTACTCCAGGTCAGTACACAGCGTCCTTGGACATCACGTTGCAATAATAAGAAACAGATTACCGTTAAACAATGCAAAGATATGCTCCAGGCCCTTACAAATGCAAGGGGGATTTTCAAAGCCTGTCTCCCACTGCATGCTCTCTCTCCCTCTTCTGCATACTTGTACTTGGAAACCAGGACAGAAAGGGGCTTCAGGATCATGAAGTCCAGTTCCCAGCTACTTGACCCTTCAGGGGATTTTAGCCTATATGTATTTGCGCCCAGCATTGTCCTCTAGCTTGAGTAGCTTTTTCGTCCCTCCCTGGTGCTGACCCTTTGGTGTTTCTATGAGCAGAAATGTAATTACTTAATCACATATGTATTAAATACTCACAGCGATGGAAATCAGATTTGGTTCGCAGAAGAAACGTGGAGGGTGTTTGGCACAGAAGAGACCATTTTTTCTGACAACGCCAGGGCTAAGCAGAGCCTCTGGAGGGGAAGGAGAAAGTGGGTGGCTGCAAGAGCAGGGGTCAGAGCAGAACTGTAGGTGCCAAAGTACGTCAAGTATTCTGAAGGCTGCCTTTGGCTTTTAAACCTCTTGTACACTTTTGTGACAGGCAGGTTTCCCTTCAGGCTTCCAAACCCACATAAGATATAGCTAAAACACCGTTGTTGCTGCTGTTGCTGTTGTTATTATTAGTAAGCATACCAGCTGAAGGGCTAATGTGACTTTCAAAAGCGCAGGGCTCCTATTGAGAGAGGTAATCTTCCTGCCTACAAGGGACCCGTTTCCCCACATGGCGAGCGCAGGTGGCACCCAAGTTCCAGGGCAGGCAGGACATAGATGTCTCCATGCTATAATCTTGTTATTAATCACAGTTAAGAACTAACCTACTCTACAAGCTGGAACAATGTTTTTACCAGTCCAGAGGGACAGAATAAGAGGAGAGTAGACCAGCTCTCTTCTGTGGTTATCTCTGTAGGCTAGCAGTGGGGTAGACGCACCTCTATGCCCTTACACGCCGGTAGCAGCACAGCAGGGATACAGCAGGTTGCAAGTTCACCCTGGCAGCTAAAACTGGTGTAAAAAAAACTTCACTGGGATGACTTTAAACTGGCAAGCTTCCAAACAGACCAGAGAAAGCTTGTCCTCCTGCCTTCAGTGAGAAAGGGCTGAGCCTGTCATGAAGAACCATGCACTCTGGCTAATCCATAAAAATAAGTCTGTGCACTTCAGTTAATCCAGGCTCTTCTGTGCAGCTGAACAACTTGCTAACGCCCAGAGCTGACACTAGCAGTAGCAGAACTGTGACCTGTGACAGGGATGTGGGTGCCAGAGATCTCTGCCTCTTTATGCCCCATTGCTCAGCTGTAGCAAGAGACTGTCCCCAGCCAGATGTGACACAGTTCACTTCAGAGTCTACGCTCCACTAGGAGTACGGCACCATCGCTCATGCTGCCCTCTTCATCATTTCTGCTTTATCATGTGTCCTCTTGCTCCCTTAGAGACAGTCCTACACACTGCAGGACCATCAGCACTGCAAAGTTCTGCCTAATGGACGAGGGTTGCTGCTGAGCAAATGGGCACATATCTGGTTCATCCCTCCGACCCACACCCCAGGTACTGGGGCAGGGCTACAGGACCCTGATCACCCTCCAGACGGAGTTGTTACAGCCTCCATAAAATGCTGTCTCTGCTTGCAGCTATGTCCAAAATCCTGCTTCATTCCCTCTCCCAGAACAGCAGTGTAGCCCCTTACACTTCAGAAAGGGCTACTGAATACTCAGAAACTGCATTTGGCCTGGGAAGAGCTGAAGAGAGCTGGAGCCTGGGAGTGCGTCAGGTGAGAGTATTACATCTTCTCACTTTGTTCCTCTCTTCCCTAGTATTTCACTTTCAGGAACCCGTTGTTCCCGTGTTTCTCTTTTCGAACTTCTAGTAAGACTGATTAGCCCTTCTGAGAAGGAGGAACAAACAAGAAGTTGGACAGAAAACCAAATTAATTACAGGGGACAACAAATGAAAACATTTGGTTTGGGTGTAAGAGTCAGAGAGTCAAAACCGTAACAACAGAGAGCTGAAAAGGGACATAAAATAGCACGTGCCCGTGCAGGCACCCACTGCTCCTTGAGGAGCCAGTGGACCTTGCCAATATTGCTTTGAGAAAGGATGATGAAACAGGAGTAGGCCCAGCAGCTGCCAGGATGTGTGTCCAAAAGCCATCAGGTTGCGTACCCATCTCATATTCTTGCTAGCGCTGACCTAATGTTATTAATGGCCAAGGCATTCCTCACAACCTGAAGAGAATCACACCTACCGCACCACGCGTCCGAGAGAAGCTGCACTAGACAGTGCTGAAGACACCCATGTCAGATGAAACTGAGGAGCCTAGTGGGATCTCATTTTTTTCCTCCTCCATCTACCATTTTGTCCTCTGTTGCTTTCTTGTATATCCTGATTTCTCCCTTGCTTTTCTCACTTGGCCACCACCCCACCCTCAGCCAAGGCTGTCTGGCCCGGGGCTAAACATGAGTATTAGCTGAAGTTCAAAGCAAGAATAGGGTACCTCTTGGTGTGCCAGCAATAACCCCTCTGTCCTGCAGTAAAGACGCTGTCCTCTACCTTGCCTGCAGGAAAACTATTTCATGGTAATAATTCACTGTCAGGAGCAAAGCTGGCAGATTCACCGCAGGGTCTGTACTCGCCCTCAGATGGTACTACAGGAAAAAGCAATTACTTTGGAGCAGGTCACCATACAGGACTATGATCAGCTTTGGGCTGGTATATATTATTCCTTACTGGACTACTCGTCCTTTCTTATTTAGAACAATGTGGTTGACATAGCCCTAGCTTCCGGACCATCTAATCTTCCCTTCACCTAGTGCTACTTACAGAAGGCTCCTGTTCTCTCTCTTGGGTCTTCTCAAACAAATTCTCTCTCATCAACCCACCTTCCCCTCCTAATTCAAATTCACATCTTGTTTGATCTCCAGCAACGTCATCATCCTACTCCAAAGACCTGGGCCATCCAACCTGCCATCTTCCTCCAGAGAGTTGGAGTTTTAGGTACACTGATTTCCAACCTTTCCAAGGTCAAAGTCTGACTGCATATTTATTCTAAAGTACAGAAACATAGTGACACCTGCCAGCATTTTTAGATTATTTCATGTGAACTAGCACGTGTCAGTAATTTCCACACTGCTATGGGTAAAGCCTTCTCTGTGTGATGCTGTGAGCAAGATTCTGTGATGCTTAAGTGTTTATGGCAAGAGGTATGGATGGGTCTTCAGGTCTTGCAGATTTCCTTAACGCTTAGGGTTTCCATTTTGTACTGGCCATGGATGCTACACATTGTTGTATAGCTTTGTGCCATTGTACTTTTAAGGTTCTCCGATGGGACTCAGCTAACTTCTGTAGCATAATGAAGTTTCAAAGCAAGACACAAATGAAGATGTTTGAAGATATATATGTTGATCAGACTCAAATCCAGTTGCCCCATGCCACAGCAGACCAGTAACCTACAAGTTATCTTGCTGAATAGTTATGGATCCCGGTGTACTGAACTACATGTTGATCAGGTGATTTGACTTCTCCCTAAGGAAACAAAGAGCTAACTCTAGAATGGCCAGAAAGAAGGCATGTGACATCCAGCCTGAGGATCTGGAGAGGGGGAAGAAAACTTTAGCCACGCTACACATTGCTTGGAGTAATTTTCTTTGGTTAACATAGGAGACGCTCCCCAGCCAGCTGTGCTCAGCTTTAGACACTCTCTCAGGCAGCAGGAGCTGGAGCTGCTTCCTCACCCTACAACTTTTCTGCCTGTCTTGATTGTCTGCTAAACATCTGGAGACTTTGTCATGGCCAAAGAATGCTATAAGCATTAACCAGCTAGAAGAGATAGGCATGGTTCCCACCAGTCCCTGCCTTATTCTTCAAATAATCATTTGAGCCTGCATGTTGCAGATCCCAGAAGCAGCACTTTCCCCAGTAGGATCACACAATGGGTATCCTGCTCGGAGAGGATGGGAATCATGAAACACGGAGCTCCCAACACGATTGATTCAGAAGTTTTGCATTATTTGCAGTGCAAACTGAAAACTGCTGCAAGGCCCAACACACCTGTATCTTCTTTTTGACTTCTGCCTGTAGAGATAGCTCAGAGCTTTCAATATCTCCTACCTCACCATTCCACTCTGTGCTTCCAGCTGGAAAAGCAGAGATTTTTTTTTTTTACTGTGTTCCCCCAGTTTGTGCTGAACAGCTGGGACGCTAGAGCATGGAGTGCGCCCAGGAACTGAACAGGAAAAGCAAAGTTTCCACAGAGCTGACATTTTCCCTTTTATTCTGTGGTTTCTATGGTCATAAAACCAGGGAAAATAAAACCTTAAAATGAAGCAATATAATCCTTAGTAATATAATTGTATTATATTGTAATAAAAGCAGTAATACGATAATATTACATAAACACTAATAGCATGAAGTATTTTCTGAAACATACACACATGGCCATAAAAGTGATCTTCTTAAGAAATTCTCAAAACCGGAATGCATTGATCTGATTACTTCTTTGGAAGAGATCAGAGCAGGAACAGTGTTACTCCCCGGCCTCCCAAGAGGGTCCTTGCAGAATCTGACTGCAGAATCGGCAGACATGAAAGGCCTGATCCTGGGGCCTGGTCCCCATCTCCACTGGACTCTCAGGAAGCCTTGTGAATACCAAGTTCACTGTGTCCCGGCTGCATCATCCGAACTTCCTGACGGTTTCTCATGTGCTCCTTCTGCCGTGCCCAATACTTAGCAATGCCCAGCCAGTGACAAGAGTCTTCTCTGATGACAGTATGAAGCTCATAGTTCAAGGCTGTAGTGAGGAAGACTGCCATGGGCTGGTTTTTCCAGTCTTGTAAATAATGTTATGGTGCACAAAGTGAGCTTGAAAGCACGCTGCTGATGCTTGTCAGTATTCAAGGTTTGCCAGCAATGGAGGAAGCCCCTAGCAGGAAGGAAGAAACATGAACATTAAAAATTAGATGCCAGAAGCAGAAGTTGTCACTTCAACACGATCCAGAGTTTGAAAATACACCATCTCATCCAAGAGATCACTCTGATCCACCTTCAGCATGTCAGATAATCTCCCTTGGGACACAGCTTTCCAGGCAACAGAGTAGGACCTTGGAATTTACTGTGTTGTGTAAACCCCTCCTAAAATGACAAATCACTCAGAAACAGAAGCATTTAAAAGGTAGCAGATTGCATAGCTGAATCCAGGGGAAGTGAAGCTAGGTCCTGTGGAAAGAAGAATTTTTAGGGTTAGAAAGGCCCTCTAGAGGTCTCTAGTCCAGCAACGTTTGCAGCATGCCTAACTCCAAAGCTAGATCAGGCAGCTCAAAGTTCTCAGTGACTCCAAGGGTGGAGGGGTCACCTGTTCCAATACAGCACCACTGTCAGAGGAGACTTTTTCCTTCTGTCCAGTTGGAATTTCCCTTGTTGCAGCTTGTGCTTGTTGCCTCATTTTCCCTCTGTGCAGCTTTGAGGAGAGCCTGGCTCTGTCTTTGCTGCCTTTATGTAGTGGAAAACTGCAGTTAGATCCCACTTAGCCTTCTTTTCTTTAGGTCTATCAAAGCCAGTTCCTTCAGCCTCTCCTTTTCGGGCAAGTGCTCCAGCACCCTGACCATTGCAGTGCTACTCCACCAAACCCTCTCTGGCTCTCAGTGTCTTTCTTGTGCCAGGGAGGCCAGGACTTGACACAACAGTCTGTATTTCTCTGAGGCATGTGCCTGGATCAAACTTTCTTCATTATACCCCTGCTCCCACTCAGGGGATCTTGGTGTGCCGCAAGAATTGTGTCAGCTGGCAATGGTCATTGAGACTCATCTGACCATTGGTACAATGGGGCTGGGTGTTCATAAGGACTGAGCGCATAGACCTTCCCATTCCTTCTGTGGAGGGCTGGTGGTTAGTCGGACCTACTGATAATGGGCCCTGTTCACCTTCATTTTAGGACTGGCTTGAGCTTGGCTGAGAGCAAAGTAACTGCTTGACTTTCAGCATGAGTGTCCCAGTGCAAACTTCCCAGCCACCAGGACTGTGCAGTAGTCAACAAGGTTGCCAGGCTCACAGGGAGGGACGGGTCATTTGTTAGCTGACAGTTTAAGACCAAGTCCTGAAGGGAATATTTGCATTGTGCTGCTGCCCAGGGAACTGGGCTGAGTAGGCTGTAGGTACTCCCAAGTGTTCAGCAGATAGCTCTGTTTAGCTGCCTGGTAGGCATCGCACTATGCATTTGATTGTGCATAAGCTGCTAAATTATTTAATTATCTCAGACATTAGGAGACTCAGGAAGGCTGAAAGCCAAGGGAAAAACATCTCCCAAACAGTTACATTGCATTACTGACCTTGTTGGATCAGCTGACTGACCGGATAATGCCACTGACTGTGTATCCTGTCACCCGAATGTCTTATTCAGACAATTAGAATTAGAAAGGTCAGGTCCTGAGGTATTAAAAGACCTATGTAAAGTTTGGGGTGGATAGAACTGAAATCAAGTCTAATGTGTACCTTTTCCTCAGTGAGAAATGAAACAAGGCATTTATAGCATCCCACAAACAGGTTAGTTTTTCTCCTTCTAGACTTTACGTTCCTGTCTGCATTATGTAGTTCTGTGCATCCCTTCCTCTACCTCCTGCTGTCCATTCTGCTAGCCCACGTTCTACATATAGGGACCAGTTCAAGCAAGAACTGGCTTGCCCCACACAGGGCAGTTGAGACAGAAGGTTAACTCCAGTCCTGGTCTTCCCTCCTGTTCAGTAGACCACCTTCTCTTTCTTGTATAGTAGAATATCAGGCCATACAAATAACTTCTGCAGTTGTATGGATTGCAAGAAATAGGGAATGCAAATCTCAGTCACATGATACTCTTATGTGTAAACTCTTCTCCTGAAGGTGAATCCACCCATCTGAGCTTTTGAACTTGCTCAGGACTTAACTAAAATCAGTGGCCAAAAGAGGCAAAAAGAGTGTACTTGAATCATGTTTACACAGCTGAATGAGCTTTTGGATCAAATTGCTCCAGTAAGCTGCAAGCTAATGAACTTGTAGCTGATCCATGTAAAGAGTTGAAATAATTTACCCTTTCTTTATTAAAAAAGCTCAGTATTGCTAAATCTATCCTCTACTCCTGGCCACAAAAGAACAACGTAGCAGCATAGTCCTTGGCAATCTCTTGCCCGCTTGGCATTCTGTTCATGTAGCATCAAGCCCGTGCTTATTTTTCCTACTATTGTTTCTGCTAACACCATTGCCAGGATCCTCCAAACCTCCTTGTCATAGGATTCTGCATTACTTTTCACTCTCAGTGTTTTCTTCAAGTGACTACTAACCAAAAGGATACGACAGAGCTCTGTCGAATTCAGAAAGATGTATGAAGTGAAGCTCCAGGGACAATAATCATCTTCTCCATGTTGGTATGCAACAAATCTTTTCCACCAGTAACTGTAATCTGAGAAGAGAGATATCCAGTCACTCTTGACGAAAGGCATGCCCAGTTCTTTCTTCATGAATATGTCAGTGACTCAAACGTCTTTCTCAGTAAGACAATGGTAAAGGGCAGGAGAAAGATATTCATCTGAGGGTATTCATGCAAGGGACCAACAGTGACTTGCAACTACACAAATAAGTTAGTGGAAAGGGGAACCAAAACTCTACAAACAGCAATATATCTAAAAAGGGGAATTGCCAGAGAGAGAGATCGCTACAGTGGCTTGGGCAACCCCTATCACAGATAGCACATCAGGGCACAAAGCCAGAGCACGTTGGCCAAGGGAGAAGGAATCAGTGAGTGGCAGGCTGCTTCTGTGGGAAGGACTGTAAAGGGAAGAGGCACATACAATCAGGGCTGTTCAGGCATAACTTCTGGCAGCCTTGTGCTTGATCACAGCAGCTTTGGGTAAGACAATAAACTTGTTGCTTCAGTCATGAATCTGTCTGACTTATCTCGATGATCAGGGAAAGCCTAGAGTGAATGCCCTAACATTTAGCATTTCCATATTGATCTTAGTGTTGATAGGATGGCCAGAGCTTCTGTCAGTGCTCTGGTGGTGTAATCCCAGAGACAGGTTCCCCAAGACAAGCAATGTCCTTTAAGTTTACATTTGACCTGGTAAGTTCTGTAGCCGCACACTGCAGTAGTAAGTATCCAAACAGGTATGTGAGATCCATCTCTTCAAATGTACGTTCCTCGCTGTGACCTACTTGTCTGGACTATTTTTACAGGCAAGCATCAAGAGGCAAGCAAGATATAAACCACACACATACTAGACATAATTGTCCTCTGTGATGCATCATCTGAAAATCTCCTTTAGATATGTCTACTTCTCTTCTCCAGCTATCAAGGGAAGCCAATTACTTGCTGCAGCTGGCAAGCTGATCTGCATATATATGCTAGGAGGGACAGTTCTGTCTTACACTCAGGATTTTTCACTGTATATAAAGGAGGCATGGATGGCTAGAGAAAGACATAACTCTCCTTGTTCAGATTTGGCAGGAGAAAATTACCGTGCTGGTCCTGTTGCTGTATGGGATTGGGGAAAAAATAAGGCAGAAGTGAGTGGCAGTTTTGCAGTCACTGGTCCTCCCCAGTGCCAGTCATCACCACTATTTCAAAGCACAACTGCTGAGAGTGCACATAAGCCCAGAACTTTCAATCCACACCTAGACAAAGCCAAAGACTATTTAGGTTACCTTCAAGATTCATGATACGTATGATGACTCCCCTCATCGCCAGGTTCCTGAGACCTTGCCGGTTACGTGTATCCAGGTGCTTGAACAGCTTGGCTGCATGTATTTCCAAGGTCACATTGGGATGTACCCTCAGGAACTCCAGAATTCTTCTGGCGCATTTCCCACAGGGGGTAGTAGATAGGATCCAGGTGATGGAACAAGAAACTGACGGCCTGGCCCTGAAACAATTTTCCAAGAAGTTGACTTCGGCATGTTGGGTAGAATTGTTTGAGCACCAGCTCCTCCAGATGGTACCTCTTCTCCACCTGATTTCATAGAGCAGGTACACCACATTTGGATGTTGGCCAGGCAAATAATTTCTTTTGAAGTCACTTGGCTGTATCTTCCACCTGTGACAAAAGTACCAGCAGTACTATAATCCCAACACTTCAATGATGTTGGGTCCCATTGTTCATTGCCTGCTCTCAACATCAGCCAAGCGTCCCACTCTCAGCCTTTCCCATCACAAATGAGCAGCTTGAAGAATGTTGCAGTCTAATGATCTAAATCAGGAATTTGATGAAGGCTCCAGAATTATTCCCCTAGAGTGGTCCCAGTGAAACACTTGCTGCACCTCCTTGAGAGGTGTTGGGAGGGTAAGCACCCCCATCACCACTATGAGATCAGCACTGCTCAAAGAAGTGAGACAACTGGAAAGGAAGATCAGGGAAAGGGATGGTAAGAGGAAAGCAAGGCACAAGGCTTCTGAGCTTTGCTTGTCTCTGGAAATTGCCATGGAACCCAGGCAGCATGTAGTGATAGAACCATATCTCTTACCGCTGGTTGTTCTTTCTGGGTGCAGGATCTGTACAGAAAAGATTTGTGAATCATTGGGGATAGTAGATCAGAAAACAAAATTTCCTCTACACCTCATGTCCTGGCCCCTTTCAGTCTATACACTCCCTGCCGAGTCTTTTTATCTAAAAGGGCTTCATAAGTAATCCCTGCACAGCAGGATAGCCACTCTGGGATGCAGGAGTGGTGGATTTCTACCTGGGAGCTAAACCTGATGGTTGTTTAAACTATGTTGTACATGAACCCTTGCTCACTTTAACACATTGGGTTGACTGTGATCTCACTCAAGTTTAGCTCCACTGATTTCATCAGTACTGAATCTGCTTT
This sequence comes from Sula dactylatra, assembly GCA_013389905.1. Lineage (NCBI taxonomy): Eukaryota > Metazoa > Chordata > Aves > Suliformes > Sulidae > Sula > Sula dactylatra. Next base: position 186,306 of record WEKW01013537.1, on the reverse strand, counting down.
TCCCTGACTAATCAAAAGAGCAGAATCAAATCTCTTCTCCCTTTGTATCTTCCAAACCAATTCTACTAGGCAAAACCTGAGCTATTTTCCTATTATAATGTCAATCTAGACAAAAACATTTTCACAGCCAACAGTTCTTTCTTTTCTTAGTATGAAACTGTTTCAAAAGCTGAAAAAATATCAGTGCCACGGAAAAAATATCAGTGCAGAAAGGAGGGTGATTTCTGGCTAACAAATATCTATGGGGTGGCACCACAGACCTGCTTGATTATATACATTTTACCTCTCGTGGTAGCAAAGAAGTTTGACCTATGACTCATTCATCCCTTTCCAGCTGAGGGTCTAGATGAAAACAATTGCAGGTGATCAAGGCTAGTTATTTCTTTTCTGAAAGTCCATCCATAGCAAACTTAAGGATCTAAGAACCCTCATTTTATTGAAGAAAAGAATTAATTTACTTAGAATTAAGATACTAAGGCACTTTTCCACAGCTCTTAGCTCTTTAAAGTTAGGAATTATGAAATATACACAGTGAAATTACATTTCAGCATTGAATTCAGGGTTACAAAATTATATTAATATTCTGAAGCTGGGCCTAAGACTCAAGACACAGTAGTACATTCAAAGAGGTAACACACACATATCCACAAGTGCCTCCTGCGTACCTTCATGCGCTAACACACACATTTGTCTGTACTCACCAGTTCCTTAGATAAAACTACAGCAAATATCTACACTGAATATGGAGAAATAGACCTGCTTTTCACATACGTTTACTTACCTCTATCAGTGACAGCAGCCATGGATATTTCTGGATTTGTCTGTTGCCTCTTGGGTGATGGATGTCCCTTTATTAGCCTTTATTTGTTTCAGTTTCAATTCCCGAAGTCTGAACTTCGGACGTTAGTAATGTTACTCAGCTGAATATTTCCTCAGGGTGACTTGCTTTTATGCAAACAAACTACCCCTCGGGGCGAAACTGAAAGCGAGTTCCTGGCAGCAAACGGCTGCAAAAGAGGGTGAGTCCCATTCAGAAGCGGATCTAGAGGTGTAGACAATATTGCCTGCGAGAAGCTGGAATTAACAGGTGAGCCATTTTTTTGCAGTGCAGAACCGAAACTATCTCTCTTTATTACCACTAGCCCCAGAATAGAAAAGCAACCCTTCTCTAGTCACCCCGATGCACCGAGAGAAAGAGCATCTACACAAATGGCATCAAGTCACATAGCTGTGGCATGGCAGGTAACTTTTCTGGCACCCAGATATCATCAGAAAATTGAGCAGAACTCGAGGGAGAAAGGAAAACAGATGTAATCTGCAAAAGCTTGTGATTTTATGGATCTCCAGCAGGTGGTGATGGTTACTGCCATTTTCCTTCTTGGGACCATTCTGTGGAGTTCCAAGGACCACTCATACACCTTTGAATCTGGGTCCTCAACGTAAGCAAGGAAGACCCTCAATGCGCGTGAGGACACATCTACAGCTCTGGCCAGTGACCGGGCAGACGCTCCCAGGCTAACTCTAAGCAAGCTGCCCAGCATCCTGGAGAGCTATGGCAGTGGACAGCTTGTTGTGGTGGAACACCCAGATATGTATGAAACCTCACAACAGAGAAGAGCTCTGTACTCATGTGGGCATCCTGAGAGCAAGACCTGAGCCAGCTGGTGAGTGTCTGCAGAAGCTATTGGTCATGACAGATCAGTTCCCTAATGTAAAATTAAAGGGTTTTTTTCCAGTGCCTTGAGAAATCTGCTCAGCATTACCAACTGGGCATCGCCTTCCTATGATCCATTCTGTAACTCACCCAAGATGCAGCAAGAAATATTTCTGAAAAATCTGAAAAATGAGTGAAACAATGCTAGTTGCTAGTGAGAAGCTTTCCTCTGACTGACACACCCAAAACTGGCTTGCCGAGCAAAGGCATTGCAAAAGGCTTCTTCATGTGGCTTAGCTAGAGATGACAGTGCTGAGTCCATCTCTACGACTTTCCGTTTCCTCTGGTTTTGTGACACAACAATTTTGTGGCCCGATGCAAGCTGCAGAAATGGATCCCTGGTGAGCCATCGTCCAGTAACATGCACTCCCTGAGGACAAAGCCTTTCTCAATGCCAAGTCTGGCTGGGAATTGTAAAGCTGGGGGAGAGATTTATTTGTATTTTCTGTGTCCAGCCCTCAATATTCTATTGTCAAAAACCATTCCGTTTCCTGCAAGGGCAGCACAAACAGAAGTGAACATGAATGGTGGGTTACACAGGGAGGAGGGATTCAGGCACTGGCAGGACCCTCTGTGAAGGGGAAGGCTGGTCAGGGTGGGTTACTGGGCAGCACCGTGCCAACACAGCATCTGCCTTCAGGGCCTCTTCTGCTGCAAGGTCACCACTCATTTCACAGCACGGAACTGTTCCCTAGTCGTTGCATTAGTCCATACCTTAGGAAGAGTGAATGGGATCAACTCACTCAGAGACTTCTTGAAACAAATAAAAAAGTGTTTGACTGATGTGTTTTTTAGTTTATGGACATGATACTCAGTAAGGCCAGAAATGCATTGATACTATAGTATTTTCTTCATTTCCTCCTCTCTGCAATAGATATTTATGAATATGCAGTTGTAAATTAAGCTTTGAGGTGCTTAGTTTAATCTGCGAGAAATGGCTTGATCAGCAGCAGTGCTCAGTAGCAGTAGTTCCCAGTATAAAACCAGCAATGTGCCACTGAAAGCAAAGAGAGAAGAAAATGAGCCCAAGCAGAAGCAGGGAATTTGCAATGCAACATTTCCAGGGGTCTCCAGGAAGCTGAATGTGCTCTATGAGATGGTGAAAAACCAAAATTTTAAAAAAAAAAAAATAAAGAAAAAGAAAAGTCATTCTGTTGTTCCTGCTAACCTAATGTGAGGAGAGGAATCCCTTCCAAATCCGGCAGCTGGTTTAGCCTTAAAAAAATCAGAAAGTCAGGGTTACCACACAAGTGAATTTTCATGCTTCTAGGAGAACTTGCACTTCCTGTCTACAGGGACCAAACGTCGGTGCTTCAGAGGATGACGATAACCTCCAGAAGGGCCATGTATCCGGGTGGGAAAACTCTTTCTTGGCCTTTATGAGAAAACGGCAGTAATCCAGGTATGCCTTTAAGTTGCTACATGTCTGTAGCAAGGGTCATAGATATGGCTGGGACCTCATATTGCTCAAACAGCTGTGACCAAAATATTTTTTTCTGTTTCTCATGCTGTAATTATCTCCCTTTACAGAAGTTGCTTAAGATAATGTCAGCGATAAATGTGAAGGTGGTTTTTAATGCTGAACTATTGGTAGCATCTGAATATATCTCACCCACTCCAGCAAACAGATTTTTTTTAAAATAACCGCAACCCTCATATGCATACCTCCCGGACATAAATTAAATTTGGAGGAACATACACAGCAAAGGGCACACAGAATGGTGGACATATACTCACCCGTGTCTTCTTTAGCCACCAGGTTCCTTAGACCTTCACGATAATATTCCCTGTAGTAGTAGAACCATGCTGTAGACATATGACCAGATTCAGCAGGGGTAACCACCTAGAAACTTCATGGTTCCTTCAGAACACTTTGCAGAGGGACTCCAGGATATACGCTAGGTGACAGAGAGGTGGACAGAGCAACAGGGAGCTAGGTCCCTACGGATGTCTCCCGGGAAACAGATTTCAGCGTAACAGTCCTGCAGCATGACGGTATTACAGTGCTAGAGTCTATTGGATATACCACTCCCCTAATTTATCTCACTGAGCCAGTTGTGTCTCAGGAGGACAGGCACGTGGTTTGTGATTTTTCTCAAATGTCTTTTGGCTTATCTGACTCTTGAAACCCAAAATACATGTCTGATAACGCCAACTCCAGCATCACTCTGTACAATTTTATTCAGCATAAAGCACAAATTTGGAGTGAGGTAGAAGTCATAGAAATGGAAACTTATGAAAGAAATTAGGAAAGACAGGCAGGTTAGAGAGAAGAAAGAGGAGTACCGGAGAAGGCAAGTTAGATCAGACACCATAGAAGACAGAAAGCTGCAAGGCTTGAATCAGCCAAGACCCCAATTTGCAAATCTCTGAGGATTTTACAGGTACAGGTTTCTGTTCTCTGGCTGGACAATCTATTGGAAAGAGGTGAGAATCACCTGGTGGAAGTCTGGAAGCAAGGGGGAAGGCAAAACTTAAATGTGACTAAAAGCTTGGGACTTATACCGCAGAGGCTTAGGTCTCAATTTCCACTTACAAGCCGCCTCCTGGACTTAATTTGTAATGGTAAATTTTGTGTTAGTTCAAGTGTTCTGCTGCTGGCACATTTGACAGTAAAAGGAAATCCACTGTATGTTTGTTTGGATTTAATGGAGTTTCTCATTAGAAATCTACATTTTTATGGAAAGAAAACACACACAGAGCCTTTCAAGATTTACTCTGTGAACTTCAAATTTAAAAAAGGGCTAAAACGTGTCTCTGTGTGTATGAATATATATGTGTTGTGTATGAATATATATGTATGATACACACTCACACAGATATTTACATATATATGTATGCATAATAAAGCAACAATGCATATAAAACCAAGCTTGCAGATACACAAATACACCTCCTCAGCAGGTTATGAGTTTACAGCTCTGACTGAAAAGCACACCCACCCGTGGCCTTTTTATCTTTCCCAGCACCTTTGCTTTTGTTTCCTCTGCAGGTTACGCAGCATCATCGTACTTTACTGAGACTCTTGCTCAGTTTCCATTCTCGGAAACTGGAACGCAAGAGATAAAGAAAACTGATGACACCCTGCTACTACTGGGGGAGTTTTATGAGTCTGACTCTGAACAACGAAGTGGAATGGCAGCCAGTCACAAGGGTGTGTGGGCAGACCCCTGATCCAGGCAAGGTGGAGAGCAGGTGGTTAGTGGGAAGGACTTACCTGTGTGCTTACTCCAGTATTAATTTTTCTTAGCTAAACAAAACATCCCAATATCCTTGTGCTATATTTCTTTCATGTTAACTGGTGAGGCTATAGAAATCAGAGAAGTGGATCAAATATATTTCATGAAGAGTCTGTGCGAAAAAATAAAATCTGCATGTGAACATTTCTGTATTTTGGACTATGATTTTCTACTCTAAGCCATCCTTCTACAGTCATCTCGCACTACTTTGCGTCACAGAAGTTGTATATATTTATCTTTCTGATTTTGGCTCATTTCTGCCTCTTTGTTTCAATGCATATGCTGTGTCAAAGCACTTGGCAGAACAATAAGTACCCCAAACCCAGCGGACATCAGAGTGTCCATACTATCTTTGAGAAGCTGAGTCTGGCATACAGTCGTCACACAACAGGCAGGGTTTTAAATAGAGAGGGGGACAACAAAACCAGGTGGACTTCACTTGAGAGAAAGCAATGATTCATCTGTTCCTTTTCTATGAGTCATACCAGGGAGTGTTCAGAGCAGGTCTAGGAACTTTCAGCACTGAGCTTTTCTTTTCCAAGCACTCAGGGATTGCTCAATGACAACCATATGGTTAAAGTCTCCCCAAAATTCACCTGTAAGATCTAGCTCCCATGGGAGGTAAAACCTCCATCAGAAGCAGAAAACATCTGCCAGACCAGGCATTGCAATCATTGGGGACCATCAAGAATGGAGTTAATTTTCTTCATAGCAGCCTGTATAGTGCTGTGGTTTAGCCCAGTAAGCAAAACAGTGTTGGTAACACACCAACACTTTACCTATAGCTGAACAGTGCTTGCACAGCATTAAGGGCTTCTCCGTTTCTGACTTTGCCCCCAAGTGAGTAGGCTGGGGGTGGGCAAGATGCTGGGTGGGAACTCAGCTGGGTCAACTGATCCAAACTGACCACAGGGAACTTTCATATCATCTATCAGTATGCTCAACAATAAAACCGGGGGGGGGGGATTTTTTTCTGAAGTCACTGTTGCTCAGGGACTGACCGGTCATCAGCCTGCTGGTGATGAGTGATTGCCTCTGCATTGTTTGAGGTATCTTTTCTTTTTTTCCCTTTCACTTATTAAACTGTTTTAATGTTGATGCATGAGTTTTCTCACTGTTGCCCTTCCAATTCTCTCCCCCATACCCATGGAGCAGGAAGAGAGGAGAGCAACCAGCTGTGTGGTGCTCAGCTGCCTGCCAGGGTTAACCCACCTCACCATCTCATGTCCACAGGTAGGCTAGAAATCCACCCTACTTGGGTATCCACAGGTATGATGCTGAAGAGGTCTTGTAAGAAGTTTTCAGAAGACTCCAGAGATATGGGGTTGTTCTGCCAGGCTCTTCATGATTCAGGTCCTATGTTGCTATCTAAATAGCCTCCCCATCACAGCTAACACTCCTACTGTCATTGGCATGGAGCGGGACTGTGAGATAGGAGCCTGTGTGTTTAAACATCAATAAGTGCTTTATGATATTCCTCATAGCAGAGGCAGGACAATCTTCAGGGGAGCATCTGTCATTAGTCTTGATAGCTTTGAACTTGAAGAGTCATGGCATGTGGTGCAGGTCCAGGGGACTCCTGGTTCAGCTGTGAGATAACCCGTCAAGGGAAGGGATTTAGGGAATGCAGCTGAAGCGGTGGGTCCCATCTACCTTTTCCCAGGTTGAAGCTGTGTTGCTTAGGCCAGTCAGCAGTACAAGGAGGAGCCACACCTGCTGCAGTGATGGTTATGGATTGTTTTCATTGCATCTGAGTAGACCTTAAGAGAAGTGAGGGATCAAAAGGTGGATATGGGGGTACGCAGTGTTTGTGAGCAGCAGATGGCAGAAGCAGTAAACAAATCAAGATGTAGCAGGGAACTGTGAGGGTGGAAGGGCAGACCCTACATCCAAAAATCCAACTGAGCTATCATGGTTCTCTCAGATGAGTCAATGGGGTCTATGGTAAATGCTCATCAGATCCAGCTATGAAAGTGGCCTGAGAATCATCTCCAACTATCCAAATAGTCTTGGCCCTGGTGCTATGGATTAGGCATTCGTTGATCAGGATGCTGCTATGGAAAGACCTCGCTATGGCATAGACCAATAATCCAGATGGTAGTGGGAAGTAGAGGGAATTATGATACCACGTCTCAGCAATCTGCCCTGTAATAATTTTCATACCTTAGAGAATTCATGCATGATGCTGACAGGCAAGCCCTGCCAGATCTCACTACTAGAGTTAATACAGATTGCAGATTTGTAGGCTAACACACTTACTGCTTGTCTCGTAAGACAGGCAGGGCTGCAGGATGGGGAATACGTCCATCTGCACCTCCTTTGCCACAGCCTACTGCCCAGTCCGCAACCCATCTTTGCCAGAGACACTTAAAGTGAGACCCTCTGCCTCCCACCACCATGGCTAAGGTCCAAGGATGAACAGACACTTCATTTGCAGGAAAAGTGCTTTCGGTTTAACCAGACCCATGGTAGCAATGGATGCAACAGAAACAAGGCAACGCCAGTGCAAAGCACTGTGGCTCTGCATCACGTCTCTGGCGCTGCAGAGAAGCAGAGCTGAGCCAGGCTCCCAGAGCCACTCTGGGGAGATAAAACTCTGGCTGCTCCCTGCGTCTGCTCAGAGCTCTGGGATGCCACCAGGCGCCAGCCACATGCACAGGTGGGGTGGCACACAGAGAGCACGCTGACATAGGAGCTCTGATCTGCTGAAGTGAAAGTCCAGGTCAAAACGGTGATGGAGCTCCAGCCCCTTCGGTGCCTGACAGATGTCAGCCTCAGCAAGGATGCTGCAGGGAGAGAGACAGCAGCTTACAGCACCTTTGTCCAGTCAGGAAACAGACTGTGAGGAAAGCAGTCATCACGCTGTGTGGCAGGGCACGGGCTTCGGCCGGAGGTGGAGAAGGTGTGAACAGACCAGGCAGCGAGAATGGGGTGCTGGATGAGGCCTTACTCTACGTATCATCCATAACCTCTAAATGGCTGAGTTTAAGCACAAATTTCAGTCCATAGAAGACTAAAATGTCACATGCCTCAAGCAGGGAACAGAAAGGCCACAGTGCATGGGAGACTAGCAGTGATGGTAGAGGTGCCACTTGGGACTGGATTCAGGCCCTTCTGTTTCTCTGTACGTGAGAACTACAAGACATGCAAGTACAGAACATCACCCCTCAGCTCCCAGATCTTTTTCCCAGCCTCATATGCATGTGCCACATGGCTAAATGGCAGTGGTTCAACCAGCTATGGCAGCAACAAGAGTATTCTGCTCCATGACTTGGCTTTTGTCTCTGCCAATTCAAGAGAGACGTCTTCTTATTTCTAAGTTACTGTTGAGAAATATTGCTCAGCTGCATCATTGATATTTGGCCTATCAGGTCTTTGGTAGGTTTATTTTTACTCTTACATTAGATACAGCATTCTGTATTTCATTTCCTTGTCCTCACACACACACAAACCGGGGAGAACTGAGCTGAATGTGAACTCTCTTTTTGCTTACTCTTTTACCACAGACTGATTTGCTGGGCAAATGTGACTCAAAAAGAATGGCTTGAAATAAAATTTTCATCATAGTATTATAGACAAGCAGAATCTAGACAAGTGACCAGGTGTCCAAAGCCACTGTTTTCTGTGACCAAATCGCAGCAGCTCTTGCCAGACACTCCCAGGGCACAGCAAGGGACAGCTACTCCCTAAAGCATGAGGAGTCAAGTCAAGCAAGATAAAGCAGACAGCAAGGAAGGAGCCTTGCTAGCCAGGGCTCATCCCAGGGTACCCAAAAAGGAGAGCAGGGCAGGCCCAGGGCTAGCAGCTAGGATCAACCAAGAGTCCAGATTTTCAGGCAGGTTCATGCTGACAAGGCAGGTCCTAGGTCAAGCTGGGAAGTCAATCCTCAGGTCAGGATCAGGTCCTGCGATGGCAACCAAGGTCGCGTACAGACACAGTGATCACCGGGCTGGTCCACAGAGATGAAACAGGTCTGAGGTCAACCCAGAAAATCAGTTCACAGGTCAGGAAGCAGATCAACAGGATATATGGCTGGCCACGGCCATGGACATAGACATGGGTGTGAAAGACGGAGGAGACAAGCACACCTACGCCATAGCTCAGGCAGGGACTAATAACACAGACCGGAGCTTAAATGGAGCTCCTGGGCCACCTATGGACAGTGTGTCAGTTGAAGTCCCAAGTGAGGGTGGTCAAGGCAACTAAGGTTTTTTAAATGCCCTCAGGGCCCTGAGAGACACAGACCATAACAGTTGCCTTCAGTTTTTATTGTGAAAACAATCTGGGGTTCTGCTTGCTTGTGACATAAGAATGTCACAGCCTCGCTTTGGCCAAGAGCTGGTTACAATGCAAAAAAGGGCTGAGTGTGGTAAGCCAAGGCCAACAGGACGATGTAAACAAGAACTGAGCATAACGAGCCTTGGCATGGACAGTGGATCAACAAGCAACAGAACCATCCCCAAAGGTGCTGGGAAGATATACTGTGATATAATTTGATTGGCAGCCGGTGCCAAAAACTAGCTACAAAGACCTTCAGCAGTAGAGATTGCGGGGGGACACTTGGTCCACTTCATAAATTGAGCTTAGTGGTTTTACATTGTCTGTGTTTCTCTTCCCACCGTACAACCTGTGTGATGAATTTTCTCTGCCTCTTTAACACCAGCTTGAAAGCATCAGCTCCTGAACTTGTAAGACGTAAAGACGCATATCTAAACAAGAGGACACATCTACCAAAGTGGACATTAATTAAATGAGGAGTGCTGCCATTTTGTGAGTTATAGATTGTCATCTCTTAGTTTCCATAAGCCAGATTCTCTTTAGGCTAGACTGGTCCAAAACTCTGAGTAATTCTATTGACTACGTTAAAAGATTAGCAGTACAAATAAGAGAAGAATCAGGGCCAGTCATAGCTTTAGAATTTAATAGCTAAAATGAGTATAAGTCAAAGAACATTTATCCTAGTCTTGCAAAAATAATCTAGCGTCAGGAATAGGGGATGGAGAGAGGTTCTATTCCCAAGCACTCGGTACTGACAGCGGGGCTTGTACCTCTGCACAGCACAGAGCAGCAAACAACCGGACAGAGGAGCAAACAGCCCAGCTTGACTACCGCAAGGGATACAGCTGCATTCCTACACTTCTTTGTGCAGCCTAATGTTGGTTTTCAAGGAGTTTCCAGTGGATACATCTAGTGGTCCAATTCCAGGATGGGCTTGTGGATAAAAATGCTTTCTTCTTTTAGCCAGTTGAGCGGAGCTGTTGAAATGCAATGACCGTGGATACTGTAATTATCATTCCACAGTCACACCGCTTGGTGGATGGAGGATTTGCTTCTGTTGAATGGAGCATCTGTGGATTTTTTAAGTTGCTCTTTTAAGATCAAGTGCTGCTGTCAGTTACACGTTATAGCTCCCACTGAACCAGTGGAAAATTCTCTAGGCTAGCAGAGTCTTTCAAATGCAGACAAGTGTTTCGACGTTAAATGATGAGACATTAGTATAGCAAGAACTGGCACTTACTGTGATGAGTTTAAAACAGAGACAAATACTTATTTACATGGCAAGCTGTGAACTTCTGGAATCTGCTGCCCCAGTATACTGTGGACACAGATGGAAGGACAGGGTCAAGAAATATCCGAGAAATTCATGGTAACAAGTCCATAAACAGAGACTAAAGGGAAGATGCAGGGTTCCCAACCACAGCCTTTGTGGGTATTGAAGTAGTGCGACTGGATCATAATGAACCATAGAGAGCAGCCAGGCTTGTCTGCTTTCCCTCAAAAGCATCTGCTCCTGCCAGTACTAGATACAGTGTCTGGACTGTGCCCTCTAACCTGATGGGGCATTTTCTGTGGTTTTAGGTTCACTTTTGATCCTCTTGCAGCATGAGGTAGGAGACAAGGCTAGCTGAGAGGACCACAAGACTCCAGAGATGTTCCTTCTGGCATCCTGACTTTCTCTTGCCAGAGGTTCATTTTTCAAGAGTCAAGGAAATAGCCTGTTTTCATCAAAACGCTTCACTTGAAGTAAGTTACAGTGAATTAATCAACTGGGTGCTAATTTAGCAGTCCTCTTTAAGTACCCTTTTCCCATCAGCCTGTGCGCCACTGGGCCACATCAGAGAAAGAATAAGCAGAGTATTGGACCTGGAACACAGTTGCCCGTTCTGGCTGCTATCTGCCTCCATTTCCACATCCAGAAGTTTCTCATCAGGGATATTTAGCACTGTCTAGTATACTCCAGACTCCCAGTGACAAGCTGTCTGTCCAGGATATTGATGGCTTTTAGAGACTGGGGAATGCTAGCAACATTTTATGATTGTTATCTTCTGCATAGAAGCAGTAAGGCATATAGCCATCTTCTGTGCATGAAATCTCTTAGTAGAGGATCAGAGATAACATTGGTCTGTAACTTGATGAGGTCGGTCACCTCACAACTAGGGATGTAGACAAAGCAAAGATGTTTAATACCTTCTTCACCTGTCTTTAACACTGATGATGGGCCCTGGGATCCCTGGAGACCTGTTGGAAGTCCATGACTGGGGGATGATAAACTCCTAGCCAGCCCTGACCTTGTTCGAGACTTGCTGCTCCAGCTGGATGCACATAAATCTATAGAGCCTGATGGAATTCATCCCAGGGTACTGAAAGAGCTGGCCAATGTTATTGTGGGACCTCTCTCCATTATTTTTCAATGGTCTTGGCAGTCTGGAGAGGTCCCAGTCAACTGAAAGCTGGCAAATGTTGCTCAATTTTCAAGAAGGGTAAGAAGGGAGACCCTGTTAATTACAGGCCTGTCAGTCTCAATTCAATGCCTGGTAAAATTACGGAGAAGGTTATTCTGAGAGTTACTGAAAAACACTCGAGAGACAATGCAGTCATTGGTCATAGCCAGCACAGGTGCACGAGGGGAAAGTCCTGCTTAACCAACTTAATTTCCTTTTATGACAAGGTCACCCATCGAGTTGGCCAAGGGAAGCCAGTAGATGTGGTGGTTTTGTTTTTTAGCAAAGCTTTTGATGTTGTCTCTCACAGTATCCTTCTGGATAAACTGTCCAGCACCGGGCTAGGTAAGTCCATGATACGTTGGGCGAGCGTTTGGCTGCAGGTTGGGCTCCAGGGGTTACAGTACCTGGGGTTACATCAGGCTGGTGACCAGTCACCAGTGGGGTTCCCCAGCGCTCAGTTTTAGGGCCAGTGCTCTTTAATGTTTTTATAAATGATCTGGATGCAGGGATCAAATGTGCATTAAGTAAGTTTGCCGATGATACTGAACTAGGAGGAGCTGTGGACTCCCTGGGGGGCAGAGAGGCCTTGCAGAGAGCTCTCGACAGTCTTGAGAGCAGGGCAATCACCAGCTGTATGAAATTTAGCAAAGCTAGTGCCGGATTCTCCACCTGGGACAGGGTAATCCTGGTGCTGGTCTCCTCTGGTGACCAGCGACAGGACAGGAGGAAATGGAATGAAGCTACGTTAGGGGAAGTTCAGACTCGTCATTAGGAAAAGATTCCTCACCAAGAGGGTGGTCGGTCACTGGCACCAGCTCCCCAGGGAAGTGGTCACGGCACCAAGCCTGTCAGAGCTCAAGGAGCATCCGGACGATGCTCTTAGTCATATGGTTTAGTTTTAGGTAGTCCTGCGAGGAGCAGGGAGTTGGACTTGATGATCTTTATGGGTCCCTTCCAACTTGAGATATTCTTTGGTTCTTTGATTCTATGATGGAAGAACCTGAAATGAAAATAAAAATTTGACATTTAGATCCCTTAACAATCGCACTTTGGACTTGCTGTGATTTGAAATGGACATAGCACAAGAAGTCTATTACTTGTAATAGACCAGAATATTTCTTTTCCACAGAAGCCATATAAAATGGATTTCCCGGATGTTCAATGACCTCCTTAGCCATATTTCTTTCCCTCTGTTTCACTAAAAATAGCATTTGTCAGAATACTCTAATACATTGAAATCAAAATCCTGCAGAACTTATATAAGTTTTGCTAGATTTTTTTGTATGCAGTTCTTCTAGGCCAAAGATGTGGACCTGTTAATTCAAGCAGGGTGTCTTGTCTCCAGGGGCACAAACTTCAACACTGGAGGTGAACACACTCTTTCTTCTCTTTCCTGTCTTTCAGAAGGTCTGGCACAAAAACATAGGTTGGATTTTCCCAGGGGACAGACATTTTCTTTTGAACAGCATTTCTCATCTGGCAGAAACTGTACCCTTCAGACCAGACAAGGAAGATGCTGAATCGAATCTGGAAGGGACTTTAATGAAGTATGTAGGGCCCAGTGACTGGGAGGGGGTGCCAGACCACTGCAGATATTGACAGAAAGAATCTGAGTAGCATCATCTGGTGAACAGAAAGCTATGCTCAGATCCAGATGAGAAAGGAATCTGGTGGAGGGTTTCTGGGATGAGGCTGGAGTTTCAGCTGATAATCAAGGGATTTCCCACTCTGGAGCCTGAAGGAGAAAAGCTGCACTCTTAGTCTTTGCTTTGTAATACGACGGAAGAAAATCCACAGTGCTCCTCTCCCAATGGGACAGGATAGTTCCTATGATTTTACTATATTACCTTTTCCAAAAGCATGCTGCAGCACTCTTTAAATTCCATCTGGATACGAACAGCTTCTTTCACGGTCTTTACAGCTCAGTGACCCCGGACTGCAAATCATTTCATGTGGTTCCCCCTATCCCTCAGAGTCTACTAACCTTGAAGACATCCTTGAGCTTCGAACGATTCCTAGTTATCTCTAATTGAAAGCCTTCAGTCCAGGAATAATCACCAGCATCTCCTTGGGTAAAGTTTTCCTGACAGTAAATATAGTCTGGAGAAATGGAAGCAAGATGACTAACCTGAGATTATTCAGATACCACACAAGCTGAGGGAACAAGACTTTTTAACCTCTTCCTTGTGCCCATGACACATAGACAGCTTGGCCGTGGACAGACCAGCTGATGGATGCTGTCCACTCTGTATTTGGAACCAATGCCATCCTCTGGGCATTTTTTTTTCCCCTCTCTTACCAGCGGAAGGCCCCTTCAGCCAGCCTTATCCCAGCAGATGCCTTTAGTCCCCTAGGACAAGGGAGAAGCACCCTATCCCCCATTTCCTCAGGAGTGACCAAAAGATGGTGTCTCTAAACAAGGGAGAATTTTCATACAGGTCTGGTTGCCCCTTCTCCTGCAATACCAGAGCATCTTTTTTTTTTTGGATATGACACTCAGTCACTGAACGGTGACGGATGTGCCCCCAGAGAAGCTGGGCAAAGCACTGGGCACCGAAGCAAGCTCATACCAGATTCAGCCATGCACAAAGTTCACCAGTTCACCCCTTCCCAGTCCCATAAAGCACAGGAAACCTTGCCTTCAATTTCCATGGCAGCAATGGTTACTTTTGCGAAGCTCACAAGGTTCTTCAGACCTTGGCGGATTTTTTCATCTTCTATGTGATAAAGCCGTGCTACATATATACGTATGTTCACATATGAGTGCTTCCTTAAGAAATTCAGTATTTTACAGCAGCACTCGTCACAAGGGCTCCAGGACAAGTACCAGGTGATGGAACAGTTAACATAATTATTGGTTCTTCTCGTTTTAAAGATCTTCTCCAAGAAGTAGACTTCAGCATGGTAACGGTCATTTTTGACCCAGTGTATCCAAGGCACGCCATTCTCGCCCCACCGCAGTTTGCATAGTAGGTACGTGTCCCGTGGAGCCTCATCGGGGTTAAAATGATGCTTTAATGCCTTCTTAGATACATACATGCTGAAATAGAAAAGAAACTTCAAGGAATCACTGTTTGTAACTTTGTTTTCAGTAGTTCTCCAGCACACAAAAAAGGGGGAGGGTGGAGGAAACGAGAGGAGACTGAGAAGGGCAAAACATGAGAGAGCAATGCAAGGCAAATGGAGAGGTCAGCACCACAGCAGGGTAAAGGAACCAAACCCTGACCATTTAATCCTCCCTTTGTTTGCAATTGCACACAAAACTTTCATTTCCTCACCCACCCCTATGGCTGTCCTCTTCCTCATCAGCACGCGTGTTTCTAAAAGCTTTCTACATCTTTTTATGTGTCAGACATTTTTCCAGGGCTCCTGTGTAGACCTTTTTGATGTAGGGAGCTGTTGTGAATTTTGTAAAAACTAAAAAAATAAAAGAAAGAAAATAAAACCACTGATAAATTATGAAGCTGAGTATTTCTCCTCAGTCGATTCTCTTGCTGTTTGTATTTTCATAAGGATTAGGGCAGGCAGAACAATCCTATATGAAAGAAGGGAAAAGAAGCGCTCTATACAAAAAGATGCAGCTCCCAAGAATGACGTTTTCTGTTAGATCCAAATCTATTCAGTTCAGAACAGACCTCCAATTATTGTCAATTCAGTAACTATACAAAGACTGCCAGTGTTGGTCATGAACGTATCCTTTATATCAGTAATTAACCATGATACATAAATAATATATGAGGTCACCATTAGTGCTTTGTAGCCTTTGTAAAATTGCTTTATATAGAGATTTATATGAGAATGCACTTCAGATATGTGTTTTTCCACATTAGAGTAATTCAGAATAAATCTAGTAGACAACTGGACAGACTCTTAACAGAGAAGCAATAAGCCAGTATATTGTTTTATAGATTAGCACCCACCAATAACAAAAACCCCACTATCTGAACTAAGGACAAATGAAATCTTGCAGATCAAGGAACTGTCACATATTCTCTAGCTGCAGGACCCATCACCTATGTAAAAAAGCATCTCATTTATCTAAGTCAATCAGAAGGCTTTGCCTTCCTACCCTGTCTCTTTCCTCATGCCAGCCTCCTACACATTAAAATACATTTGCACATAAACCAGTTTATAAACCACAGAGTCTATCTCTGTTTACTTTCTCCATGTAAACTCTGTGTATATAAACCACAGAAACTATTCATGCAGATTTCTTTATAAGAATTTCTATTGAATTTATGTAAATGTAGCAAATGTAAATGTCACCAAATGTTTGATTCTGGTACAGGAATAACTTTTTTTATTATACTTCATTCCTTCAGTATGTCGTAAAAAAAACAACAGAGAGAGTCAAAAGTGAAACACAGGCTTAGTTTTTATTTTTTCTCATTTAGGGTGCTAAAAGAGATGTATTTTTTTCTTTTTCTATTTTGTTATTTGGAATTTAGTGCCTATTAGCTTAAATTTCTTTAAAACTTGTTGATGATTAGGGAACATATATACATAAAATATATAATATGTACATAATGTGAGTGTGTGTGTACATACAGTGACAGCGGCTGAAGTTGTCCCAAGAAAATACATTGAACTCCCAATACTGAAGCCCAACTAGTTCTTCTGATTCTTAGAGAAGGTATGTTTAAGGTTTTGGAAAGCAGTATTACAATAGATTACAGAGACCTGATTTGTTCAAAGGTATCTGCTGTTGTTTCCAACTGATTAAAACAAACAGACAAGTTAAAATTTCCAGGTCTTACTTAAATTGGTCTTAAGCTCCCTCTTGCCTGTGTCTTGACAGTAAAATATTGCACTTGGGATAAGCTATTGCAATGGGTGTCCTGTGCACATTTAAAGGGACATAAAGATATTTCTTTAGGAAAATCTTGCAATACACTAAGCTTCAAGATATAGCCACCTTAAAGATGTGTTAAACCAAGTGAAATTTATTATGTAATCAACTTAATGCAATAGAAACAAAAGGCTGCATTTTTATAAATATCTGCTACGGATATAAGTTGCTAATTTTTAAATAATGGAGTAATATAAAGTTAAACAGGTCTAACAGAACAGACAAGACATTTAAAAAATATGATAAAACATTTCCACACTATAGAATCTATACAAAATCCCAGCACCTGTTCCCTTTTCTCCCCAAACCAGATAAGAAAATGCTTAAAATAAGTTGTGAGTTTGCAGATAAATTGCCCAAAGCCATGCAGTCACTTTTTTTTTTTTTTTTAATTTTTATAGCTATCACAGTCAGTCCTTGCTGTTCAGCGTTGTTATGTACGGTACACGTACACACATGGAGCCTAACTCAAAAAATTCAAGAACTTAATAGCTGGTTCCTTCATACAAATATGAGACAAAATTAAGAGTTAGTAAATAAAAAAAAAAAAGTCCTAAAACTTTCATTTTCTTTCTAAATTTGGTTCATCGGTCTTATGAAGGCAAACTTTTATCCCTTCCAGAGCTTAAGAGCTGGAGAGAAATACACCAACAGAAAGACTGACTGAGTATTTGAAAGGTGAATTGCACCCAAAAATATTTAGAGGAGTTAGGGGAGAAAATTCAGAGGGGTGACAGCCAACCTAGTTGTCTCCTAGGTTTTACCTTCTTTTCCATTAATATGCAGCTGCTATGTAAGTGGGCATCAAACCTTGAAAACATGTTGACTTATTACAAATACCTTTTAAAAGGTGTTATTTATACCTTTCTTATTGTCTCATCATCCATAACTTGAACAGGAATGCAATGGGTTTATTTTAAAACGTACTATTTTTAATGAAAACAGCTCCTAAAACTAGTATTTCTCTTATTAAAACTTTGTGTACTAAACTGCACTGTTATTGATATTTAGTAGTTTTCCTTCCTTCCTCTAACACTTTTTATTAGAAACTATTTAAAATTTGGCTCATTACAAGATAATAATAGTAGTAATAGTAATAATATCTAAAAAAGTACGAGCATAGAGGTGTCAAAAATTCTTTAATCCGCGTTTTTCCTCCAATGCTAACGCCTTGCACAGCTGAGGCACTTCTTTACTAAACTTTGCATTAGAACTTTTTTCCCCTCTGTTGGACAGAAGCGCCTGGTCCTACGCTTCCTGTTTATTTTGTGGCACAACAGTCGTTTCAAGACCTCGAAACAGTCAAGGAGGGAAAAGGCACTTTTGGATTCTCTTGCTGCCCAGCATTGGAATGAGCCAGCTCCTGCCTTAGCCCTTCCCCAACCCACCCCCATCTTTCACTCGTTTTTTATCGGCGCCTTTTGTTCCCTGCCATTTTATGGCTCCCGTGACAGTTTTACGCTGGTGGGAACTTCCCCAACAGGCTCAGACTTCGGTGTGGCCCTGGCAGTTACACCAGGCACCACGGCTCCGATTCGGGTACGCTGGCACCAGTACTGCCCTCGCCCTTCCCCAAGCAAGGCAGAGACTTTGCGCAGGCAGAAAGCACACAAAGCGGGGGGTCCCCTTGGGTTGGAGCAACGGCGACACACAGCTGAAGCTGGGTGGGGGTTTTTTGGTCAGCAATTGTTTTTTACCCTCTCAGCTTTTTCTTGTACATGGCTTCTCCTCTCCCCGTGAGCCCTCTGCCACCACTCCTTTTCCTTTGGTGCTGCCTTCCTTTCTGTTTCTGTTCCTGCAGACTGGGACTCGGTGTGCGGCCGATGACGACAACAGCCCCCGGCTCCGCTGGTGGGGGGTGATGTAAAAGGAAAGGGAAAAAAAAAAAAAGGTTTGACCGCCGTTGCTAACACATAATGACACGTCTTTACAAGCCTGCCCCTAGCAGCACTCTTTCCTTGCCCCTTAGCTGGGGACTGAGGGCTGATACATGTTTCCGGTTAAAAAACATAGTAATTGGACAGTCTCTTTGAAGCCCGCTTGTGAGTTTGAAAGGGATGATAATGCTTTGTGGCAGAAAAATTATATTTATAGACAGGAAACCCCTCCCAGCGGCGCAGCTGTTCTGTGTGGCGTTCAGGCCTTTCCTCCGAAGCACCCAAAGCTCAGCTCTGTGGAAAGCACGGCGGTTCGGCCTCACGCGTCGCGAGAGCTCTGCAAGCTGTCAGAGCTTTGTCAAGGGCAGAGTGCTCACAGATAACCTCTGATGATAGACTTCGTTCACAATATCAGCAAAGCTCACTCACCTTCCCTGCCAAACCCAGAAGGTCGAGAGTTGCCCCTATGGAAGAAGAGAGGGGACCGCGTATTGGGAGCCTTGCAGAAGACACGGCATTCGAGGAGCTGGTGATCTCTAACAGGCCATGTCTGCTCTCCTGGGCCTTGCACTTAGCGATGGAGAAGGCCGTATGTTACTAAGGTGATCTGTAATTTGTGCCCGCAGGTCTGCGGCGCGCCATGCTGCGTGTGCAGCGTGGCCTCCAGGTTATGCCGCGCTGCACAAAGCCCTCGGCTGCAGGATAAGCTTAGCTGGCGGATTGCAAGAGAGGAGCAAGTGACTGCACCACCAGCCCAGCCCTGCAGGCCAGCAACAGGAAGTCCGAACATCCTTTAGGAACAGAATTGTCTTCCTGTAAGAAAATATGTAATAGTTCAGATGACCAAAAAGGGGCAGTTTCCCTTCACGGACAGGATGTGTGCAGTGTGCCGTGGTGAAATCCATCAGGGGTCTGTCCGACGCTGCACGAATGCGGGGTGCCCGGCACACGAAGGCACGTTAGATTTGCTCGCTGTCTCTATTCCTCTTCTTATTCTGTCTTATTAAAACAGCTGTTTGCCGTCAGGCCTTTCTTACTGAGATCCAGTAAGTACCCTGCACCATCTCTCTCGCACACAAGTGATCCTGGCCAGGCCACACATCCTGGTGCTGGTCAGTATATGGATAAGAGAGTGCAAGGGGGCAAAATCCATCTGTTTTGTCATTTGTAAAATAAAATCACAGCCCACTTCCTCAAGGTCTCCTTGAGTTTTGTTATACTAATTCCCTACGGAGACACTTAGGAAAGACAGTAGCTCCCAAGCCCAGCGGAGTTACTGCTGTCACCGAACTGCTACACTAGAACACGGTGCAGCTCAGCAAATTTGCCAGCCCCCTTCTGAAAACACGGCCAAGGCAAAACTAGCAAGAGTCACCATCCGAGGGTGACACTGAAGAGCAGCTTTATTACCAGTCACTCGGGAGCTCGTGCTCTGCTTGCAGTGCTGCACTACGGGTGCAGAGAGCTTAGCTGGCTCCATGCAAAGTCTGGCTGGGTTCGTTAGCTGTGGCACAGCACTGCCTGCTCGGGTCTGGAAACATTGCACATACTCTAACAGAACGCCAGGTCTAAGCTGACAAGGACCTGAGAGTGCTGCGGAGACTCCACGGGCATGTTCCTGAGACAAGGAGCCCAGGGGAGCGGGGGGCAATGGCACCGGCGTGACTCCTCATAGACCCACGAAGGGACCAGCTCTGCCTCCAGGTGAGCTATGCCACGCTCTGTGGTCCAGGAGGGTAGGTTACCTCAGGCTCAACACTGCTGGATGCACAGAGCCAGCTTTGGCCTCGTACAGTGACAGGGCTATTTGGCCCTCCAGGAACTGGCCTTGGGGTTTTTTCCATTACTGGGGATATCCCCAAACTCCATGACATGACAATAGGAGGATTTGGGTTTCCATTTCTCTTTTTATGGAGTACCTGAAGAAAACCACTGAGCTCTGTCTCTTCTGAGAGACAAGGAGCTTCAGTGATTTCAGGACTGACACTGGAGCTAGTGCCAGATGTTGACACCAACTTGTCAAACTCTCTTGGCTTGAGCACTGGCTGCCTCAGAAACCACCTCTTTCCACGAGGGACAAAGTGAGCACTGTGTGCTGTTGGCTAACCAAGGTACACCACCCTAACCTGATGGGCAAACTTTGTGTGTGGCTTGGAAGAGGATGCAAATATGTGCATGACCGGTGTGTTCATTTTGACGTGGTTCTTTGTGCATGCATTGTAAGTATCTGTGGCAACAGTGCAACTTTCTGAAAACTGAAAAGAGTCACAGATACGACCAGAAAAGGTCGACTGGGAATGCATACATGTGAGGTATTAAATATGCTTCTTCTGTCATAAAAAGCACAACTGGAAGTTCATGGTGGAAATTCATGAAGCTCAAGGTTGTGATAAATGTACCCACCTCTGACTGAAAACTTACATTACTAAGGATTAGTCCTCTTTGGAGATTTCAGATCGAGGTATAGAGCACTTTTAAGATAAGATGGTGACACTCAGCCTGTAGTGGACTGAGTGGAGATTTGACAGGAAAGTTTCCTGCTGGATAATGTGCAGTAACACATCTGTTTACATCATCCATTCCAGCAACCCTACTCTGACAGCAATAAACGTCACCTGAGATGAAGTCAAGAGATGGGAAGGTACTTTCGTAAACTGCAGAAGCTCTGTTCACTAGAATGCGCCTGTCAACACCTTCCTCCAAAGATGCACGTGGTATGTGATGGGCTGACTGTAAGCAATGCCTAGATCTCTACTCCAAAAGCCATTTCCCATTCTACATATTACTTCACCTCTAGTTCCACAAACCGTATTGCTTCTATCCGTGACCCCTGAAAGGCCATAGTGGATGGACACACACTCATTGCAACAGCTATAATTTCTTTAACCTGCGATTCTCAGTCACATACCCTCCATTATGCCACCAACGTGAGTGAATGACACAGGGGTATAAAACTAACACAGCCTGAGATACAAGAACATAGCATTTCCTAGGTCAGGTTCTCCTTCAGTCTTCCAGAGACTGCTTTTCCTGCTCCAGGTTTCATCATCTCCTGTGTACTGCAACAGCAACATGGCATGCCGATCTGGAGTTCCCACAGCTTGGGGAAAGAGACGCTTTTGCTGTGCTGTGGCAGCTTCACATCATGCTGTCCAGCCACAGGTTAACCTTCTCTGAGTGAGCTGGCAACAAAAGGCTGGACGATGAGGGCTTCCAATTTCCAAACACGCAGGGCTTGAACTGCCTCCTGCTGCTGCTGCAGTGTCCTAGGACTGATGAAAATGGTGTGCTGCACTGCTGAGATAACGTGTCAGCGCTCCCACCAGAGAGCGGGTAGTCTTGCTCTGTGCAACAGGAGTGCATCCTTGCAATGCACAGCACAAGCCATGCGCGGTACCACCTGGAGCACCAGCTTCACACATGCAGGGCGTATGTTAGCACAAAATCACAGCTGGGGGGAGTCAGCAGGGCCCTGTCACAATGTGACTGTGGGCTAGCCTGAGCTAGAGCAAATCTGTGGCACCTACTGATGACCAACAGCACTGCCTGGGTCTGACGTTGATAGTCAGGGGTCTGCCAGGTAATTAATAAGTATTATCAATTACAGGGGTCTGACGGGGTTATAGAGGAAGCAGGTTAGGTAACTAGATTGGTAGATACCCAATGAAGAAAAGAAGAAAACTGATGACTTTGTTGCCTTTTGAGCACTCTGGTCATATCTGTTATTTCAGTGAAATACTGGCTACCACAATGAAAAACATGAAGTGAGATCATCAGCAGGTAGGTAACTCAACCAGGAAAACAAAACAGCTTGTTCTGACAGCTCAGTCATGGGACATATGAGTCATAATGGTTTAGTTCAATTTATCTCATTCAGTATGCTGCTCTTTATCACTCAATGAAATGGAATCCATAACGTAACTGCATTTCTGTGATTCATTTTCCTCTTTTAAAAGCTTGCAGAGTATCAGGGAGTATTTCCTACGCACATATTCGATGTTGGTCCCCCACCAGCTGGGCCTTTCCATCCCCCACGTCTATTTGGAATCTTGTCAAGGAGCCTTTATCACCTCCCAGAGTTGAATAGGATAGGAGAATCTGTACAAGCCAGGAGCTTTACAGGAAACAATTGTCACCAAAACCAGTGTATCGCAAAACTACAGCACTCCCTAGCACATCCCTCTGTAGCCTCCTGGGTGTTGTTGACCTTGGCTGTCAGGTTCTGAAGTCTTTCCTTACATCTCAGCCCCTATAGCCTCAGACGTGCGTCACAGCCACTCATCTGACATTATATATTTGTCCAGGCCCCTGGGACAAAGAACAGGAGGGACAGTTCAGAGCTCAAAAAACAAGAGGCAAATAAATACCCCAGGAAAATTACCGATCCCTGTTTTATTAAGCTTGTTTCCTTGTTTTATAAGGCACATGCTGCCCTAATGGTTTTCAAAGAGTTTGAATTGGATGATAATGGGGGCAGACAGTAAAATAGCTTCTGTTTTCAAAGCTGGTGTTTGAAGAAAGAAAAAGGGAATGGGAAAAGTCTGCCTGAGCAGTGCAATAGCATAAAGGATTTCCCTCACTCTTTAAAGATCTCTCTTTTCTGCATCATCCATGTGCCATCCAAACACTTCTCACTGCCAAGAGACTCCCCTGAACGGTGACACTGCCCTCCAGTTACTCCACATCAATTAGCTGGTCAAGGAAACTCTTCCCATAAAGAGGGAACATGAGTCAGAGACAAAGAAAGCCAGGCTGGGATACAACACAACTCTGCGCAGCTTCAGGTGTCCATTTGCAAGGCCTTTCCATTACCAGAGGAATTTCTTGGAGGCATTTATGGTAACAGAAGGCAGTCTGCCCCTCAGCACTACCCAGCTTCCTCCATGCCACCCCAGAGGCAGCAGGCAGCTGCCCACACATCCGTGGCATGGCAATATGAGGGATGGGCCAGCAGAGCTGAGGAGACTCAGGCAGGATCAGCCCCTTCTGTTGCCTGTGGGGTAGCTGGTGGGCAATCTGCCTCTGAGTGCTGGGGCCATCACTGCTCCTATCCCCAGCCTGAAAATGCCCCGTCTCATTCCAGCCCATGGACAGCCCTTTGCTGCACGAGCACCGACAGCTCTGGGGAAACCCTGCCTGCCCCGTGGTTCAACACTAATGTCTGCAGGCTGCTTTTCAGACACAACTACGTGAGCAATGTACTAGGCAGTAGACTTTGTCTCTGATCTCTGTCCCCAAATCAGCCCTGTGTCCATCTCCTGTCTTGAATCTGTATATCTCCAGAAGGAAAATTTAAGCTTCAGCAGTGGGTAGTAGATGAGTGAAAGGAGAGGTGGGGATAAGGAGGTTCGCTAAGGGCATGGTAGCTGTGCAGGAGGTGGTAGGGCCAAGGGTTTTGGCAAAAGCCCATGGCAAGGGAAAAAATCCCAATTCAGGTGAAATCTACTGTGAGACAGTGAATGAGGAAAACATCATTTTCTCTTCTCTGGCCCCAGGTTGTCCTGGACCTTTAGCCTCAGAAAGATACAACATGAGCCAGGACAGCTTTATCTTGACTTTAAGCAACAGACTGTGTCTATACTGGGATTTTGTAGTGATGAGTAAAGGAGAAGGAGCAGGGTGAGCTATGAAATGGGCTCAAGTCCAAATCCCCAAACAAGAGTCAAAGTTGCTTTATTGGGCTTGCATCATATCTTTGCAGATGGTTTGAAGCAGGATAGCTCCACTTACTACAGCACAAATTGTTCACAGGGCTGCAGCAGGATTATCCCTGGCTGTTATTGCTGTTCTGCTGCCAGTTACCACCCTTGCAGCTCTGTTCTTGGGAAGGACAGGATGAACAGTCTCCTCCACAGATTTTTTTTTAATGTTTAATTCTAATCCAGTCAGTTCTGCAAGAGGTAGTAAAAGGGCTTAGAGAGCAGCTTTGCAAAGGAACAGGTGGATTTAGGCCAAAAATAACCTGGCCCACAAGCAAACCAAAATGGAAAGTTGCAATGTGATACGAAACAAGGCATCACAAACTTGGGAAATTCCATTTTCCCAGAAATACCTTTCCCGACTGACTTCAGCCAAGCTTGAAGACAGCTGGCTAGAAATCAGCGATTCTGTTTCCTGAAAAGAGTCACCCTGACGAGATGTCTTTATTCTGACTCACAGCACAAACAGGGTCCCTCCTTTCCTTCCCTCCCAGTCTCATTGGCTTCTCACCCACATACTGTGTTGTCCTCTGAAACAACTGATAGCCTGTGGCATGCAGCTGGGATGCCACTGAGCCAGGTTTAACAATGGGTATGAACCCGAGTCTCACACAGGAGCGGCTACCCAATTAATTTCCTTCTTTTCAGCCTGGAGAACCCTTCCCCCAAAAAAATTTAAAAAAAAAATTAAAAAAAAAAAAATTGAAACCCAGAAACCTTTTGGTTCTGTCCAAGCAACCTTTCTCTACAAAAGCTAAACAATCCTGGCCAGCTCTGCTCTCATTCCTGCACACACTGCTGTGTCCCCAAGATAGAAACCAACTCAAAGGGCTGCAGAAACAGGTTGTCCTTAATTGAGGAGAACAAAAACTAGCACTAAGCACACATGGGTAGGATTTAAGTCCTGACAGCTTCATCTTCAGCAGGCTGAGGCTTTTCTTAAACACAGTATCGGGCTCTGCTGCTGTAGCCAGTACAGCTCCTACCTTTTCTTCTCCTGCTGTCCCCCACCCCTACCGTCTGCTGCTACTGCTGGGGCAGGAGGGCACAGTTCCCTGAGGTGAGCCCCTGAGTTTTAAGTAAGGAGCGAGCCCTGTCAAAGCCAAAGGGACTGCTGAGCTGGTTAGCGTCCATGGCACACTGAAAATAGTATGGATATTCAACATGATAATGTGGGAAAGTCATCCTGCCCTCACCAGTGAATGGCCATGAACTCCTAAACCTCACTGTGCTACAGCCACAGAACCTTTGCTTTGTTCCTGCTAATGGATACTCTGATCTCCTCCAGTCTGAGATCCTGTCATCCTTACCATCAGGCAGACAAGGAGCACCTGCGAGGCTGCGTGGCAGCACACTAGATCGGCGCATAGGGCTTTCTTCTAAGACACAGCATATTTTGACACAAAACACGTTTGCATACATGCAAACATTGACATACCTGGAAGCTGGAGATTAAAAAACTATTGTTACTTCGGCTCCTGTGAGCATGCGAAGAAGCCTGAAGCAATCTGACTGTGATTTAGGAGACAGAACTGGGAAGCAGATGAAGCTGCCAGGTTGATTGGTTTGCCTGGAGAGATTGCCACCGTGCCAGAGAGACTGTCACGGCGGCATAGTTGGTGGAAAGTTCTCAGCACTGGTGACCTTGACAGTGCCGTCAGTGGTGCCAGTACCATGCATGCTGAGAGCACCTCACTGTCCCCACAATATAAATGGGCAATAATGAAGGAGGATCATGAAACAGAACAAGATAATTCTCCCTCTCCATTTAAAAAAAAAAAAAAAAGAAGCGTTAATAAAAGGAAAACAGAGCAGAAAGGGGCGAAGCGGAGGTCTGGTCTACACTGGTATGGTGCCTGCATTCTTGCAGCGGATGGCAGCTACTGTTGCAGTCATGTTGGTGCAAGCAATGGGTATATCAAAATCAACTCAATCAGCAGCTATGTTTGTCTTCAAATGACGTTTGCTTTGGTTACTGGCCAGAGACTGCTGCACATCACACAGAAGCAAGGAAACAGAGCAAGGCGATACAGAGTCATGAAGGAAAAAAATAGAGGGAGATGAGAATTTAAAACGGCAGGCCGTCTGGAGAACAAAATGAACAGGAAAAAATGCATGAGAGAAATAAAAGCAAATAAGAGAGAGAACAAGAAGCAGCAGAAAACCCTGAGGGGAGATCAGATATGGGCCGGGCACAGGAGAATCCCGCGGAATGCCATGCTTCCATGCTCTTTGTGCGAGGGGAAGAAAATGGTGGATACCCCACGCTACGAGGCTCACTCATCCCACGCGCAGAGAAGCACGGCAGGAGGCAGAAGGGAAGGAAATCCTTCCTCTAGCTCAGCTGAAGCCTTTAATCTCTGCCAGCCTGGCTTCCGGCATATGCCCCAGCCCTGCCAGGAACTCTGTTAGCAACAACATCGTCCTAAAGCAGGGGAAGTTCAGCCTCATTTCATATAGCCTGCTCAACTCCCAGGCTAATGAGCCCTCCAGGAGCTCAGGCCACCCGGTAACCTCGCATTTACACCCTACAGATTAAGAGCTTCAGAACCCATTTTAGCTGAAGGGCTTATTTGCACAGAAAATTTCTCCCAGTTGTGGCCGTTATCGTACAGGTATCTGTCTAGTGGAAACTCTAGTGCCTGAGTCACTTACCTGCAGCACAGGTAGCAAAACCAGCACCTACAGAGAATTTGATTGGCCTGCAGCAAAGCCAGGAGCTGGTAACTGTGTCGTGCTGGAAGAAACACAGGTAAAGAGTAGCAAGTCTCGACTGCCCCTGAGAAGAGAACAGCTGAGTCAACACCTCTGCAAGATTTCTAGCAACATATTCAGTCCTTCCTTTGCAAAAAGATAGTTACAGTCTGGCATGTCACCCTAGAAAGGATGCTAGTCTCTTCCTGTGCACATAAGCAAAGATGTGCATTTTGCACCAATCAAGCTAGGCCCAGCTTCCAGCCAGGTAAGTTGATGCCAATGCAAATAAATACCAGTTTATAGACATTGCATCTGGGACTTGCTGCCAGCAACAGAAATCATGTCCAAAACCCAGGTGCAGGTAAGTGCTGTGAGCCTGAAGAAGAGAAATCAAGCTGGGGAAGAGCACAAAGGCACAAGAATGGTTGTGCGGGGAGGAGGGGAAGCTATGTTTTCCAGCTTTTATTTTGGGTGCAAAATGAGTAAATAGAATTTCCTGGATTTATGTGTTGTCGCGGCTGATATCACTGCATATCTTCTTCAGGTTCACAACACTGTCTGGATGTCTTGTGAAGGTACCTGAAATTGTTCTCTCAGGAATAGCCTTCAGGAGCCAATCCTGTTATGAATGAATAGGCAAAACAAGAGGAGAATAAAGGAAGAAAGCTCATGCCACTAAATTCCCCAAGGTTTTACTCATGTGATAGCAGTGGACAATGCTGTGAGAGAAAATGCACAGCATTCCCACTTCTGAGGAGAGGGACTTCTTCATCTGCGTGATGTTTCCCCATTTGTCCTGTCCCTCAGCTGCAGCTCAGCTCTTGTTTCGAGGCCTGAAAAGAATTGTTTGCATGTGGGAAGAGAGGCTCAAGTCTGTAAAAGGCCTCTGCAGTTCAAGCCTGTCTCACCCGATGTCCAGAGCAGCCGTTACGGAGATCCGTGTCCGTGGTGCCTTGCTGCGGTGTTCACAGCAAGCCGGTGACCAAAGGAATTTCTCAGGAAGCTCCCAGTCCGCCCACCGGCTTTGCCTCCACCGCACTTGCGGTCCATTCGCCACCTCTGAGGCTCGGGGGGCTGCCGGGCACCCCCCACCACCCCACGGATCAGCGTGGGGGGCAGGAGAAGGGACGGGGATGGGGACGGGGATGGGAGCCTCCCCCGGTGCGGCTGCCTGCTGCGTCTCGGTGGCCGCCTGAGGGTGAAGAAGGGGAGAGCCAGGGGACCCCGTGCCCCGGACCTCCAAGTTCAGCCTCACAGAAGCACACGATCACAGAATGGCAGGGACCTCTGGAGATCATCCCGTCCAACCCCCCGCTCCAGCAGGCACACCCAGAGCAGGGGGCACAGCACCGCGTCCAGGAGGGTTTGAATGTCTCCAGGGAAGGAGACCCCACAGCCTCTCTGGGCAGCCTGTGCCACTGCTCCGGCACCCTCACGGGAAAGGAGTTTTTCCTCATATTCAGGTGGAACTTCCCGTGTTCCAGCTTGTGCCCGTTGCCCCTTGTCCTGTCGTTGGGCACCACTGAAAGGAGTCCGGCCCCATCCTCTTGACACCCACCCTTCAGATATTGATAAGCATTGGTAAGATCCCCCTCAGTCTTCCCTTCTCCAGGCTGAACAGACCCCGGTCTCTCAGCCTTTCCTCATAAGGGAGATGCTCCAGTCCCCTGACCATCTCCGTAGCTCTCCGCTGGGCTCTCTCCAGCAGTTCCCTGTCTTGAACTGGGGAGCCCAGAGCTGGACGCAGCACTGCAGATGTGGCCTCACCAGGGCAGATGAGAGGGGGAGGATAACCTCCCTCGACCTCCTGGCCATGCTTCTTTTAAAGCACCCCAGGACACCGCTGGCCTTCTTGGCCACAAGGGCACGGTGCTGGCTCATGGTCAACCTGCTGTCCTGGACCAGAGGATGCGCTGGCTTCCCAGAAGTGACCCGTCTGCAAAACGCTGGCCTTGGGGACCTTCTCCACCCCATCCCCATCCCTGTGTCCCAGGCATGGCTCTCCCTCACATCAGGGCCACAGTCACTGAGTCTGGGTGGGTTCCAAGCCACGGGGCTGCTCTGTGGACAGGGTTACACCTTCTTGTATCAGGTATGAGATGGAGCTGATTGCATAAAGCAGAAACCCCTTAGGAGATGCTTACTTGGGTTAAGGCAGTTATTTGGACTAATGTGAAGTGACTCACTCTCCGCCTGAAATGGGACTCCCTGGGAGGTTTGAAGGGATTCGAGTGCTGCAGTGCCCCAGCCTACGTAAGGCCAGGCTGCCCTTCTCCCTGGGCAGCAGCACAAGGTAGGAGCACACAAGGGAGATGCCACAGCTCCCTGCGGCTGTCTTTTGGGATAGGGAGTAGCCAGCTTCCACACCGCGCTCCTGGCTGGGGGCATCCACCCCAGCAACCAAGGTCTGTGGGAGAAGCTGTCTTGTATGTGGCAAACCCAGTCTCCTGCCCCGCTCTGAGCGGCGCCTATAGTCGGGGCACAGAAAGCAGCAGCGTCACAGCCTGTACACTCTTTCCCTAAATACAAACAGCGGTCTGGGCAGGAGGCATTGCCACCTTGTGATCCTCAGGCCAGATCTTCCCCTCCTCTCAGGCTAAGAATGCAAGGTGTCAAAGACACGTGAATCACCTGATGCTTGCTCCAGGCCTGGCAGGACCAAGGGGCCTTGAGCCTTAGTTTCCTGGCATGTAGGGAAAACAAAACAAAGTAGTAATAGCGGTTATGCACTGCTATGTGCACTGCTGGGGGTGGGGTGGGGAGGGGAGGTGGGCAGCGACCTCTTTGTGGGAAGTGATTAATTAGGACCACCGCATTTTCCTTTTCCTCAGGAGATGATGATGTGTTATTTTCAATCCTTCCCCTAACCCGATAATTTATGTCACACTAAGCCAGGCCGTGGGCAGATCATTTTGCCACAGAACTACCCAATGTAATTGCATTGCATTTGATTGCAGTTTGGACACTACTCCTTCAGGTCACTGCCAGAGTATCTAACCAGCATCTCAGCTGGGTTTTACCGCTTCTTACCTTCAAACTGTCCAGATTCCACCATTATCCATAACCAAGCCACGGAGTTAAGTGCTGGCTTGGAGATGTAGCCCAGGACAGCAGTCCCTGTGGTCAGGTCAGGTCTTTCCCTGATATGAAAAACTGCCTGGAACTGAGTCTGCTGATGAACATGGATTTGTGATGGACCCAGCACAGTGGGATGGTGGAGATCCCCCAGTTAGCCTGGACATCTACTGTATTCCGAGTACACCACTTCCTAAAGATCAGACCAGCTGGCCAGTTATCTTTCTTCTGACAATTCATACAACGAGAAACTCTCCTCCCCTCCCAACATCAGTTAGCAAACAGTGCTGGCAGCCTCCAAAGTCAATTGACTACAGCACAAGGACAGGGCTGGGGAGCGTTTCCCCCATCCCCGCTGACCTGCTTCTCTTTGTATCTAACCCACGTTTTGCGGCTGAGGCTGCCCCCTACTTACCAAACTGCCCAGTCCGCAGTCTCCTCGATGTACGCAGCAGCCTCAGACCACCGCACAGAGATTCCTTTAAGGCTCTGAAGTCAACAGCTGGCATCTACTGGTGTCAGCAGTCCCGCTTTACTGGTACAGGGGAGCTCTCTAACCCTGTGAAAATCTAGTCTAAGCAGGAGGGTTGTCTCTGGGGTCACAGTAAGGCTGTGCTACAACGTACCCCGATCTCATCGCTTTGCTTTCCAAGTAGAAGGTGCACTTCTCCAGCGCACACCTCAAATACAAACAGCTGTGAGCACGTTATGAACAAGCCCTAAACCAAGCGAGCTGACCCAAAGTGAAATACTCCACAACACATGCAGTTCTCTCCCCACGGAGAGGATGAGAAAGAGACAAAGAACCACATGTGGCAGATCTGAGTCAGGGCACTGAATACTCCACCGGAAAATGCTCAGACACCATAACGATGAAGGCAATCTAGGAACCTAGGTGGAAAACACTGGTTTTCTGTTCTCTTTTTCTCTTTCCTCCCTTCTACTTAACGTGGCCTGCCTTTTTCTCACTGTGTTTAACTTTATTTCTTTGTCCAGGAATGCATGTATTGCCACATTTAAATAAAGGGTCAGATTATGCACTCAGGTACGCTGTTACAAGCACAGAAAAATTTCAAACCTCAGTGCTGCTCAAGCTAATGTGGAACCGCCTTTGACTGTGATGGGACCAGAATCCATCCCGGCTGAGGAATTCTCCCCGTTACGCAGAGGGAACAGAAATCAGTACCTGGTCCATTCGGCTAATTCCCTCTCTTTCGGCCTTAACTTCAGGAGGTTGAAACCAGATGTTCGTGTGTTTCACCATAGGGGAGGTTTTAAAGCTACAAAGAGGATGTTACATAGAACAGCCTGATTCTGAGCGTTTTCTTTTCCTCCTGTTTCCTGGTGCTATAGCAGATTGCTGTCAAGCAGGCTGCCAGCAGCCCTTGGCATTTCCATGTCTGCATCACTCAGCACTGCGAGGGACCGGTTGAGGTGCTCGGAGCAGCTCTCTCAAGCCACTGGAATGTCAGTACATGAATGACAAATGCAGGGGACCGGCACTGAATCCCATGACCAGCATATACTTATTGCCTGGGGATCAAATCACAGGACTGCAACAGGGTCTTGGCCTTCATCGCTGAGCTGTGCTGGGGAACGTGCTGTTCAATAGCCTGCTCTGGCTGCAGGGCAACGTTGCTGCCTTGTCCCCAGACTGGGTGCAGCTGGTGGGCAGATCAGAGATCAGACCTCCAGCTGGGGCCAGCACATGGATTTGCAGAGCAGATGGGTACTGATAGAAACTGAAATCTCCGGTGGTTTGTGTCAACGTGCTGTCTGAGAACTGCAGAGGCTGAGGAGAGATGAACTACATCCGGCTTGACCATTTCTGCTGCAGAGGTGGGGAAGTCCGGTGGGTACAGTAAGTGAAGAGAGGCGGCTGAAGTCTCACCATGTCAGAGGGCCCTGCTGGATCACAAGTCAACACCTGCATCTTTGTACCAAAGCCGTGCAACACTCCGCAAGATTACTTTGCATCTGCCGGCCCTTTGACACTATTATTAGGCTGTTTACAACTACAGTAAAGCAACGTAGTCATGAGTGGGGTTAAGAGAAGGTTTTCTCAGGCCTGCCTTAGCCCCAGAGTTTGCATGGAGGACACAACTGGGGTTAGAACAGGAATTTTTAGCAAGATGTTGCTCCCAACACAGGCAGTCATGGCTGCTCCTCCTCCTTCATGACTAAGCTGTGCTGGGGAAGAATTTCTATTTTGACACAGCAGAGTCTGGGGGTCTGGAGTTCTTTCACTGTAGGATTCCGTGGCTTTTGCTGACCTTGCAGCTGGGAAGAGATGCAGTCAGTAACACAGTCTCTTTGTTTCTTTGCTGCCCCAAAAGATGTGCTTTCACAGCCTAATACGAGCTGGTTCCCCATGGGCAATCTGAAGGAGATGAAGTACAGATAATGTTTACCTTTATGCCACTAGCTGATGTCAATCCTATATTCCCCTCCCCAGCCTCCACCCTTCACTGGATTCAATTCCTAGGCAAATGACATCCAGTCAAAAAAGCTACAGCTTCTCACTGTTCCTCTCTTCTTTGTTTCTTTTTCTTTCCATCTCAGCCAAGTCGGCCATCTAAATATTGTTAGACAAAAGCAGGTAAATCTTTTTCTTCCGTCAGTCCCAGACAACATCCACTTGCAGATCCCATTCCACAGCCCTGGGCTTCACGGCTCTACCATTGAGATGTAGAGCAGGTGCCAGCCAGGGAGCCTCACGCTCTAACACTTGCTAATTACTCATGAATGCATGTGCAAGAGCCAGTCTTGGAGAAAAGGAGAGGGTGGACAGGTGGGGGTAAGGGCCAGGCAATGTGGGGATCCCTGTCTCAACCCCTGACAGATTTGAAAGATGAGCACCCTTTTCCCTAATCCCAGCCTTTCCTGTAATTAGACACTTGCCTCACTGGTGATCTGCTCTTATGGGGATTTTCTGGGGCTTAAAAAATCCAGATGGCACAGAATGGTCACAGTGACCTGCCTGAAAAGTATGTGCTAACTTGGAAGAGCTTGGTTAGTGGGATGTATTAGCAGCGCTTGCAGGCTGCGTGCCCACTTACCGACCTGCACAAGTGCAATTAGAGCCATCCACTTGGCACATAATCCTCATTAGTTCTGTTCTGATATGCATTAACAATGGTGAAATACATGGGATCAGCCTCACATGAGACACGTGAAAGAAAGCAGGTGCCTTAATGCACAGGGAACTCGAGAGAGCCTTCAACACGCATGGAATCAGTGCCCCGCTCAAAGCAAAGCTCTGGCAGCTACGGATTTTGCAGAGACTTTTCCCACTGGGTGAGTTGTAGGAAAACTGTCCCCATCAGAATGGGGAAGATGAGCAAAGAAGCCTCAGGAGAAAAGAGCTTCTGTTTCATTTCAAAGTTCATAAGCAGTGTGGGTTTGGGGAACAAAAGGCAAACTGCCTGATACAGAGCATCCTTTTGGAGGAGAGTGTGGGAGGTGACTCATGTTTTGAGGCTACCTAGGGCCTTCCTACACTGAGAAACACGGGACTTGCTATTACCCTCTGGTGGTGGAAACGGCAGAAAGCATTTTGAACACAGCTACGTCTATGCTGTTTACTTTCAATAAGCGGACATCTAATTGAGCCTGTAGGAACAACCATGCTATGGCTAAAGGGAAGAGGGAAGAATTCGAGCAGGGAGGGTGCTTGGAAGGTTTTTGCCCAATATGCACAATCTCTCCGTGTTCCCCAGGACTTTGCACAACCCTGGCTCCAAGCTGTGCTACTTGCAAGTCTTCCCTTGGGGAGATTATTCCGTATTCCAGAGGATGCGCACTGGTAGGAATGCTTCTTGAGATGAGTGCTTACAACTATAGCACCCCAGCGTCTTGTGCGTGGCAGGCATAGGTGAAACGCTAGTAAAGAAAGAATAGACCCATCAAACCCTAGAAATTTGGATTGGCTCGCTAGCCTGCTTCCCACTTGTTTTTTGACACTCGGCTTTCTTGCCTTTTCAGGGAGTCGCTTGGTTTTGTGCCATGGCTCCTCTGTCCCAGTCTGCCTCTCCCCTGCTAACAAAGGGCCGCATCATCCAGTAATTCTCAGGTGATTGAGAGACCGGGTTGTTAATGGGAGAGAGAAGCTTTGTCCTTTTCTCGACCTGCTCCCCTAAAGAGTCAAGAGAAAGGAAAACTGTATTTTCATATGAATGAGGGTCTAATTTTTGTTATTCTTTCTTGACCGCCTTCCTTCCACAAACATGACATCTTGGGTCCAGACGGTGAGCTGTGACCACGCTACAGGGGGCAGGCTGTCCGGAGCCAAGCGCTGGGCGAGTACCGAGGGCTGCAGGGCAAGTGTTTTCTTACACCTAACTTGAGGAGTATTCAATTTAAGGAAAAAAAAAAAAAAATGTTCCTGCCTGGGAGAAAAGCCGGACAAGCTCAGCAGAATACGAGGGAGGGATTTCTACTCGCCTTCCCCAACCACGCACATCCCTGACAGAGAATGATGGCTCCCAGGGAAACCTCCGAGGGGCAATGGGGCTCAGGCCATGGTTCCCTATTCACTAATACCAAGCCTGCACCCTGCCGCCTCGCTGAGCCCCACGAACATGAGAGAATGACACAGCGACACTCAGTGACACTTCACAGTATTCACCAAAACACAAATGAC
This sequence comes from Sula dactylatra, assembly GCA_013389905.1. Taxonomy (NCBI): domain Eukaryota; kingdom Metazoa; phylum Chordata; class Aves; order Suliformes; family Sulidae; genus Sula; species Sula dactylatra. The sequence continues at coordinate 151,789 of WEKW01013537.1, read as the reverse complement.
CTGCGTTTGAGCCAGCTCCAGGAGGACAGAAGAGCACCTGATCTACATAAAATTTGAGGCAGCCTCTACCGCGATAGCATTGACCTGCTGATGAAAATGAGTTTAGCAATGCCCTGAGGTCGGAACCCATAGCATTTCTGACCCAGTAGTATGAGCTCTAGAGCTGGATTTACAGTTTCAACCAGCTGCTGCTTCCCCAGCTCCAGTCTACGTGAACTGGGTTTGCATCACTTCAGCACAAGGCTGAGCTCCAGCCCTCTGAAGGTAGTAACCTTACTGACACTAACAGGGGACCCCGTGTAGGGGGAATTCTCTGGATGAAAACATCTCCAGCCACAGTCCTGTCTCACCGGTGCTGAGGCCAAGAAGCTAAGACTGCTTTTAGACCTGAGCATCTCTCTTTTGCTGCTGAAGGACTATGGAAAAGTCTCCTTACAGCATGCTTCAGCCCAGTGGGTGGCTACATCCACTTCCATACGCTTAATGGGCCAACTTTTGCGTACTTACCCGACCAATGCTCCACTGCATTAGGCACGTAATGAATTGAGAACTACAAAAGAGGGGGGTGGACACAGCATGAAGGGAGAGGGGGACACAGCCTTGGGCCAAAAAACAAATTGATGCTGCTATTTGGCCCTGTTGGGAAGAACAAGACTAGACTGGATCTGAACTGTGTTGCTGTTCCAGCTGAAAACAGCTCCACAAGAAACACGAGTGGATACTTGCATCTGCTCTATGAGTCATTCCCAACAGGTATTTTTTAAAAGCACATGAGCTCTAGATGTTCACGGGCAGTACATCCAGTTTGCAGTCTGAGGGTGCCACAGGGCGGATGTCCCAGACCTAGCACCCTGGGGAGCCTCTCAAACGTCCACATCTTGCTTCCCATAGCATCCTCTGTGCCTGTATGACTTCTGGATTTACCTTCCCAAGATGTTTTTATGTATATCATTTATTTTGGGGGAAATAACTGGATTTCTTTTCCTAAATAAATTCTGACTTTAGATGGTATGGTTTTACACACTCACACAAGTCTTGTTTCTCTCACAAAGACGTTAAAAAGATATGTTTGGCCACCTGATCAGAGGTGTGGTTGGGGAGAGGGAGCAAATTATCCTCACTGAAGGGGATCTATGAAAAAGAAAAGATATTTGGTGATTAAAGCATAAAAATAAAGGGAATGGAAGACAAGTAGGATGAGAAAATCAAAAGATGACCAAGGACAGGAAAAAAAAAAGGAGTGGGGAAATTAAATCAGTTCCCTGCACACTGCAAAGCAGGTCTGCCTCTGGGAGGGAATCTGATCTATACCTGAAAACTGATCTATCTATATATGAAAATTACGAACTGTCAGCAGTTGTGCTGCGTTTCCAAACACAGACACACGCACAAAATTCCCGGAGGGAGTATTTGCTGGCGGAGGCGGTGTTTCTCCGGCTGTAAAATGCTAATCCCTTTGCAGCGGGTGTCCCTCGCAAGCCGTGTCCCCCCCGATGACTCGGTGGTCCCTGCAGCCTGTGAGCCGGCCGGCAGCGCCTCCGGAGCCCCCGGGAAGGGGTTCCAGCCCAGCCGGGTGCCCTTGCCGGTATCAGCGCAGAAAATTATTTCGCCTGGAGCGCGGTGTGGAGGCAGATGCGGGGCGCCCCCGAAACTGTCATTGCCGAGAGACAACCAAAACCAAGGGCTTTGGTTTGAGACACAGACCGCCTGACACCCCCCCACACACACATACACGCACCCAGCCCCTGCAACGCTGCGTTTTCCTCCGTCTTCGCAACGGGCTGGCTTTGGTGAACTCAGAGAGCCCCCGCGGGGAGCACGCGTGTCCCACAACGGGCAGCACGACGGCACCGCGTCCGAGGGGGACCGGACCCCTTTCCGTGCGTGCATCGGCGGGGCTGCCNCTTCGGGGCGAGCAGCGGGCTCTAGCTCCAGCTCTGGATTTCATCCCTCTGCCCTGGTTATGGTCACTTTCCCCAACGTTCCTAATGGTCTCTCCGGCTGGGTCCCGTCCGGATTCTAAGTGGGAAAAGAAATCACTGTTAATTAGGAGGTGATCAGGGGTGGGCCCCCAAGGACCCCTCCGGGCGAGCTGCGGCGGGCTCAGGGCACCAGCTGGAGCTCGTTTCTCCTGATGACTCAAGAGGGGAGGAGGAGATATATGGAAGTCAGGGGAGGCCCCTCTCTGTTATCTCCAAAAGATTTTTAACAGTGCAACAGGTTAGTAGCTACTCCCCTGCCTTTGTGCAGGCACCCCGTAGGTGCCTGTGTCCTGTTTCCTTGCAGTGGGGGAGGTGGGAAATTTGCTTGATGTGTCACATGCCCCCATTTGTACTTCTTCCAGGTGGTTTTCCAGATTTTGTAACCCCCGGGCTCTGAGATCCTCCTAGTAAGCTTTTCATTTCCTTAAAGGAAGCCGTAATAATTGGGGCGGGAGTTTATCTTCCCCAAGCAGACTGTAGACCCCGGCTTCAAATCCTTAATATCTAATAAGGCTGTTTTATAGCTGCACTGCTCTTGTTTCCTTTGGGATCTGACTGGGTGATTCCCACCTCTCCCCGGTGCGTAGCAAAGATAAACTTTTTTTTAAGCTACCACTTCTTTCCAAAGAGGGGGGAAAAAAAAAAGTGTCAGACGGCAAAGGGAAGAAGCTTGAAAAAGGCGAAGTGCCATTTCTCTGTGCCCCTGCAAAACAGACCTGCCTGCCTCCGCCTTGGGCTAGCCGCTGCAGAAGCAGCTTGCCTTTCCTTTGAGCCCTCCTCCCTGCAATACAGACACCGCTCCGTAGCGCCGTCCCCCCTGCCCCCAGTCTGTATTCAATTGCGTGGAGGTGGAGGGCTTATCTGCTCGCAACGATGTTTGCGATCTGCAATGCAGACGCGCAGAGCCTCCGCATGCCCCCGGGCAGGCGCTGGGGTCCCCTCCATTCTTTGAATTTGGGTGGGGACCAGGGAGGAGGCGGAGGTGCGGTGAAGGAGTGTTAAATGGGGGGGTGGGGGTGTCTGCCAGGCCCTGCCCAACTCACCAGGTGGCTCTGCTCAGGCCTTCTGGCCCCGAGGGGGAGCCAGGCTCTTCCTCCCACCCCCCAGCAGGGAGGGGTGTGCTGGCAGCCTGACCCCCACCGCCGCACCCAGGAGCCAAGTCGGGAAGCGGGACCTGGTGGCCCTGCCCTCCCCCACTCCCTGAATACCCCCCAAAGCCCCTCCCCTCCAATCAACAGACTTTTAACATGATAATGGCCGTGACAATCCCTTCTAGCCAAGGCCAGGCTGGGGAGGACATAAAGCATCCCCCACCTCCGCCTAATGGGGTACCTGCCCGCAGCCTCCACCGCCAGCTCGTCGCTCGCTCGGGGTTGGGGGTCCCGGCCTAGCCATGAGCGCCCACCTGGCCATGCTGCCCTACCTGCCCTACCCCGGCGCGGTCAGGCGTGGTGACTATTACTGGCTCTCCCCAGGGAGCATGGACAGCGTGCCCGCCGAGGAGNCCCGCTGCCCGGACGGGACGGCGCGGGGGTGCGACCCGGGAGGGGTCTCGGTTCCGCTGCCCCGAGCGAGGGTCCATGTGCCCACCTCTCCGCGTTGGCTGCGGCTGCGGAGCCTCTGCAAAGTCCCCAGGGCACCCGCAATTTTAAATTCTCCCGAGAAACTGGGCTTCGAAGTCTTTTGAGTCTTCTCCACCCGATCCTGCTCACCCCAGTTCTCTTTTCTCCCCAGATGTCTCTCCGGCTTCCTCCAGCTCTGGGACACTCATCCAGTACACCCCCGACTCTGCCACTAGCCCCACTGCAGAGAGCCCATCTCCCCATCCCTCCTTCCAGAAGGTCCAGGGGGAAGATGGGGGTGTGGTGAAGAAGGCCAAGAGCCGCACAGCCTTCTCCCAGGAGCAGCTGCAAATCCTGCACCAGCGGTTCCAGAGCCAGAAGTACCTCAGCCCCCAGCAGATCCGGGAGCTGGCTGCTGTCCTGGGGCTCACCTACAAGCAGGTTAACATCTTGCTCTGAACAGCTGAGTCGCATCCCTGGTGTGAAGTGATTTTGTGAGCAGGGGTTTTTTTGGCGGTTTTCCTTTTTTCTTAGACCCCAGACATGAGTTTCTTTCATAGTCTTGTTTATTCCATTGCTTACATGAGAGAGCAGAGGGTGTGAAAACTTATGACTCAGTCTTCCTCTTATGTTTGGTTCCAGCACTATCCACCCACTCTGTGCAGGTGTTTGAAAGTGCATACAGAGCAGGGCTATGCAGAGTCAGGCTACTGTTCTGTGTGGACTTGTGTTGCTTCTGAACATGAAAAGTCAGATACTCGCACTGCTGTGCAAGCTGCCCTTAGTCAGAGTGGCACCTGGGTCACTCCCAGGAGAGGGGGTCCTTGCCCCACCAGCTGCTCTGTCTGACTGAAGGAATGACTCGCTCCTGAGTCGGCACTGATCTTGGCACAGCAGTGAGGTGCTGCTGCTGTACAAGCTGCGTTTCTGCAGTTGGCTTGGCCCGTCGTTCAGGTGGCGTTTTTTCATGTCATGAAAAGTCGCGTGGTGATCTGAGAAATAAGTGTTGGTTTTCAAGTCTCAGCTCTGTGATTCTGCAGCTGCCTAGGTCTGCTGCGTATTGTTAGCTGCTGAAATTGTGTGCAGTATTAGAAGCCAAGCAGAAACAGGATTGTACTAGAAGGCAAAACTTCTTTAGGATATGTAGTAAGCTCTGAGAATCGGTTTCTAATGCCCTATGTCCTTTCCCCATCACTTCTAGGTGAAAACATGGTTTCAGAATCAACGGATGAAATTCAAACGTTGCCAGAAGGAGAGCCAGTGGGTGGAAAAAGAGGTGTATCTACCACAGGTGAGAGAATTCCCCCTCTCCCCCCTCACCCCCGGTCACTGGTCCTCTAGCCTGTGGGGAGAAGTGCATCGTGTCCCACCCACTAAACCCGAACAATGCACAGGACTCCGCATTACCAATCCAGTTGCATTTCTCATAATTGGGCTTACAGTAGCACCTATTTTAGGCTGCCCTGGCACTGAAAGAGCCTTGTTTCCAGTCCACTAATCTGCCAGTTGAGGCTAGACAGAAAACAAAATAGTCAAAGAAGGCCAGCAAGGCTACTTGTGGTGGTTTTCTCCCCAGCATGCTGATCCCGATATGTGGAGTCGGAGGTTAATAGCAGAGATGACAAGATATTAAGTTAGTATTAGTCTATAGTGAGGACCATGAGTATGAAAAAGACACTATTGTTTGGCTTGGAGGAGGGGCAGGGGAGAAAGGAACGGGCACAGTCAGAATGTGTGGTGCCCTGCATTACTGAACAGCCTTCTCCATCTCTCCTAGAACGAGTTTCATCAGTCTGCATACCTGGACATAACACCCACACTTCACCAGGGCTTCCCCGTCGGTGCCAACCTTCAGGCCATGACCAACGTGCACCAGGCTTACAGCGGTGGCCAGACTTACGGGAACGGGCAGAGCCTCTACTCGTTCCTGGTTGTGGATAATGAGGGGCTCTTTGGAAAAGGTGGGACAAGCTGCAATACCCAGCAAGGCATGGGTTTCTTAAGCCAGCAGATGAACTTCTATCACAACTACCCTGCCAGTATGGATTATGTCAGCCTGGAGTCAGAAGATATCAACGGCTTCCAGACCACCTCTGACAGTGTCACCCCGTTCTCGAGCTCTCCTGTACGGCATCAGTACCAGGCCCCTTGGCTTCCCCTAGGGACCCAGAGTGGTTATGAGTCTTAGGACGAAGTATTTTTCCTCCCTTCTCCTGTTTTCTCTCATGGGGTTTCTAGGGTCTTGACTCAGGGATCCAGTTTCTATTCCTTTCTCTTGCCCCTCCTCACCTACTCCTGTTTTAACCATCGGTGGGGCTAGCTTTCTGTGTCAAGGCACCTGCCTGTTCATAGCTAACCCTTGGCAAGGGTGTTTTGTGTGGGGACGGATGAAACTTCATTCACGGAGGGGAAGGTGCAGTGCCACAGCCGGGAGCGGCAGAGGTGGTAAAGGTATGTGTTTGCTGTCCAAGTCTCACCTCCCTCTGCTGCCCCTTGAGTAGGTGATCTCTGATCCTTGCCCTGTGCATCTTGCACCAGAGCTTTGGTGGAGAAGAAAACCCTGTACTTAAGCATATTTCTGCTAGAAATACCCTGTTGTAGCCCAGAATCTTTCCTGCTGTCTTGCCTATTTCTGTTGCTACCTCAGTCAGCTAACTGCTAATAGGTTTTTCACCTGCATGGTCTCCTCCCCCACTAAAAATCTACATGAGATCACCTGATTTCAGGATGACTTGATCCGCTTACTCTCAGCAGCTCCTCCTGGAGGGGTCAGCAAGCACCCGCCTACCCCTTGCCTGCTGCCCTCCTGTGTACATAAGGCAGCTGAGAGGAGGGGAGAAGCAGAGGAGAGAAGGAGGGGTAGAGCATTGCCTGTATCTCACATGGAAACATCGGTTTCCAAAGCTGTTAAATTACTTGTGCCTGTCAGCTCATTCAGGATGGTGTCTCTGGGACTCTCCCCACCCAGTTTAGATCTTGCCTTTCTACCTCTCTCTGCTGAGAGGCCGTTGACTTGTCCCAGCTTGCAAATTGCAGCAGAGGGTAGCCCAAAGTGCCACTGTTGGAAGTGTGAGGAGCGGCTGTGCGTAGTCACCTTTGGAGTGGTGAGAACAGTCTGCTTACCTGTACGTGATGGTCCCCTAGCACTTCACAAACACAGCACTGCTACAGTGCAGCTGTGTCTGGGGTAGAGGTGGGCAGCGAGGTAGAGGACTTGGTTATTTTAAAGGTGAAGTTTGATATCACTTATCCTGGAATCTGGATGTTGGGGGCAGCGAATCCTGTTGGGTCTCAGTGGAATTGTCATCCAGGGGACTAGAGCAGGATGGCTCCCACTCTCTTGTCTAGTCCCGGTTTTAAGAGTGTAAGCTGGTAGAGTTTTTGTCCCTTCCCCAGGGCTTAGCTGGGTCTCTTCTGTACTATTCTGCTGAAAAGGGCACTGGCTCCCCCATCTGACATAAGTATCCAAGCTCTGGGGGAGGCGAAAAGTTTAGAGAAACCTAGTTAGACAAAATGAGGAAAATGCCAATTAAAATTTCCAGTTTCTTTTTTAAAATAACTGAATCGTCCTTTCCAGTATGGAGAAACGAAGTTGGCTCCAACCCATGTGAAACTGACTTTTTTTACAAGATGCTCAATTGCAGACTCCAGTCTGCCACTGCCCAAGAATACAAAATGGCATGAGCTGGCAAGAGTAAATAAGACTACAAAAACATAAATATTTCTGTGGTAGAGGGTTGGTTTGGTTTTTTTTTTGTGGTTAGTGCACAACTTTTCCTGCAACCCTGTCTTCAAATGTCTGCACGAGGGTTGTATGTTGTAGTTAAACTTTCACTGCAAAGGAGGCAAATATTTGTTATTGTTCCAGATAACTTTTCTTAAACTGTATTTTCTTGCAGTGATCTCAAGCATGTTTTAGGTTATGTGCATGTTGTCTTTTATTACTTTGTTTCTGCTTAATGTTCTTGCAAACTCGTTTGAATTGAAAATAAATTACTTTATTTTAATGTTGAAACGGTGTCGCCAGCTTGCATTGGAACAGCCTGCCATGAGAATGGTGATTCTGCACAGGTTAGGCCAGCAGTACTGAGGAAAGGAGAAAAAAGTCACCCTACTGTGTTTCTCCCAGAAGTAGGATCGAGCATCTGTTTAAAAGGATCAGCCTTGTTTTTAACATGCAGGTGTGTTGCCTAACTGCAAGGGGGGCTCCAGGGGTAGGCAACTGGACTGCTAGCTGCTGGCTTGCAGGAATGTGCAGCCTCATGCATAACATGCTTGTATTAGTCCTTAAACTGCAATGCTTCAAAATAAGTTAGAGGGTAGGAGCAAAAGAAAGTGTCTTTTGAGATTGTTTTGGCCACCTGCTGCTGCTCCAGAAGGTCACAGTTAAAGGTCTGGAGGTCCCACCTCATTGAGGCTTGCAGCTCTCTCAGGGTTTTTGTGCTACTCTCAAATGGCAGCAGAAGTTTGTGCATTAGTAACTGAATCCTGCCTCCAGCACTGAACCAAAAACTTGCTTCTTTCCCTCCTTTGCCCCAAGACCGCATTTATCTCCTCTTAGAAGCTGGGAGCAACAGTTAAAAGGTATCGAAACATGTGGGACAGACACATTGGGACTGAAGGCAGTGCATCAGCAGCCACCAATTCAGAGACTCAATGAACCTCTTTCTGCTCAGTTAGCTTTGGCTCATCAGAGCCTTGGTTTCCATATATACCTCTTAGTTTGAACACCTGTGCAACTTGCATGCAGCCAAGGGCTGCAAGTGTTCATGGTGAGCAGCCCTAATGGAACAGAGCTCTCTGTGTTCAAAGGCTGATGCTACTGCTGTGTCAACAGAGCCAAGCTCCTGTTAACAGCCGTAGTTTAAAAGTAGCAAAAAATTATCTGTTTTGGGTTTAATCCCAGGTTCCTTAAACTACAGTATAGTATCCAAGCTCTTCATCTGTCTGAAAGGGATAGCTCAACAGGTACTCCCACTGAGCACAATTAGCTAAACTGGCAGCTGACTGCTCAGGCTCAAACTGCCACAGGTCCTTTGCTGAGCAGAACTTGGTTTTGTGGGTGCCAAAGCATGTGTGCTTTCCTTTTGCAATGCTGTAATGCTCTGCTTCCTAGGGTCAGGTGGAACATGGGCAGGAAGGAGAGGGATTGGAGGTTTGAGCCTGTAGAGGAGGAAGCTGAGTTGTCCATGTGTGGGTTGCCAACCTTCAGTAGAAAAACATAAGCCTGGCCTGGAAGAGGGGGAAATACCAGGTTCACACGGTTTCCTGTATTATAAAACAGAGATCCTTTCTCATCCTGACTTAAGTCTCATGTCCCAGCATCAGTTCGGATGAATTCTGGGTAATGCTCTAGTAGTAGTGTTAATTCCAACAACTGCCTTGAAAAAACAAAGCTGAACCATATTCCTATAAAAGTCATAGATACTAAAGCCTTGCCTTTCAGCTTTAAAATTAGCAGCTGCCAGGTTTTTTTGGTTGTTTGGGGATTTTTTTTTGGATGCAAACTAAATATACACAAGGTGTGCAATTCTTTTGCAGGATGATTGCAGCGGATGCTTGCTACGGATTATCTGTGTTGCTTGGGCATGTTTCACTTTCATGTTTCTGCCACAAGGGTAAGGAGGTGGCCAGAGCTCTGCTGGCAGATGTCCTCCTGCAGAAACAGATATCGTTGCTAAAATAGCCCTGGCACCGAGATGACTTGCTCTGCATGCTGTGGTTTGTGTTACTGCATTTACCGTGGGACCGTTGTGCAGAAATGGAGCGTTCCTTCATGGGCGGTGTTATTCCCCTGGTTGCTCAGCCTGGGTTGCATGCAGGCTTGGCAGGCACACGTAGTGGCAGAGCAGGGGGGAACGTTCAGAGTGGCTGTTGGAATTTTGGCGCGTGGGCTGGAAAGGACTGCTAGTAGATCAGGAAGGGTTTCTAGCAGCTGTGGAACGAAGTACAACTCTGCCTTTCTGCAGTACTGGAGATCTCTGTTACCTTGACGAGCCTGAGTCACCTCGTCATGTGAAAATCTGCACAGGTAATCGCAGTGCCACTACCAAAACTACTAATCCTTCCAGACTCATACTTCCAAAGGGATTTATGTTGGTTCCTCAGAGGAAGTAAGCGTATGTCAGCAAAAGCCCTTTCTGCTGGCATACATTATGTCTGTTAGGACTGCTGCTTCTTGTGATGGTGCTGTGTAACAGTGATTTCTACACACTGCAAACATGACTTGCCTTGCCAGTAAGTCCTTTTAGGATCAAGCTGTAAGCTCCTATGGAGCTCTTTATATGCATTATAGCCTGTGGGAGTACACTGCACTTTCACAGTATCTCTGCAGAGCCAACACTCCAGTTTGTCAATGCTGCAGAGCAATGCAGCTCCAGTGGTGCAGAGAATCCCACCCAAACAGAAGAAATTAGATCTAGTACAGCCTATGTAGGCTAGGGGGTTATTCTCTAGTTTACTGGGTTCCAGGCTTTGCTGTCCCGTAGGCAAAACACCAAGCAAGTACAGTAGTGCAAGCAACCTCATTCCTTGCTATCCCTGTCAACGTGGCCTGCAGCGATGTTTTACAAGCTACACATTTCTTCTGAGTGGCCCATGAGCAAGGGCTCACAGCCCCAGTTTTCTCTCCTGTGCAGATAAAGGCATGATCTTTGCTTTAAAAGGCTCTTCCCTACAGGCATGTGTAAACATTATATTTGGTTGTCTTAACTACACGGTATGACTCAAATGCTGAGCTAACAGGGTTTCAGAAATTTTCAATAAAGCATTGCCACACATCTCTTGCTTGGCTCATTGTCAGTGGCCAGCAGCATCTTGGCTGATACTGAGCAGTGGAGAGGCACGAAGGAGCCAAAATCATGGCACTGGTCTTAGATGACAACAACAAAACCAACCAAACAAAAAAACCAAATTTCCTTTCTTGTGTGTGCCACGTTATCTTCATGCTGTCCAAAGTTTTGAAGAGCGCCCTCAGGTCCTATCTGTGAATCTCTCTCATAACCAGGCTAGAATTAATTTCTCATAGTTCATGGGAGTCCCTCTGTTCACAGGCAGGGTGTGTCTCTAGCAGCTGGGCTATGTCTGGATCACTAAATCTTTTACAGATTACAACATTGGGACTGCTCTCTTGGGTGAGCCCCAAGATCCATCCAAGTCATTGCTAGATACTGGGGAAAGGGCAGAAAAGGAAAGCAAGGCCCCGCTGTCCCTCTCTGGTTGGCGGTGGCTGAGGGACTGTCCGTAACAGGAGCTGCATTCCTGCTGTTATTACACAGAGCATTGGGAATGCAGCTCCTGATACAGCAGACATCAATGAACTCCCTTCCTGGAAGTTGCCTGTTTGAATTGCTGCAGGCTTTTTGTCTCCAGAACCACCTGTAGCAATAAGCTCTGTCTTTGAACGATGGCCTCTGAGAAATTTTATGGGTCTGTTGAGGAAGCTGCAAGATCTGGTAGCGTTTGTTAGCACAGCTTTGCTGAAGGTCTGTATCAGGGAGATCACAACTGTTGCTCTCACAGCCAGCATCCTTCTGCAAGCCAGTCCCAGAGACTTCACACCAAGATCCTGTCTGTCCTAAAGCATCTCTAGAGAGTTATTAGTGAGGAACAGTCACAAGCTCAACATTTGCACCTACAGCAGCCTTTGATGGGGTGGCATAGAACAGTTCCAGATGATATTCAGGTTAGTAGCAGCACTGTTGGCTCCAAAGGAGCTGAAAAGACTCCTCCCAGTCATGTGAGAGCCCTGATAATTGCTGCTATTGTAGTCCACCTTCCGATGTTCCCCAGCACCTTTCAGTTAAGCTAACTCAATTGATCCCCACCCCTCTGATCATGGGATGGTTGCAAGTACATGTCTTTCCCAAGCTTAGGCACTTGCTGGGTGTAGGACATGCGTGGTTGAGCTGTGCTTTAAAATGGATCGCCAAAATGGTATGACTTGGAAGTTTGCCCTCCAAAAGGCCCTATTTTTCCCCAAATCATGCTGGTCATACAGTTTCCAGTACAGGTCTATAAACAGGGTAGCTGAAAAATGGAAGGGACAAAGTGGCTGCATGAGGGAGTGGAGGTGGGAATAAACAGCTGGGAGGCTGTTGTGGTTTAGCCCCAGTCAGCAACTAAGCCCCACCCAGCCGCTCGCTCACTCCCCCCACCCCTGTGGGATGGGGAGAGAATCAGAGGAGCAAAAGCAAGAAAACCCGTGGGTTGAGATAAGAAGAGTTTAATAATTAAAATATAATAGTAAGAATAGTAATGGTAATGATAATAATGATAATGATAATCATAAAAGGAAATAACGAGAGAGAAAAAACAAAACCCAGGGAAAAGGAAAAAAAACCAGAAGAGCTGCAACCGCTCACCACCCGCTGACCGACACCGCCAGTCCCCGAGCCGCGATCGCTGCCCCCCCCGGCCAACTACCCCCAGTTAATATACTGGGCATGACGCTACATGACATGGAATACCCTTTGGCCAATTCAGATCAGCTCTCTTGGTTGTATCCCCTCCCCTCCCGGCTTCTTGTGCACCCGGCAGAGCATGGGAAGCTGCAAAAGTCCTTGACCAGTGTAAGCACTACCCAGCAACAACTAAACCATCAGTGTGTTATCACATTATTTTCATACTAAGTCTAAAACACAGCACTATACCAGCTACAGTGAAGAAAATTAACTATCCCAGCTAAAACCATGACAGAGCCCAGGGACATAAATCAGCTTTACCAACAGGAGACCATGCCTCTTATTACACCAGTTGCAGGCACCGATTACCTTCATTTTAAGCTCATTTTTTTAACCATGACAGATATTTCATTGCATTATGATAAAGTCATTGTTATCATCAAAGAGTGATAGAAAACCTGTGACTCACAGAACCGGGGCTCTGTTATTAAATATACTTTGGTACACATATCTGTTTTTAGGTACCTAGACACTTACACAGTATTAAGTTTAGAAATGATGGTTATGTCTGTTTTAGCCAGTCCCACTATTATATAATGCTGGGTAGGGGAAATTCTTAAGGTGGGTGGTAGTTACCTCGTCCTTTGACTCTAGATATCTGGCATGAAGCTGATCCACCAATAACACAGAAAAATCTATGTTTATAGTTTCACAGTCAAATCAATAATAACAATGGCATGTTTGCTATGGCTATTTATGCTCCATCTGGATTTCATTTTGCAATGCTCTATTACAGTGAAAAAAATACATAAAAACACATATTCCACCTTAAAAATATTTTTATTATTTGCCAAATTGAATGCACTGTTTGGTTTTCTTGAGGGGAGGCACAGAAAGATACAGACCAGAACAAATAAACAAAATTTATCACTTTGATGCTTATAAGATCATCTTACCAGTCTTTCTGCAAGCTACTTGTCACATGTCCCTTCACTAGCCGCTTCATCAATTCTATACCTTGTGGCTGACCTACAGAACTGGTGGTCTAACCATCAGATGGATGCCTGGTGTGTGACAGTAACCTCCCCAACTTCAGTGAAGGGTATGTGACCCGCACCTCTCCACGCAGCCCATGGCTTCATCTGTTATTTATACACAACTGTACAGTGATATGTATAAATGAGATCCCCAAGGGAATCTGTGCCTCCTCTGAGACAAGTTACAATAATTTAGAAGATCCAGGGGATAATCCAGGTAGCCAGATCTTGGGTCTTGCTATAAAGGAGCTGTTGTGTGTGCGAATAAAGAAGGGGGGGAGGCATGTGTGCATGTGTAAGGGCATGCAAATGAAGGGCTGTACGGACACATATGGGCAAACAGGTATCTGCATGTGTGTGTGTCTGTGCATGCTTGCAGGCACGTATCTGGTTGCCAAAACAGGTTCAGCTACATGATGCCCCTGAGTTGGAGAGCACATGAATAACGGGGAGAGATGAGAATAAGATTTGATTCCCAGGTGCCCACATACCCCACATCCACAGTGCTTAGGAATGATAGAGATGGTGGCCAGCAGTGGTTGGGAAAGGAGCCCCCATGGTAGCCGAGTGGTGAAAGTTACAGCCGTCACCTGTCTTTGTGCCCGGGTATTCCACACTGCCAGGACAGCTGTGGTAAAAGTCTACTTTGTGCTGGGGAATGAAGCCCACTGTCTGCTGGACGCTGCAGGTGCCCCCACCTTTTCCAAAAACTCCGCCATCCTCGCCAGTCATGACTGTGTAAGCGTTCTGCCCTGCTCCGTAGTGCTGATGGGGGGGAGGCATGGTTTGGATGTTACTGGCTGCAGTGATCGGGTAGGCCTGGTGGAATTTGGGGTGCACGTCCAGGTAGGTACTTGGCTGGAAGCCACTCTGAAAGGGAAAGGCAGTGAGTCAGAACACATAGCTTCTCCACTGACTTATACTGGGGCTCTGTCCCTTCACATTTCGTGTCGTCTCTTGAGCAGCAGCAACGGCATGGGAGGGCAAGAAGAACCATATCCATCCCCATAGCTCAAGGGTGAATACACAGTCATATATATACATGAGGAAAACAGCTTTCCTCTGGAAGCATCTCAGTGGCATTGTCAGCCCATTGTTAGGCTACCTACAGGACACAGAGAGTCACGCCAAGTCTGTGCCCCTGCGCTGAACAAACCAGAAGGCAGGGCACACTGATACTTGTATGCTTAATTTGCCCCCATGGAGGAAATATATCATAGGACTTCTCTGCCCAGATAGAAGGGCCATGCTGAGCCGTGTGCTATGTTCTTACTTGCGTGAGGCACTGAGCCCGGTCAGTCCACAGGCTATGCTTCTGGCACCTTTTCAGCTTCATCCTCCGGTTCTGGAACCAAGTCTTCACCTGGGTGGGGAAGGGAGAGCAGAGAAAGCATGAGCAAAGGAGAGGGAAGAGCAAATGTTATCAGATTCACAAGCAGCAAAGAGTGACCAGATGGCATAGATATATGGGCAGCAGCAGATAAAGCCCTTTGAGAGCTCCCTGGGGTTGTTGCCAAGGAGAGATGTCTGTCTAGCAGCCTCAGCAGGTGGCTAGTGCATCTGCACGGTGGGGGGAGGGAGCGGCATTATGTCCACGGGACAGATATAGCTGTGACAAATTGATTCATTTGAGTCATGGAGATGAATGACTTGTGCAAATTAGACCCACCTAGGTCTCTACAAGCCCCCTCCTGCACTACAGGCAAACTTCTAGGACACTGTTTCTGCGTGCTTGTGAGTGGAGAAGTGAGAGGCTTGCTCCTTGTACCCAGCAGTTCCCAAATTCAAAGCTCCTCGCTGGGGTGAATTCCAGAGCCATTTCCCCCCAGGGCTGTGTCTGCTCTGTGGGAGCAGCCTTTGCAGGGATGTGGATTGAAGGAAGAGCAGATTGTACCACTGGTCTTGTTGCTGACAGAACCAGTTCAGTGTGCGCATGCGTATGTGCGCACCTACAATGCATACATGACTTTTTTAATCCCGGGGGCATCCAGACCATCATGCCCAGCTCTGAGATCCGAATTTCAGACAGATTTCAGATTTGAAAACTGCAAGCACTTGTGCCCCCTTGCCCAGCCCCCTCTGCTTTAGGAAGGCATCCTTTGAGCCAGTACCAGTTTACTACACACAAACTACCTGGCGATCAGCAGAGACCCTGAAGGTCTGCAACGTATGAACCTAGCAGTACCCACATGGAGGGGGGAGCAGGTGTCAAGCAGCCAGGCAGTGCTGAGTGTGGGGCGTTAGTGGATATTGGACAAGATCAGCCCTGGGAAACATTAGCAGTAGCTTTCAGCATGTTGCAGCGCTGGGTTTCAGAGACCCGATGCATGCCAGGGTTTCTGTGAAGTTCACCAGTGCATGGAAAAAGTCTGTGATGTACTGTCAAGCCCAGGGTAGAGGCTGTTTGTGGCAAACAACATATTCATCACTATGTTTGCAATTCTACTACAAGTGTTGGCAACAGTACCCTCAGCTGACTCTGCACTGGGGAGGCCCCAGTGAGGTGCCACTGACTCCGCTGTCCCCCAGAAGTCCTTCTGATCTCTGGGCATGAATAGGCGGGGGAGCAACTGTTAGCTGTCCCCTTTGCCTCTGCTCTCTGCTGGGGACTCATCTTTCCATCCTGCCACTGCCTTATGTGACCATTCAGCTGCTGTACCAGATATACATGGTATATTCAGATATACCATGGGTCAAAGTCTCTGCGTTCACCTGCTTGTAGGTGAGCCCCAGGACAGCAGCCAGCTCCCGGATCTGCTGGGGGCTGAGGTACTTCTGGCTCTGAAATCGCTGGTGCAGAGTTTGCAGTTGCTCCTTGGAGAAAGCCGTGCGGCTCTTGGCCTTCCTCACCCCCTCCATGCCATCTTCTCTGCCCTTCTGAGACTTAGCCGTAGGTTGAGGGGATGAGGACACCGAATGTGGACTGGTGGCTGAATCTGGTGTGAATTGGCTGAAATTCCCAGAACTGGATGAAGCTGGGGATACTTCTAGAAATAAAAAGACAATGGGAAAATGTATACAAGACATAATGCACAGCTGTATGGGTATGAGCATGATCCCTGCCTGCTGTAGATCTCCTTGCCTACCAGACAGCGGCTTTCTTGAAGCAAAGGCTTGCGTCACCCTCCTTCCTTCAGGGGTCTGTGAGCACTGACAGCGAGCAGCTTCCCAGCTCAGCTCTCTGGGATGCCCATGGCTCCCTTTCACCAGGTGGAAAACTCAGGGCAGGGGCTGGAGGATGGTACACAGTAGCTCACAGTCTTACTATCCTCCTCCAAAAGGCTCCGGCGATATTTTGGTCTTAGTGTGGTGTAAAGAGGCCTGGCCATGACTGCAAGCATAGCTTTGGGTTGGTGACTGGGCTCACTGAAACTGCCTCCCAGCAATCTCAACGTACTTGATGGACAGTGGCAAAGCAACCTCCAACCAGGGTGTATGGTGGGGCAGAGCGGTCGGTGCTTACAGTGGTGGAGTGGCAGAAGGAGAGCATCAGTCAGGCCTTGGCTCGCTCTTGTTTGCCTGTGGCTCCCACCGCAGAGCATCCCACTGCTGGAAACACATGTACAGATGGAGGGGCATATTTGGCTGAGAGGGGCTTCTGGCGAGAGAACAATGGAGAGAAATTTGAAATGGAAGTGGGGAGGGAGAAAGGAAAGACGGATGAGTGGGACAGGTGAGAAGAGCCAGTAATCCTGTACCAGGGACATGGGGGAAAAAATTCAAGAGTGCAGAGGAAGGTGTCCAAGCCCCTTCTCATTTGCCCTGGTACATGTCTTAAGGGAACTCTGTTGAGGACAAAGTTGAGATAAAGATCTAAAGGAAAAACTTCCTAAACAGTCTGGGCCACTAGTCCAGACAAAAGCTGCCAAGATGCAAAGTCATTCAGGCTGAATAGGAAAATGCTAACAAGAGAGATTACCCCAGCACCTTTCTGTCAGGTGCCTGGTTGCTGGGGTCTGTGAGAGGCTGACCGAAGGGCTGCGATGCCAATGTCTCCTCTTCCCCATAACTGCAGTGATAAATCTGTCCATCCCTCCTTCCTCCAGCTACTCCTCTGCGAACCCTTCTGCATGGTCCAGCCCCTCTCCTCCTACTGACATTTCAGGAGAGAGGGGGTTCAGTGAATGGTGCAGTGCCATTTTCAATACACAGCTCCTGACTACCGAGCCCAACCAGTAGCTCCCAATCTCCTTCCTGGCCCCCCTGAGAGCTGTGACTCTGAAGCCCACTGAGACACCCTCAACCTCCCGAAGGTACGTCCAATGCAAAGCACTGACATCCTCCTGAGGAATGGGCTCCCTGTCCACCCTACCAAATCCTTCCTTCTTCTGTCCTAAGCTACTAAGCAATCACGCAAAAGCCTTGAGGTGTTGCTGGGCCTCAGAAAGGTGGCCATGTCTGCAGTGTCTTTTCCCTCGTTACCCTCCTGACAGAGGCACGCCTGTCTTTGTGGTGCCTGCCACTCCAGGATTGCCTGCTCTTATAGGCCTACTCTTGGCTATTTCCTATCCCTAGGAGATGATAACCACCCAGAGCATGGGATATGCGAAGAGCCAGGTGGGGCAGGTTTCTGTTGCTGGGGAGCAGGGCAAAGAGGATTACAAAGAGATTCTGCCTCCGAGGCAGAAAGGGGCTGTCAACAGAAGAGGTGCGAGGGTGAGGTGTTATGTGCATGGCGGGGGTGCCTGAGAGGAAGCTGAACATCTGCGACCTGGATGCAACGGGAAGATAAAATTTCGTGTGGGACCACAGGATGCTTGGCTCCTGCAGGCCGTGTAGTAAAAACCTTACAGGTGGGAAATGAGCATGCTGAGAATGTGGGCTTGGAAAACAGGAAAGACTTCTGCTAGGCAGGGACTACAGCGAGCCACCATAGAGCTAAAGCTCCCCCATGTTCCTGCTCGGCCTGTCGCCCCAAACCCCCATGTAATTCACCACCTGCAGCTCAAGCTCAAGACAAAGGCTCTCCCTCTCCCATGAGAAGAGAGTGAAGGAAAGAGGAAGCAAGAGACACGAACAGCAGTGCAACAGACTGAAACACAAACCCCGACAGACCCGCTCCCACAAGCCCTCGGCATCTGTAGGCCTTTGCTTCTGTGACAGGGCTCTCCCCCTAGAGAGAACCAGCAGGGGAGAGTGCTTGAAGGCAGGTTTTAAGCCTATATACCAGGCCCAGTGGGGGCACGAATGAGTCGACCTGCCTGCTGCCTTTGTGGAGCAAACAGCACGCAGAGAACCCACGCCTTTCTCCAAACTGCGTGGCAAGGAACCACATACCAAGGAGCCACTAGTCACTCTGCCCCAGCCTGTAGCTCTCTACAGCATCTGACAGCACTCCAAAAGCTCACTTCCCTCCCAACCATTAACCTTACAAAAAAAAAAGCGTTGCCCTGCTGACCATGCAGTGGGGCTGGGCGAAAACCTGCTCTCATCAGCCACTCACTGGAGTGGCAGAGGAATGGCAGGAACAGAAAACGCCACCACGGTGGGGCCTGGGAGTTTTCTGCGAAGAGGGAAAGGCAAGGCAACAAGAGGATGGAAAGGAGAGGGAGACAGAGAGAGAAAAATGGCAAACTAAAAACGGTAAACTAAAAGTAAAGTAACAATGCTGCATTTAAAGGGAGCAGATTTCCTGTCAGTGATTCAGAGCGTGCCTTGGCTCAAGTTCAACGAGCACATGAAAAGCGCAAGGAGTTTGTAAGGGGATAAGGGATGCCACGAGCAGAATTACCTTCAGGATTTGTTTCTCTCCATAGCACACATGACAGCATTTGACTAAAAGGAGGCCCAGACATTCCTGCCTTGAGAACCATGAACTTCCACGAGACCATGGTGTCACACTGCCCTTCAGCCTGGAGCACAGACCTGCCAGCGCCTGGCTCTGTTGAGGTTTACCCCTTCACAGTCACCAAGGAAAAGCAGCATGGAAAGGTGGTGTGGCTGCCCAAGGTCACCCACCCTCCTTGCCTACCACACCGCACTTTGCCCAGCTCACACGTTAGGAAACCAAGGCAGGGAGAGACAAAAACTTGCTCAAGGTCCTTAAGCGAGTGGCTGACCTGGGACCACAGGTATCCTGTGGATCAGCCCTAGGACTCAGCTGAAATGCCTTACCTGCCGTCTGCCTCTTCCCTCCTGCATCCGGAGACTGACTGGCACTGGTGGCTCCTGCTGGCCCAGCCGAAGCGGGGGCATGTCCTGCCTCCCCCGCCGAGTTCCAGTAAAAATCCAGGTACCCCATGCCAGTCCCGCCGGGGTAAGCCTGGTAGGGGGGCAGAGCCAAGTGTGCGCACATGGGGGGTAGATGAAGGAGTGGCTCCCCTACCTCCACTCGTGGGGCAGGTCTCACCACCGAGCTGAAGTAGCCCCGAGGTGTAGACAGGTAGTTACCTTTATAGCTGGGTATACCCTGCCTGGGACTGCAATATCCACCATTGTCCGCAGCTTGAGGCTCTTTGTCATGTTAAAGAGGCTGATCGGTGGGGTGGGGACAGAGGAGGGTGGAGGGGGGGAGAGAAAGCCGCGCATGGGATCAGAGCTAAAATATGTCCCCTCTGAATTCCTCCCATTCTGCAGGTTCCTCAGGCAAACCTGAGCAGGGGTCTGATCCAGAGCCCCAGGAAGCCTCCTCCTGCCTGCTTCTTTGGGGTCAGGTCAAATCGTCCCATCACAAAATAATCCCATGAGTGCAGGTGTCCTGTAGAAAAGAGCTGTTCACTGCATTGGGAGAAAAAAATCCAACCGATCTCCACCATATGAGAGCGGACAGGAGGTAGAGCTGGTGCTGACCTGCACAGTACCCTGCCGAACAAACCCAAGCCCTGGCTCCAGGTTATGGGGAGGGATTTGAGGAGTCTGCTTCATGGCTTGTGTCACATTGACACCCCTACGAGACCCACACACACTCTTGGTGCAGATGTCAGAGGTGGAGCAAGGGGGACCTGGGGGCTAGAAACTACATTTTTCTGAAACTGAGAAGGAATTTACTTCACACAGGCATTTGAAGGAGCCAGCTGAAAATGTGTCTGACCCATCTTCCACACGTCTGTGCCAGAGCAAGCTCAGAAACACCGGACAAGTCACATGCAACACCAAATGTCATTTAGCAGAGCAGACTCAGAAATCTCAGGTGACTGGTCTACAGAGGGACAATCAGCAGAGACTTTTTCACTATGGAGGTAGGAAAAGATTTAGTGCAGATAAGGTCCACAGCGAGCAGATTTGCTCCCCCGTGGCCTTTCAAAGACGCATTTCATTTGCATAGTCTTGGCTGTGGCCTTTGCCAGGCTGTCCCAAGCTGTCTGGAATAAAGAAGATGAAGTGTTTCCTTTAAGGTAAGAATAAGTGTTTCCTTTAAGGTAGGGTTAGCTGATGTTTGCTGTCATATGGCCCCCCCCCCAAGGGGGACAGGCGCCTGCAGAGCTGTTCATTAAATAACTAGAAGTGAGTAAGCGAGCCACAGAATTCAGCGATGGGCCTGCAGTTTGGTCTGCTCTATGGGCTCCAGTTCCTTCCCCTCAGGAGGTTTTGCTCTGCCTGTGTTCAGGAAGATTTTAGTAGTTTCATCTTGAGAGCCATTGCGAGTCACCAGCTAATGTCTGTATTTCTCAATGCACAGACAGAAGTCCCAGAGTTAATTCAAATATTTTTTGGTAGAACTAGCCCTGCGTTGGCACCAGGACATGTGCATGTCTCATGTCAGAAGCTCAAAGCTGAGGATGCAGATCCACAAAGGTATAAAATTATTTAATCTGGACTGTCCCTGCACCCTCCTGTGCCTCATTGCTCCACAGGTGCTTGTTGCTGCCTTCTTCCCAAGCCTGTGCTAGCACCCAGTACCTGCCCAACAGGCCAGAGAGGGGAACCTGTTTGCTGTGAGAGTTCAAGTATCAGCAGGGAGCAGAAACAGATGGGTGGGGGTGAGCAAGCCCATAGGAAATAGGATTTAGATCAGTTTAAAAGGATGCAGAGCACCACTTCTACCACCACTTCTGCCACTGCTCTGTGTCCCATGGGAGGTTACTAGTCCCAGCTTCCCTGTCTGTAGGGCAGAGGCAGCTCGGGAGCATTCCGATAACCCTGCATGGGAAGCCAAAAGGAACTTCAGGACTGGCCTGTGAGTGAACCTGAAGATCAACGCAGCTGCTCTTGAGCCATCATGGGCAGACTGTTCAACTCACTTGCCACATCAGAGCATGATTCTGCTGCCTTGGGACCATCTACTTTCCCATAAGGTGCAGCCTGGAAGGAGCTAAGGGCCTGGCTGGGGTCTCTTTAACATGCATTCAGTATTACGTTTTCTGTTTTCATGAAACACTTTTCTATGCCTACAAACTGCAGGGACCGACATCTCTCTGCACAAGAAATGCAGATTTAAATACGAAATTAACTGGAAAAACTTAAAGCAAAAAAGGGCTTTTGAGAACATCTGCCCTGACAGAATCCCAAGAGCATCCTGTTGCAATTACCCTGCAACAGGATTTACGTGGTGGTTTTGGCTCATGCCTCACTTATGAATCATTCCACTTTTCAGAGCTTCAGTGCCACAAGAGCTCAGATCACAGTCCCTCATATCTGCCCTCAGTCCCTAGCTAATTAAGCAAAGGGAGAGACACCGATGACATGAGCTGTACAGAGCTTGGAACCCCACTGGGCAGCTCCAGTGCCACCAGTCAAGGAGAATGACATGTGCTCCTTCCTGTTCATGTCTGACAATTTGTCGGTGTTCAAGTTCTCATGGCCTTAGGTGCAGTTAGAAAATGAAAACAAGCGAGTAGCCCTGGAGGATATCGATATATTTACACTGTTTACACACTGTTTAATCTGAAGACCTGGCAGAAAACACGGCAGGTGCTGGCATTAGTGGCAGTGGGTATCTGTGGCCTCACCGTACTTGTCGGGAGTCTGACTGGCTGAGCACTTCGCACTTGATCTCCTTGATTTCAGCCACTTCTGAAGGTGTCTGGGATCTTTCTTGCAAAGTGCCCGGAGGCCATAATAAACTAGTATAGTCACCTGCACTACAAAGTCCCGCGGGGCAGAAGCCAGGGAGGAGGGTGGTGCTGCCCCTGGGAGCAGAGCCACCCGCCCAACTGGACCAGTGAGTGGGGCAGCACAGAGGGAGTCACCTCCCGGGGAGCAGGAGGGGGGCTGAGAGGAGCTGGAGGGACCTCAGGGCTTCACACCCACCCCGCCACACACCCCCTGTGGTTTCAGAGCAGCACCACCTCTCACCGGGCAGCTTATCTCCCTGGCGCAGCTCGTGACACGGCCTGTGGCGCAGGGAGCAGCTCCCTAAAACCAGCACTGCAGGCAGCTGACAGACGTGGCTTGCATCAGGCTGAGCCAGACTCTGGTTAGTTTGGTACCGTGTTATTCCAGGCTGGTTCTGGCTATTCACTATTATCCCACAATGACCTCCATGAGAGCCTTCCCAGGCTCTTGGCTCAGAGGGCTTTCTAGTATCTTAATCTTTATTTGCTCTTCTGTATGATGGAGCTGAAAACACACTCCAATAAAAAGAGGGTAAATTCTTCACAGGCATGCTAGTAACATCACCTTTCATCCACAGCCTTTCTCCGAGATGGCACTGAACAGTGCAACAGTCACAACAAACTAAACAGTAGCTTGTAAATGACCCGGTTTCCTCCATAAAGGTACGGAGGTAGGAAGACTAGTAGATAGACCGGGAAGGAAGAGGAAAAGTCCTAATCCTCTGTCCCCATGCTCTCCATGATGTGGTTGTAGCTCATGCTGACTTGCCCAAGATAGCCACAGACTAGTGAACGCAGGTGCTACTGACAGGGTGACTCCAGGGACATGGAAGGCAGGAGAGGCTGCAAAAACAATCTTGAAAACTAGGCTGGGATTACGGACATCGTTCAGAAGATGCACAGGCAGAGCAGAAGATGGTCAACATGCTCATGGAAATGGCTTCTGTAACTAGCTCCTTTCACTGGCACAGTCCATACGGTTGCGACAACCTGATTTTCTTATAACAATCCCATCCTAGCCATGTTTTGCCACTGCCCCAATGACTTCTACACCTTTTGTAGGCAACCTCAGCAAAGTCATCCTTCCAGGCAACAGCTTTTGATTTTCTTGGGGTTTGTGTTTTTTTCTTTTTGTTGCTTCTGCTTTTCACTGAGGTTTTAGGTAATAAATTACCTCTCAGGCCTTCATTTGTCAGTTGCTGCTCTTTTCTCCTAAAAGAGGAATCAGATTGGGTCAAACAGGAAAGCTCGGATCTGGATAAAGACACTGGACAGACCTGACTCTGAGGTGCCTGTGTTCTGGCAAAGCGTCCCGTGACAGCTAACATGCAAACAAGGCTTGACGTGTACAGCGTGGCCATAACAGAGCAAGAACTGAAAGTTAAAGCTGACGGCATCCTGACCGGGCTCAGGTGTTCAGTCACAGCTTGAGCCCTTGTGGTTCACCTCTTGTTGGTGCAGCTCCGCCCAACAGCCTCCTCAGTGAAGTTACAGCTGATGCCACCAACAGGAGTATTGCTACATCTGCATTCGGGCTTAGCTGGCAGAGCTGTGGCAGTCTGGGCTGCAACAGTTTAGAAGTCCTTATTGCTACCACTACACCAGGAAAAGGGCAAGTTTCTTGGAGGCTGGGTCTCACCGCACCCCACCTGGGAGGTGCACGGGGGATACCTCTCCCCAGAGGGACCTGCGCTTTCTGCGACTAGTAGTATTGGCAAACGAGTGTTCTTCTTCCGTCCAAGTTGGCTTTTTAAAAAAAATTACGTTTTTTAGTCCTTGCACTTGTTGAATGTGGTTTTAGTTACGTATTCAAAGATAGTTAATGCAGCTGATTTAAGAAACAGACTTTGACGCTCTTGTTTTATAGCATTTCTCCTTTCTTTGAAGCCTTAAACAAATGCCCTGTTTTGTTTGAAGATTTGCAGGGGTTTTGTGATTGACATTGATAGTAATGGCTTAATCTAAAGACATTTTTAAAAGCAAAAAAGTGGAAAAGTAATACAGTTTGAATGATGGGAAGCAAAGTAGCTAAAACATTCCCACATTCCAACATTCCCAATCTGTCCCCTTTTAACCACATCGTTCAGTGTGTTAATTCTTTAATTGTAACTTGACCTTGAATTTACTTCTCTTAAAGCACCATATCTTTTTCCAGAGTCTTTTCTTTTTTGGTGATTGATCATTTTCTACATTTTTTCTTCGCTTTGTGTGAGACTGTGCTGTAATGTAGGCAGATCCATGTGTTTGCCTGTTCTCACAACGGCCTTATCCTCCTTGCAAATACTGTTAATGAGCCTGTACCAGAAAAGGAGGGGTTTTTCCCCCAACATATACTGTTTTGCTGAACTGAGTGAGGACAGGCAGTGGAAAGGAAAAATCATAAACATGCTGCTGTTCGTTTGTTGCTTTTTTTTTTGCTTTAATGTGTGTCATGTTGGGCTGAAAAATTTCTGAAAGGGGTAAAATATATTCCTAGTGAGACAATATAACCAAGTTTCAGCTGGGTAATAAAAAAGAAGAAGGAAAAGGATTCCCTTTCTCTTCTTAGGCTGTTCTGGGCCTAGAGCTATATAGGGCCAGAGCTGGCACTTCGCTGTACGTAGCAGCCATCCAGAGCCACAAAAAAGCTCAGGGCTGGAAGATGTAAGGGGAGCTCTGGTAACACCTACCTAAAAAAAGACTGGGGGAGGGGCTAGGAAGTCTGCAAACCTTAAATAACATTCATCAGTATTTCCTAGCTGCCTTCCATTTTTCCTTCTGTAAATGTAATTTAGGAGTCAGCTTCCCATGTTAAGTGGTTCATGAAGGAAGGGAACAGTCTGCAGAGGCCTCTTAAATTAATCAGAGTAACAAAAGCCCAACTTATTTCGCTGTGCAAAATTTTTCAGTAAAATCAAGAAAAGGTAAAAGTGAAAACCTGTCACACACACACGCACACACACATACACATATAAAGCCTCTCTCTCTTAAAAACTGCCCAGTGGAAAAAAATGTAAGGGCTGAGAAATGCATGAGCTTAGTTTCCAACAAAGCAGTTTAGGACAAGCTGTTGATCATTATCATGAGATGGATTTTTCTGCTTGTACATCCTTCCTGAAGCCCTTCACACAGTGAGGCCCTCCAGGAGAAGTGTAACTTGACCCTGATGCCAAGAGGAAGGAGAAATTGGAAGAAAAGAACTCTGCCAGCATTGCCAGCACTCCCACAGTCTCCCAGGCCTCACATTTAGGATTTTACTTCCCCGACCTGCTAAGAAAATTGTGATGCGAGTAGGCTGCAAAGAAGGTCCTGGACAGTGTCACCACGTCTACCACTTTCAGCCTCATTCCAACATCTCTTGAAATGTAGTAGATGACTCCTGTTCTCACCAATCATTCACAAGGCTTTTTCTGTCTACCTTCTGTCGCTTGACTTCACTTTTAAAAGGCATCTGTGGTAACTGGCCAAAGCAATTTCTCTTGCTATATGGCTACAAGCTTACGGGCACTGTGCACGTCCAGCAAATTCTCAGCCAGCCTGATGCTGCTGTGTGTTTCCCACTTCCCAAAGTGCCTGTCCATGCAATGTGTGTGCCACCAGCAGAAAGTGGTGAGAGAGTCCAGCATCAGAAATGGAAGGTGCACTTTCCTCCTTTGCTGGTTTTCCTTTCCCCGTGTTCTGACTTTGAAGAAAGGAATTTGTATATCAAGTAACAGCAGGGTCCGTCATGACTAGCTTCCCTAGAATAATGGATCCAAACTGTTGTTAATATTATCTGTGGTATATTTTCTCCCTAAAAAAAGAGGGGATGAGGGATTTTTCTAATACTGACTTTTTTTTTTTACTACTTGTACTCTTTCCCCTTTGCTTTAACAAAAGCTATGAAGATTTTCAATGGTGGTTATTGCCGTGACACCAAGCTGTCTGAGGTCTTGAAATCTCAAATCTCATTTAACCATTTCAGAGCACTGAATGTAATGCAGAGCATTTTAATCAAAAGGTATACATAGAGAAAACCCTCTCCCACCACTGGAAACTCCACTTGGTCCTGCAGAGATGCGGCCCTTGTGTGACCCCCCCAACTTGTTCCTAGGCAAATCTTCCAAAGAATTCCCACTTAAGCCCAGTTTGCAAAACCGTGGGTGCTCCATGTCCCCTCTTCCAGCTCAGCTGTCAGTACCTGGGAACACATCCCACTCATCCAGCCCTTTGATATTAGGCTTGTGACCAAGATATTTGAGGTAGGCTACGCTCAAGCTAGGCTTTCCATGCTGCTTCTATGGTTTTCACTCATCCTTCTTCATGACCAGTGGATCAGTGCACAGTCTCATAAAGGAATGGTGAAAGGGTGCTGGATATCTTGTGAGCATGTGGCACACAAGTAGAGGATGAGCTGGCAGGGAAATCTGCCCACAGAACAAGGCAGGAGGAAGAGGAAATGTGGTGGGACACCTCTGCAGGGGTATAAGATACAGAGAGAGCAGGTGATGGATTTTGGCAGGTGGAAGAAAGTTAGAGGTTTCTCAGTTGCACTAAATGCAGACCAAAGCTGTCTTAAGGGGCTTATAGGCCCTGGAGCATCAAACCTTGCAGACTCTTTGACATATCTAAGAGTGGGAGAAGAATGCAGTGTGCTCCTTTTCCAGTCACGGGCTCTGGTATCTGGGATTCCACCAGCCCAAATGTGCCAGGAATTAAGTCTCCCCAGACAAACAGAGATAACATAGCAGAGCTCTGATCAAGGGACTGATATCAAAGGAGCAAATCTCTCAGCCCCGGGGATGAATCATCAGAGCAGTTTATTCCAACCTTTTCTCCTCCTTTCAAGTATCAGGTTCAATTGCAGCAACAGCAGCACAAAAGGCTTCATCATTCTAGGTGCTGCAAAGACAGGGAAAACACAACCAGGAGGAATGGAATTCACAGGTGATACAAGGCTGGGAGGGTGTTGCAAATACCACAGAGAACAAAGAAATAATGCAAAAGGAACCTATCTTGCTTGGGCAGGGAGGAAGAAGGAAAGATGGAGGCTAGTCATGCACCTGGGGAGAAAGAATCTCAAAGGTGAGTAATCAAAGGGAGATGTCTAGAAAGCACAGCACGAAAAAGAAAAAAAAAGGAGAGGCAAAAGAGATGCAAGTTTGCCCGCTGAGGTGCACTGAATTCAAGCAACAGCAATACTGTTTTGCAGGCATGCAAGCACTTGACAAATATCCACATAATCTCATTTTTCATGGATGGGGAAACTGAGGCACCACATGGGCTCAGTAAAGGGCCTGTTATTCTGCAGCACTGGCCACACCTTGGCTGGGCAGAAACACCAGGTTGCCCATGCAGAAAACGTTTGTCTTCGAGCTAAAGGGCAGTATTATGCACAATTGTGGGGAGACGGCACGAAGAAGGTTACATTCTTGTTTGTGTGCCCTGCAAAATGAGAGGGATGAGGAGGAGCGGGAGGCCCCAGGGAAGAGCAGCAGGCACAGGAGTGTTATAAAACACAGCTTCTATCTGCCAAGCGAGTATCAAAGCAGAACTGCATCATCTCATTTTCTCTGGTTCTCAGCAACTTGTGGATCTAATCTCTGTGTACATATAGGGGCAGATCTGTCTGAAGGCATTCCCACTGCCAGCTCCACTCTGACTTGGTGGGTTGCCCTTCCCACAAAGCAGGTGAGGACAGGTGGAAAGGGCTGAACGGGCAGACACAATGCCAGAGACAGGGCTGCGACGAAAGTAAATAAGGCTGCGTGTCGCTTCAGCTCCACCGTTCTTCCCAATCTGTGTATCAGCCTACCCTGGAACAGAGACAAGCCAGAGGGCCAGGCCAGGTCTGGTTCTCTGCCTCATCACATCAGTAACAGTTATGTTGCGTGATCCTCCAGCAGGCTTTACCAGGGCATCAGTCTTATCATTGCTGGAACTCAATAAGCAATGTTGTTAATGGGTTTGCTCCCCGCTGCTGTGAGCTGTGTTAGCTCTGCAGGGCAAACAGCAGCAAGACTCTCATCTCTGTAGAAAAATCAGTTGATCTCTGAATCCTCTGGCTCAGGCTAAGGTGTACACCAAGATCCACAGAAGTGCTGCTGAGCTGTAGTCTGCCATAGGCTGGTTTGGGTTGTGGTTTGGAGTTTGGGGTTGCATGTTTTGTGGGGTGGTGGCATGGGGTTCTTGTTTCAGCATAGCCCCATACTTTGGCATGTCAAGATTTACCTCTTTGAGCTACCAGTTGCTGTAAAAAATTGTTATTGGTAATTACATTGCAGATGAATCTAAGCTTTGCAAGGCAAATTGAGGGGTGGGGGTGGATGGCAACCATCTACATGGACTATTTGCTAAGGGTGAGGCACCTGGGAAATACACATGCTGCTAGCGTGTTGCCACATAACCAGGCATGTTTCCATGCTACAGACAGGGTAACACAGAGTCAGCGCCCTCCAGTGAGGCTGCGCTTGGCAGCTTGTGTTTCCTTCCCGGCACTGTGCTCTAGCAGGAATGAGAGACCTCAGGAGCAAGGAAGCGATTAATGGCCCAAAGTACTCAGTTTTGGAGAGGTAATATTATTAACTCATTGGGAAGACAACAGAGAGAGCAGGAGGCTGGTGGCCTGTGGGAATCTCAGCATGAAAAAAAGCAGGAGAGAGTTTTTAAAAGGTTGTGATGTGCTTTTGGAACCCAGGTGAAGAAATAGCTTTTGGTGACAGCAGAAGAGGCATGCGGCAAAATTGCCTGGGCTCACTACAGAAAGCAGAGCCCCCAGGTTTCTCCCAGCCCCAGGCTCGAGGGCTTTACTGGAGCAGTGCCTGCGGAGCTGCAGACTGCGGAGCTGCCTGGGTGGCACGGCCACGCAAGAAGCTGTGGGGCCAGCACAGCACGCTCCTCGGCCTCCAGCGGCAGCCCTGCCAGCATCCCCGCCGGGTATTTCTGTCTCCAGCACAGCAGAAGCCGTCGTCGTCGTAAGGTGACCTTGCACTAGGGCAAGACTTGAAGTATGCAAGGATGGCAGCAGGAGCATCCACTGGGCCATGGTCCCTGTGAGACAAGGCTTTGGCTTGGATGTAAGCTCAGCAGGTCCCCTGTGTCATGCAGAGTTTGGGGTGGGATTAATGCAAGTTTAGTCACTGCTGAGGATAATGTGCCTCAAACCTCCAAACCCTCCCCCAGAGTGTTGTCCGCAGGGCTATACATCTTGAAGAAGACCTGAGGCAGGGGAACAACAGTAGCACGAAGCAGGGCTTAAAGAGTGGTTTTTTAGGGGGAGATGGGGAAGAGCAAAGGGGAAGCAGAAAAGTGGGGAAGAACAGGAAGAATGGCCTGAAACATCAGGGAAAACGCAGAGAAGCCCAAAAGCACGAAGCAGTGTAACACCAGGTCACCCTCAGCTCTATACACAGTCAGACCCTGCAACACACGGCACGAGGCAGAAGGAGCTACAGAGGAAATGGGGCCATCAGAAAGCGGTGGGAAAAGGCCATGTGGTAGAAGGAAGGACCAGGTAACGTTCAGGGGCACAAGAAAGGCTCTGAGGTGTGAGAGAGAGCCCAGAGCTGGCCAGGCAATGCAAGCCCATCTCCATCCACGCTTTCAGTCTACTCATCTCTGCCCTTCCTAAGGCTGAGAGATGCCAGCCTAGTGAGAGTGGGCAGTGACCACCCCAGAGGTGTATTGATCCTTAGTTCTGGGCATGCACAAGTAGGTTCAGAGACAGATATATCAGAGAGCCTGTGAGGAGCAAGAAGAGCCACTATGAGCTGGAAGGAGGAGAGGAGGTGAGCAAAATTCTAGCTACTTCCAAGGCCCTGGGAGATCATGGAAAGGAGAGGAAGGGCCCTGTTGGTGCCAAGCAGCATGCATCTGTTCAGCTTATAGTGACTCTAGTAGTGCTTGCGGGGTTGGAGAAAAGACCCTGCTCCACTGAATGGAAGGAGAGCCTCCACCACCCCCACTGCGCTGTTTCGCCCCTTTTTTTGTGGTAGCTGGGCCCCTGATCAAGACAAACAATCTCAGACAGTGTCAGCAAGAGGAATGTGGCCTTTTCAGTTCTGGTAAGAGAGGCTTCCACATGGAAAGACACAATCTCAGGTCTCTGGCTGCTGCTGGAAGAGTTTGGCACTGCATTGAACTCTTCCTGTAAGTCACCACATACAGCAGAGGTGAACCACAGGCTCAGCAGCAATTTTGTGGCCCCCCCCTTGCCAGAACGAGCTCCCCCCCGGGGTGTGGTGTGGGCACGAGGTCATCACTGAAGCTGGGTGAAAACCTTGATTCTTTCTGCTGCGAAGCTGGGCATGTGTGCATGGCTGCATGATTACAGTGATTCGGGTTTTGCCTTCCTGCTGCAGGAGAAAGGAGGATGCAGATCTGCAGGATCTCTCACAAGGCCTCCCTAGAGCTCCCTGGCTGAGTCTGTGGACACTTTGCACCTTTTCGTTACACTGCTCGGGAGAATCAAGCATACTCTGTGTGTGCAACCAAAGTGTTCACACCCACAAACCACACATCACGCTCGTCATGGCTACGCTCCGAAAGCTTCCCGGGAGCACCCAGTTCTGAGAGCCTGGGAGCAGGGGACACGTCACCTTTGGCTCCCAGACCTTCCCAGTCAACCAGCACCTCCTGCAGCCCTTTGCACTGGCACCAGGGACAGGACAACTGCCTGCCTTTGGGCCCCTCCGGCACCGCCTTGCACTTCCATGCCAGGCAGCACAGGGGGATGGTGAACCACAAGCCGTGCTATGCCTCCGCGGTCTCCCTGGTGTCGGGCGCTGCACAAGCAGACACCCGGGCTCTGTGCACCTGGTGCGCATCACTCCGCTGAGATTTCCCACAACCTTCAGATTTTCTCAGTCTCTGCTTTCAAAGAGTTACTAATTTGGCCCGACTCTTCCTTCAACAGGAGAAAACGTGCTCTCTCAGCTCGGTTTAGTTAGCAAAAGGTTAAGTCCCAGCAAAGGAAAAAAACCCCACCTATCTATCTTCTCAGGAGCCACCACTGCGCGCTAAACCTTTGCTAAAGCTTAGTTTCCAGCCAGCCCTACCGTCTGTGCTTTGGCTGCTCTGTCCTCACACACACAGCCAGTCAGGAATTGGACTTTCCGTACCCAAGGAAAAATGTATCTCTCGGTCCACTTCTCTTTTTTTTTCTTTTTATTTCTTTTTTTTTTTTCTTTCTGACTTCAGTTACATTTGGAAAAAGAAATCAGACTTGCTCACCCAGCAAAATTGCCCCAGACAATGTGTTTGGAAACACTGAAGCCTTCCATGAATGCTCTTACCTTTTCGCTGCTGTTGTGACCAAAACGTTACAGCACACAGAGTTACCGAGGAGCTACGTATGATCAGCGTGAATGTTATCCTTGTGTCAGAATGAGAAAAAAGTGAAACAGGAAAGGCGGTGGGATGCCACTCCATCACTCCCAAAACGTTTTGTCTGTGGCACGAAGTCAGGAAGCTGGAAAGCCTTTCTGTCAACGCTTCTGCACTGACAGTTTCTCCGAGACGGATGAGCCCCTGCAGATTCCGGCGCAGTGGCGGTACCTGTCCAAACTGGGCTTTGCCGACATTTGTCTTGACCGGTGCTGTTTGTCAGGACCTTGTCTTGCATTGCTTAATGCAGTTAGGAACATACCTTTGCTCTGTGTTTATGGAAAGCCTGCTTCCGATACGCTACTCTGCTAACTTCAGTCTAGCTGAGGCAGATGTGTTTTGCTGCCCGTCACTTCGTCCTAGCTGTGGCACTTAACAGGTCCTGAGCATTTACCAGTTTGCCCTGAGCCCTTTATGCATCTTGCTCCGAATAACAGCTGACAATAATTTCCAGTAGTTGATGCTGTGTGAAAAGTATGTGTTTTGGTCATGTTTCTCTCTGGGTTCATGTGAAATAATCTCATTCTGTAGATAGTCAGGCATCCTAATTTCTAGTCTGTAAGGTGCGAGTACTTTCTGCAGAGGTTCATTGTTCATATCCTGTGGGACAGTTGTAATCTTGCCTACATGGAGGGTAAGATACAGTCTTGAAGGTGTTGCTTTCATAACCCAGTGAAAATATAGCTGTGGTGTGCTTAGTTTAAATTTTCAAAGGTCACCCATCATCTCCCACTACACCCTTATCAGCGATGGTTGTTAAAACCTGACAGTGCTGAATTTGTCAAATCAAGAACAATTTCTGTGGGAACATGATGCAACTACGTGGCTGTAGAACTCCGCTGTGATGTAGCTGGAGATAGGACCGGGACAGGTCCTTTAGGAAGCCCCCAGTTAAAAAGAATCACAGCCAAGAAATATGTCATGCCTGTGTGCAGAAACTCAGTGAGGAGGACGTGGAGAGATCCAGGCAATATTCGTCCTTCTCCCTCCACCGGTGACCACCAATCTGAGTGTAGCTCTGCACTTTTATTTGACGATGTCAAGATTGAATTTAGATGGGCATGAACGTTGCTCGCCGACTTCCCTAGGTCGTCTCATGAAAAGACCCAGGTGCAAGGAGGGGAAGCGGTTTGCTCAGGATCACTCAGCCGGTCAGCAGCAGAAGTGCGAGCTTCTCGGCCCAAAGCCCCTGCTCTGACCAGGAGGTGGCACTACCAGCTCTTCTGCCTGAAGCTGGCAAGCTTTTTGTGCAACCAGGCAGCACGGCCAGCAGTGCCATTGCGATCCCTGCATGCCAAGCACCGCCCCGCGATAAGACCTGGGTAATCTACCTTGTTCTGTTTGCTAAACTTCCACCCTGATTGTCCCTTCTTCCTGTGAGGTTGCTCAGGTCAAAAGCCCAGAGAAGAAAACGCACGCTGGCACAACATTTTGCAACAACACCCAGCCACCACTCCTCTTCCTGCCTACGTCAGCCTCTTCCCTGGCCCTGTTTTCCCCTGCCTCTCATCTCAGACCTGTCAGAAGAAGTGCACAGACGCTCACAACAAGTGCTGTGTCATGTAGTATTGCTGTCTGCTTTTAACCAGCAGGCTCAGCGCTGCATTTGCATAGCCAATGTATTTGCAAGAACACTGGTGTTTCCCCACACTTCTCATCAACTGCTGTCAAGCTCTGCTTTAGCCACAGGATAAAGAGGCCCAGAGCACATGGAGTCCTGTTTCTAGCTCCTGAAACAAGGTTAGCCTTCAGTATACCCCGTACTGCAAAGCTGTCTGCATTTCTTTGCTCATTCCCACCACCCCAGTATGCTTGGCAGCAATCTCTTTGTACCCGTAGAACACTGGTGCATGGGCATGAAAGAAATGTTTTGGATGGAGCGTGGTGACAAAAACACAAGGACTGCTGGGTGACAGCAAGTGCTGACCTGCACATTCTTGGAGGATATAGGCTAGAGTTTATTTGCCTCCTCTGCCTCACAGCTGCCTGCTCCCAATCCACCTTGTAGTCACGATCCCATGACTAAAAAGTGGGGTCTCCTGCTGAGACACGCAATAGGTAGCTAACACTACCTGGTAGCCACTCCACCTCGGTTCATTCAGCTCCCCGCACAGCCACACCATTTTCAAGGATTCTCCCATACAAGGTCTTTTCAATCCCTTTGGCCTTCAGAGACCTGACCACTCTTCACTGCATACTTCTTCCCTCTCCTTATCACATGCAGCTTCCTCTTGCCTCCTGCTTTAACTGCTGGACACATTGCCAGCAAGTGACATGCTCTGGCTAGTTCACTGCAGTGACCACCTCCTGCCTGCTCTAGGACTCCCTTCTGAAGCCACTCGCTGTCTCCGCCAGGCCTTCGGCTGCGTCAGCTCTCAGTGCTTCACACCATTCCACCCTTCCTTGGCTTCCTCTTGATCTGTTCCCTAAACATAACCTTCAATTTCAGTTCAACCTTGCCCATGCTCCACCAGCTCTGCGTTGCCTCTCTGAGCCTGATGTGTTCTTTTGTCTGCTCTTGGAAAGTGCTTGCTGGGCTTTGGGAATGAATTGCCCTTCAGCATGGACAGCCTCCCTTTTGTCCACGTTCACGTAACAGCAGGGAAGGATGGTAGGCAACTCCTTGTGTCCCAGAAAGTTGTAGTTCTGGCTGTGGCATCAGTCACTCCTCCACTGATTTGTAGCATCAGAGAGTTGCAAAAAGACAGTGACTCAGCCGCAGCAGCTGTTTGTCCTGGCCTAACATCTTGGTGGGGACGTGGACATGAGGAATGAAAGACAGCATCTTCAAACCATTTTGTTGCAGGGAGTCTGGGAATTTTGGACAAAAGCTGTCCTGGCTAAGGAAGGAGTTTTGCAATGAATTCAAATGCAAAAAGCATGTATGCAAGAGGTGGGAAAAAAAGGATAGGCTATGGAGGAGGAGGACAGAAGCACAAGTACCCTTCAGGGTACTGAAGGACAAAAGCAGAAAGGTCTCTCAAAGCCCAAATGGAGCAAAAACTTGCATGGGATAGGATGGGTGAGAAGATGGATTCTGTAATTATCCTAGTAGCCAGGCCAGGGAAAATACAGGTCTGCTGAGGAATGGGGGACAAACTAGTGATGGATGCCTTAGCCTTAGAAGCTGAGGTACTCAAAGCCTTCCTTGCAACAGTCTGTAGAAGCAAAGCCTGCTCCCAGATCTCCAAACATATCATAATGGTTTGGAAAGTTGAGGGACAGCCAGGAATGGGGCAGCAACAGGCTCAGTACTGCTTAGAGAGCCTGGACATATCACAGTGCATGGGACTGGATAGGATACACCTCAAAGCTGGGATACATCTGACGCTGCTGAAAGAATTGCCAGATGTGATTATGAGGCTGCAGCCTTTCACCTGTCATCCCTGACAGCTGGAAAAAGGGCAGCATTGTGCCCAACCATAGGGAAAGCAAGCAGGATGACTTGGGGGACTCCAGGCCAGCCATCCTTACCTCAGTAGTACATCCTCCCAGTGCCAAACGTGCGAAGGACAAGACTGTAATCAGGACAGGTTGATACTGGTTTACCAAGGGAACACTGACTGCCTTGCAAAATGAAAGGAGTGGCTGTATGGATTAGGGGAGAGTGGCTGATGTAATGCACATTGACTTGAGCTACGCTGTACGCGCTGTCTCCCACAGCATACTTCTCTGGAAGTGAGGGGGAGGTATGGCAGCAAACCACTGCTCAGCATGCTGGAAGACATAAAACTGGGAAGATGTAAAATATCCCAGTGAAGGAGTATTACACCACCAGTAGACTAGCTCTTCCTAATTCCATGTGGGTGTCCTGACAACGTGGCATTGCCCAAGAGTGCCCTGGGCAACCCATCACACTCTTCGACACCCTGACACAGGGTAGAACACAGCAGAAGGACTAAGCGTAGCACCTGCACCAGCTATTAAATATTAAATATATATTATGTCTATTAAAACATTTCGTAGCGCTGAAAGTTGAACTGGAGGCAGAGGAAAAGCTAGATAAACTATACAAAGCCATAACCAACTGACCAAATATTAGCAGATTTCCCCCAGACTTTTCATGAGCAACGCCTATGAACGGAAGAAACGACCCACACCTATTGTCACCACAAACAATATTCTGCTGATGTACATCCACTAAATGTTGTTTTTCTTGAGCATGTAATTTGTAGGGATGCATTTGTCCATACAACATTTGGCAGATCCATGAGGCCAGAGGATGTGTCAATGGAGAATTTAAAACCAGGGAGACAGAGTGATGAAGAAAGTCTTCACACTGGCTTCAGCTCAGGCATAACGGTCATGGGCTGTTCCTTAAGAAAGATCCAACAGTGCATCTATCTAGGCCCAAACTGCTGGGCCCACTAACCTGTTCTGGCGGGACAGCCAGCAGGATGCTTCAGTGCAGAAGGCAGGAACTAAGCAGGCCATACAGGTTGACTAGCATTTTTCTGTGTACTGGGGTTTGCAACAGGCTAGAGCGATACTAGAAGAGGTGGGTCAAGACACCGTGAGGTAGAAGGGCAAAGAGCAGCATGCCAGTATCTGCAGGCTAGTATGGACCTGGAACGGCTGGATATGGGACCCCATAGTAGCTACTGGTCCATTTTCTGACCCACATGATAGGGTGCTTCAGAGAATAAGGCACTGTTGTTTCTTTACAGCAAAGAAACCCTGTGCTCGGATTTCTGTCCCAGTCCACTGAGAATGAAGAGCTGGCGTTAAAGGCGCAGACAAGAAATATGGAGAGGAAGAAGCTTATGGCTCCCAGTTCTAGGATGATCAAGGTAGAATGGAAAACCCCAGGTAGCAGGTCTATTTTAGAGGAATGTTTGATTTTAAAAGGCAAATAGGGAGAAGGAGAGAGAGCAGGGTGATGATGAAGTCTCCAGTGTTGAGATCTCCCCACAATTCACTCATAAAACCCCACCACCTGTCCCCCTTAAGCTTCCCTTCCAGAAACACCACTTTTTCTTCCTGATCAGCCCAGATCTAGCTGCTGAGAACTCACGTCCAATCCCTCCTCACCCCCTGACACAGCGCTCCCTTTCTGCCCACAGGACTGCTGCTCACACCACAGCCACCGACAGCACCGAACCCTAACACTGCAGTGTTGGCGCTGGGGCTGGAAGGGATGGTAATGGGCCACATGCAGCTGCTCTTCATGTCTTTCAGTGTGATTGATTCCTCTGTTGTCTCGTTTACCCCCTCCAAGAGGACTCTGGCACCTCTCAGTCTCCAGAGTTCTGTAAAGAAAAGAGATTAAAAACAGTTCTGAGAGTTTCATACCTGTCTGCCAAGGTTTCATTGTGGATCAAGGGGGCAGACAGGGGGACATAATTTCAGATGATGTTATTTCAAAAAATGGGAGAGATAGAAAGTCTGGTTTAAACACAGAAACATCTTCTATCCCAACTACCTTAGCCTGCACGTTTAATGTCCTACCTTGAGCAAGTAATTAAGCACACTGTATGTGCGCAACCAAAGTGTTCACACCCACAAACCACACATCAGATATTTTTCTATCTAAGAAGAAAGACTTGGCCTCTAATATGAGTCTAAACCGGATTTTGCAGTGGCGGTGGGAAGCCACTTCAATCACAGTTATCATGGCTACGCTCCGAAAGCTTCCCGGGAGCACCCAGTTCTGAGAGCCTGGGAGCAGGGGACACGTCACCTTTGGCTCCCAGACCTTCCCAGTCAACCAGCACCTCCTGCAGCCCTTTGCACTGGCACCAGGGACAGGACAACTGCCTGCCTTTGGGCCCCTCCGGCACCGCCTTGCACTTCCATGCCAGGCAGCACAGGGGGATGGTGAACCACAAGCCGTGCTATGCCTCCGCGGTCTCCCTGGTGTCGGGCGCTGCACAAGCAGACACCCGGGCTCTGTGCACCTGGTGCGCATCACTCCGCTGAGATTTCCCACAACCTTCAGATTTTCTCAGTCTCTGCTTTCAAAGAGTTACTAATTTGGCCCGACTCTTCCTTCAACAGGAGAAAAGGTGCTCTCTCAGCTCGGTTTAGTTAGCAAAAGGTTAAGTCCCAGCAAAGGAAAAAAACCCCACCTATCTATCTTCTCAGGAGCCACCACTGCGCGCTAAACCTTTGCTAAAGCTTAGTTTCCAGCCAGCCCTACCGTCTGTGCTTTGGCTGCTCTGTCCTCACACACACAGCCAGTCAGGAATTGGACTTTCCGTACCCAAGGAAAAATGTATCTCTCGGTCCACTTCTCTTTTTTTTTCTTTTTATTTCTTTTTTTTTTTTCTTTCTGACTTCAGTTACACTTGGAAAAAGAAATCAGACTTGCTCACCCAGCAAAATTGCCCCAGACAATGTGTTTGGAAACACTGAAGCCTTCCATGAATGCTCTTACCTTTTCGCTGCTGTTGTGACCAAAACGTTACAGCACACAGAGTTACCGAGGAGCTACGTATGATCAGCGTGAATGTTATCCTTGTGTCAGAATGAGAAAAAAGTGAAACAGGAAAGGCGGTGGGATGCCACTCCATCGCTCCCAAAACGTTTTGTCTGTGGCACGAAGTCAGGAAGCTGGAAAGCCTTTCTGTCAACGCTTCTGCACTGACAGTTTCTCCGAGACGGATGAGCCCCTGCAGATTCCGGCGCAGTGGCGGTACCTGTCCAAACTGGGCTTTGCCGACATTTGTCTTGACCGGTGCTGTTTGTCAGGACCTTGTCTTGCATTGCTTAATGCAGTTAGGAACATACCTTTGCTCTGTGTTTATGGAAAGCCTGCTTCCGATACGCTACTCTGCTAACTTCAGTCTAGCTGAGGCAGATGTGTTTTGCTGCCCATCATTTTTCCCTGGCTGTGGCACTTAATAGGCATTTTTCATGCCCATCTTCATGCAAGGGGAGCCCCAAATTTTTGGACCAAGAGGCGACGTATAACAGCTAGGAGGGTTGTGGTTCCGAAATAGCTATTTGTTTCAGCTGTAAAGGTTCTCATGGGCTTTCATGGTGGAGAGGACACCTGTATTTCCCTTTCCCTCAAGAACCGGTGACCTCTTGCCTGTGAGTCCTAAGCAACCGGAGTCCCATGAGGCTTCATGTTATTTTGCATGCAGCTTGAGGGCCTGTAGGCTAACACCTTTCTACCACACGTTCTCTTCAGTCTTTCTCTTCCTCACTCTCTCACCTGCTTCTGTCAACGCTCATACTCCTCTCTCAGGCCCCGTTCTACCTTCTCACACTTCTGAATGCCTCACCTTCCTTCCAGATCTCGGGTGGTTTTTTTTTTTTAGCTTGCATCTCATTCCTCCTTTTCCTGGAGGTCTGCAACCCGCTGTTCTGTTTTTACTGATTGCTTCAGCACATCCTCATAATCTTCCCTGTTTCCCTTCTCTGTTCAACCATCTACAGGCTCTTCCATACATTGCAAACTTCTCCAGCCACACTGCTGCATACATATCCCTTCACACCTTCATCACTGCTCCCAGCTTTCATCCTCTGCATCTCTATGCTTTCCTTAGCGAAAAGTTATTCTGGTGACTCTGTCTTAAACGTTGTGGCCCTTTAGGTCATAGACTTACATCGTAGTCTAGACTCAAAGCAGAGCTATGGGGTTAAGACATGTCACTGAGAGATTTGATCAATACCAGAGAGAGCACTTTGAAAGAAATTAGCAAAGCAGAGGGGAACAGAGATAGTCCAGACCCTAAAGTATTTAATGTATGAATACCAGTTAAAAACAAGATAATATACAGTCTAGGTGACAACAGCAATTGGTGACAGGAGTATAAAGGAAGCAATAAACATCTGAGTACTTGATGGCAAATTTGTTCACGATGGAGAAGAGAAGAAAACAGGAGAAACAGATACCAGAGCAGAGACGAAAGACTGGGTGATGTTTGGTCGGGTTGATTACCACGTGGATGACCGGTTATTTGTTCACTACACGATCTGCAATGGTCCCACGCTGTACGCCACAGTGACTGGCCCACCAGTGTGACTGCCTTACACAAACTCATGTGACCATTTGCTAAACAAAAAATGGTTGTGCAACACAAACAGAAAACAGACTTAGTAGGTCAGTCATATGTTTATCAGACATGCTGAAGCTGTGTCTCATCGAGAAGGAAAAGACAACTCTTGTAAACACTATGTATTTCAGTGGGGTAAAGCACAGAAACAAGGTTTACCACAGCAAGCAAATTGTTTAAAAAGTTACACAGCCTGCCTCCACTAGCCATGACGTACATAGCACCAATTAAACTGTCTTAATAATTTTTTAGGAAACAAAATAATTTTCTTTCCCAGTCTAAGCAAGCCTAACTTCCCCGAGTGCCCTCCCTTCCCAGCAGCATACTATGAAGACAACTGTCTCTTGTCTGGTATCTCACATTGTAAAGACAGGGCCAGGCTAAAGCATAAGCATAACAGACCCCATGTACCCCAGGTTTTCCAGTCAGCATCTCACATGTCTTCCAAGAGTCCTTCTCAAAGCGAAGAAACCTTGGAACTGTGTCCTTGGTCTGGTCTGCAGAAAGCCTGAAAAAAAAAAAAAAAGGTCAGGAGAGGGGTATATTCTCTGTGCAATTCCATGTGTGTTTGATGTACCTGCGGGCAGGACCTCTCTCATTACATGTACAGCAGGAGAAAAGGTTGCAGTGAGTGTTCCTCCTGCTGCTCCATCGTGGCCCCACAACGGTGGCATCAGCAGAGCATCCACGCCTTCCTTCCCCTCAAACGAAACAGATGACGGGGCAGTCCTCACCAAACGAGCACATGTCCCTTCTCTGAGGGCTACCTCCAGGTTTGCTTGGAGGCAAGACTGTAGCACTGCTTGGACTCTCACCCTGGTACCTTCCCAAAGGAGAAGCATCTCCATGATCTCCCTAGCTACTGAGATGTCTGGAACTGAAAGGGAACACAAAATCAGACATAAAGATTTGTTCACAGGGCATGCAGCAGTGACATTTACCTCCAATAAAATGTTTTTTTCACATTTCTTCTTACAGATATTAACTGCTTTTCTTGCCTGGTACACAAATATACTCATCAAAAATAACACAGACAAAAAGTGACAAATGTTGGCAGTGATGTTGTAACACTCTTTATCATGTTCCAGCCTGTAAAACGGCACTGAAACCTTTGGTGTGGTTGATGTCACTTGTGATTCTTGGCGACCTTCTCTTGTCCACTCAAGAGTGGTTTCTCTCCTAGAAGGGCTCTTCAGTGATCTAGTTACTCATAGACAACCCAGGGCCTTCTGGTTCCATGGACACCTCAAAACTTCCCATGCCATTTGGGATTTTTCTGGTGGTAACACCTCTGCCAACCGCTGCTCAGATGGGAATGCACTGGAATAGAAATGGAATCCAGACTGGTCCGGACCTAGCATGAACTCCATCTCTGCCAACAATGTGACATCTGAGAAGGTACTAAGAAGCTCACAGGTTTTGTAACATAGGCTGTTGGGCAGAGAGGGGAAGTGGCAAAGGGAGGGGAGTTCCTCTAAGACTTATTCTCCGATTAAATTTTCACTTCCTTCATTATCACATTCTCCTTTTGTACTCCCTTTCTCCCTTCTATTTCAGATCCAGTGAGGGATGCAGACTTGGGGAGTTCTGCTTCCCACCAGAGATGATACTTCACCAGCTGAGCATACCCAAGAGGGAATGCAGGATATTAGCAGGAAAAAAGCCCGCTGCAGCTAAACTTTAACCTCACACTCTGCTCTAGGGCTAGCTTGTTTTTCAGAGGCCTGAGCAATGCTTTGAAGGTCTCTCCAGTGCCACTCGCACATAGCAAACCAGAGCACAGTTCTGTGGGTAGTCTCAAACACATACCTGTCCACGATAGCTCTGCCATACCTCCGAGTTGAATGACGTTTTTGTGTGGGATCGTGGCAGCCGTAAGACTGCCTGCATGCTCGCTTGAATGTGACGAACAGTTTCAACTGAAAACAACCCATCTTCAAGCATTCAAACCATTTAACTGCACACAGCTTTTCCTTTTAAAGCTTCCTTACAATTTTCAGAAATAACCACAACTAAAACACAGACTCATTCCCCAACCAAAAGTTTATCATGAGAACTACCAAAACATAAATTTAGGGCTCAGTGAATCACATGCTTTGGCCCTGAATGACTTTGCTCTCCAGTTCCCATTTTGACAAGAGAACAGAACTGTTAGAGTTAAGTCTGACCTAGATATGCTTTTGAATTTGGATGGCTAGGTGGTTTGTTTTTTTCCAGCTCAGCCAGAGTTGAAAAACAATCATACACAGCTTGGCCCGGAGCACTCCCAACTCTGAGGTTGGCTGCATAGCAAATTTTGCAAAACACAGGCAGGAGCTAGGAACATGCAGCAGTCAGTAGTGTCAGGCTTCAGAAAGCCTGCACTGGCTCTGTTATGCAAACAAAAGGTTTTGGGCAAACAAGTGCCAGAGAAGCACATCTTTTTAGTTTCTAAGGAATAATAGTAAGGGAACTTATTAAGATATGCATGGAGGCTGAAAGAAAAGGTCATTTCTACTAGAATGAAACAGCAAATCCAGGGTGCTGGGCTAGCCAGAAAGATTGCAGGGCAGAAGCTGGGGACATTCCAGGATGTAGTCCCAGGCTGTAATAAAGGAGTAAGAAACAGAAGACTTACAGGGTAAATATAAAATCCAAACCAGGTACTTAGTTCTATAATTTTTATTTTAAAAACAGGAAACAACCACATTAATAAGCCTATAAAACCCATCCAAAATATTCACAATGCTGTTACAGAAGAAAATAGAGATACCATGTGAGAAAGACCTACACATTTCAGTCCAAGCCAACACACATCTCTGATGCAAAGCTCTTATGCACAGCCGTAGGGGGAATTTCTAACATATAGATGCCCATATAGAAATGTCTTGTCTGGAAGTGCTGGAGGGTCAGAGGAAGGGCACAAGAATCTGTGTAAGTGAGCCAAAATATGAAAGTGGGGAAAGAAGTCGTATATATGTATTACTTCTGAGAATATCTGGCATGGAAGCCCGATGATGGAAGCTAGGGGAAACTAGATGTAATAGGACCACATTGCGCAAAGCTGGAGTATTTCAAACGGAGTCACAAGAAGTATTTCCCAGCAGCAAGTTTTACTGTTTCTCATTAGGGAAGGTAGAAATGTCATCACTGTAGTTACTGAAAATGCCAGATACATGCCCCCAGAATATACATCAATGGGAACTTCTCTGACCTGCTCTGAAGCAGCATGCTGTCAAGAAAGCTCGGGCTGTCCATGCTAACAATTTTGCTTGCCTTTCACCCACCGTGGAATCTGCACCCACATCCCTGCCTTTCACCCACCTTGGAATCTGCAGGCGCCTGCCTCTCTTCTAGGATATCCATCGATGAACTCCAACGTGAGTTTGCAGGTAGACCTGAGTTTGATCAAGTCTGAAAACGCAGCTCTTGGGAGCGGGAGTTTAAATTGGACCTACCTCTGTGCTACATTTAGATAGCCTGTGGACAGACGCAGGCCTGGAGTCTCTCTTGTCAGAGTGCTGCAGTCAGTGAAGCAAAGCTCCTACCCCTTGATTCAAAGTATACTGTATGCGCTACTTTTTGCCTTCCTAAACTGAACTGTGCTACCTTGGCAGCAAGGGTAGCTGTATACATACCCTGGATTGCCTAGTAGTATGACAAGCTGGGAGACCAATATTTACTGATGTACAATTACTGTCTGCCATATCCCTTTTAACAGAGGCACTATTACAGAGCTGTACACATCTACATAGCATGCTGCACACTGGTGAGCATCACAACATCATCATGCAGATCTTCCAGAGAGGACACATGGGGCAAAAACATCTGGCCTGCAACTAGCCAGTGGACCGAGCACTACAGACCTTTCACACTGCTATGCTAGCAAGTTCCGGTAGCTCTGGTCTCTAGTCCTGCATCTCTACCTTTAGGAACTTACACATGCCGTAACTGACCATGCCTGTGTCCAGAAGGGTCATGCTACATGCCTCTGTCTAATATTTATAAGAACAATTGCTAAGAAAACACAGCTTTGGAAAATAATTTTTGTCCTCGCACACCTTTAAGTAACAATCTGCAAATTTCAGACTTTCTGACCTACTAGAACACAGCAGAGAAGCCAAAAAAAACTCCCACAAGATGAGGAAGGAAAAGTTACTTTCTGGTTTGCAGTCACCCTCAATCATCCCATACAATGCCTAACACCACCCATTTGCTGCAACACCACGCCTTCCAATCAACACTTGGCAACAATAGTTAAAACTGCCACCCAAAAAAATCACAAAGAACAGAGATTTTGGTGGACAAACAAACATACTCCTCAATAGTACGCAATTCTCTGAATTTCTTTCCAGAGGGCACAAATAACTTAAAGGTGATGTGCATAATTGGCTCTGTTGTTCCTACCATCCAAAATGCCCCATCTCCTGTTTAGTACCACATTTATCCTTTACAGTCTTATTGCACTTCCGGTCTACAGCATCTTTTGTTAGGTTAGCTATTTCCTTAAACATCTTCAATTTCATCTGTACATTTTTGTACACCATTAAAAAAATAAATATCTAGAAAGTGACATACAAATAAATAAACTCAAGTAAAAGTATGCTTTCAGTCTGTCTATACAAAAAAAATAAAAGAGCAGGAAAAATATCGACATAACTTGGTCCCCTTTTTCCTGAGGCTGAAAAAAGTGCACACTGGATAGGAAAAAGCAAGGAGATGGCTTTTTGGTAGGCTTGTTAAGTTCCAGTGTAACACTGCACACACACGCACAGAGTGGACTCAAAGGGCCGGGGACTTGTTTAGTGGGTCACTTCAATTCACTACAAAAATAGTAATTAGATTCAAATACATAACGGTCACCACGTGCATGAGATGTTAACCCCAAATAGCAATTACAGGTGAGAAAAGCAAAAATATTGCCAGCTCTTCTCTGATCTCCTGATGTTTGTGACAGGGAAGATGGGATTATTTTTGCTGTGCCATGTGCCTTCTAGTACTTGAAAATGGGATCACCCATATCAGATTTGCTTAATAGCTGGTAAGCCTGGCAGAATGGGCGAGTATGTGGGTGCAAAGAAGAAAATAGCAGCAATTGAGGGGGGGGAAAAATGTCCCAGTTCTCATGGTTTTCTTTGCTTATTCCTTTAATGACTCCTTAAGTATGTAAGAGTCAAAGAAGGGGTGTGTCATGAATCCTAGGCAACTTCTTTGTCAGGTTGTATGCTGTTCAGCTCCACCATGGGGTTCTTCTCTACAGGTGATGTGGGACTGGCTCGTCCTTCAAAGCCCCTGGAGATGTCTTCAAAAGTCCTGCCCTTGGTCTCTGGCACTTTGAAGAATGTGAAGACAAAGAAGATGACCAGGAAAACAAGGAAGATGAGGAAGACATAGGAGCCACATAGT
Source organism: Sula dactylatra (assembly GCA_013389905.1). Taxonomy (NCBI): domain Eukaryota; kingdom Metazoa; phylum Chordata; class Aves; order Suliformes; family Sulidae; genus Sula; species Sula dactylatra. The sequence goes on along the minus strand of WEKW01013537.1, from coordinate 107,083 downwards.
TTCTGCAGGGAGGACAAAAGCAGGAGATTTTTATTGGAAAAACTCATAAACCTAAATGCAAGGTCATTAGAATTTTGACCTGTTAACAGCAAACAGCTTTCTCCAACAATGGCCTTACTGACTTTTTCTCAACACAGCATTTTTTTTAAAGTGAAATCGGGTTCCTGTGGGCTTCTGAAATGCTTCAGTGTTCCTGAGGGTGACCGAAATTGAGGCCTGATGTGCCAATTAAGATGGCTCTTCCAACTATTTGTAAGCTACAGGCAGTTAAGACAGCAGAATATAAGGTGAGCCACAACACTCTTAACCTTCAGTTACAATCAGAGCATCGAATCAAGGGACCTCTGGAAGACTGACCAGCCCTCTGCTCAAAGTAGGGAGAAACTTCAAGGAGCGATCAAGTTGTTAGGCTCATAGAGTCATGTTTCCAAGTCTCCAAGGATGGACATTCTACAACCACTCTGCACACCCATTCCAATGCTGCAGCACTCACAGTGCTTTGCAAACTGGGTCCTTACCTCTGCATAGGGGAAGAGCATTCCCACCAAGAAATTAGAGGTCCAGTTGGAACAACCAGCCACTGCCATGGCTGCAGGCCGTGGGCCCTGGCTGAAGAGTTCTGCCACAATGAACCAGGGGATAGGGCCAGGGCCAATCTCAAAAAGAGCCACAAAGCCAAAAGTGGCAATGATGCTGATGTATCTGATCCACTCGACAACGTTCTGCAAGGGAACAAAACATGATCAGCTGCAATTTTGAGGCAAACGTGGCACACCACCACACCGTCTCTCATGTCACAACTTTATTGTGAGCACTGTGCCACAGATTCCACAGTTAGGAAGTTGTGATCTCCCCTGCACACTCAGCTCTAGCCCCAGCTGAACCTGCCTACAGGGCAGGATTGCAGGGCAAGGCAGATATATAGTCTTAGAAGTCCCCTGCTGGGGTCAGCCTGGACAAGAACACTAATTACTCACCTTCAGAGCTAAAGCGATGGTCATAAGAACAGCACACACAGCCATGCCACCCAAACCAACTAAATGGAGGGTCCTGCGCCCTGCACGCTCCACCAGGAACAGCTAGAAACATGGCAGGAGAAAAAAATCCATGACTTTGGCAGCAATAGCAGAAGAGGCTCCCTTGCTCAGTGTGCCCTGCACCTCTCATCTGCCTGGAGCCCTCAGTGCCAGTGGTGATCTCAGTGCAGGTCAACAGGCTGCTCCATCCTTGGCCCAAGTTTTTCCTCTCCAGTTATTGATCCTGCCTTCTCTCATCATTCTTCTCTCCCACACACTCCTTTTCACCCTCCCTTTCTTCTAAAAGGATAACGATACCTCTTTTTTCCCCCCTCCCCTCCTCCCACAATGCTTTCAATGCTTTCTTTTCTTTGCTCTTATAGGCCATTGCCTAGCCCAATGCTTTGCCACAGCCTGGCTACTTGTCTTCAGTCACATCTCCCAAAAAAGCCCAGGCAGACAAGTTATCATCTCTCACCGTAAGGCCCTGTTCCACTTACCGACACAACAGTGAAGACAGTGTTTACCACGCCAGCTCCAATGGTGGCATACACAGGCTGTGTGATACCAGCTCTTTCAAAAATCCCTGTAGAATAATAGAATACCTGGGAAGAGAAGCAAAAGTTGGACACCATCACATTTCCAGCGTTTGAGAGCATGCCTCTTGTTCCCTGCCTAAGAGCTTGCAGGCCCAACAGGGAGTTTCTAGGAAGCACTCAACAGTAGCAAACAGTGTGCTTCCAGTCAAGGTTCATTCACTTGATGCAAGGCTGCAATGTCTTGTGTATTGTGTCTATACACATATGGGAAAAGTGAAAGCCAATATATAATCTCCATCTTCCACCTTAGCAGTCTCTGCAGTTACCACAGAACAGCGACCTCCAGCCAAAGTGCAAGAAGGGATGTTTGGAAGCACAGTTCTCTCAGCATTAGTGGCAAGTGCAAGTGTAGCCAGAGATAAGGGAGGCCCAGTAGATGGGACAGGAAGATAACTCACAGCATTGATGCCTGAGAGCTGTTGGGAGAGCTGCAGCATGATGGCAATGATAATGGCTTGGCGGTAGTTTGGAGAACGGAAGAGCTCTAGCACAGTTGCTTTCCTTTCCTGGGACATCTTAGCACTCTCTTCTTTCATCTCCAGGATGTCCTGAGACACATCTTGTGTACCACGGAGCTTCTGGAGAACTGGAGGGAAGAATAAAAAAATGCCAGGTAAAAAACATGCACAGCCAGTAGGTTCCCCCCACCCTGGGAAGGCTGGACCTCCTGCCAATCAGTGTTTGGGCCTGCTGCGTGGGAAAGACTGAGCCTCTACACGCAGCCTTGCTCAGCTTGTTTCAACCCCGAGGTCAGGGTGCTGGGATCAGCATGGAAACCAGGCCCAGACCCTGCTCATGCTGCTTGATCTCCAAACTTACATTTGATCCCTAATTCTGTTCCCATGCTTGCCAGAGCTGTCTCCCGCCCTCTTGCAGTAGGCGAGAGAAACACCCTCCAAGCGCCCTGTTAAATGTCAGCCTATTATTTCCTGCCTTTCAGGAGGAGCTGACAAGAGCTGCAGCAGCTGACCCCGCTACATCCCACCAGGCCAGGTGCCACTCCTCATGTCTTAATCCCACCTGGAGTCTCTGTTGGGATGCCAGGTTTCTCACACTCCCTGGCACTGGGGCAACCTGAAGGATGGGAGGGTAGGCATAGTGCCCTCTGGGAATCACACCCTGATCCACCGCAGGCTCCGGAGTCAGTCCTGGCCTCCCACTCAAGTTCAGTGCAGGCTGGGAGCCAGAATACAGCCCTGCAACTTCAGAGATGAGTTCCTACCTGCTTGCGCTTTCTGTTCCTCCATCTTGTTGATCAACAGGAAACGGGGGCTCTCTGGGCAGAAAAGAAGAGCCACGCACTGCAGGAGTGCTGGGAGAACAGTGAACCCCAAAAGCAGTGGCCAAAGTGCTTCGGTCCCCATGATTTCCTCCAGACCAAAGATCTACAGCAAGAATTGGAGAGAAATGGAGTGATTTAAATACTCCGATTCCACACGCCAACACCAGTGAGTATGACAGGACCACATACCACACTTGATGGCAAGTGCAGCCCACCTCGCCCTCCCCCAGCCCCCCCTTTCCCCCCCCGAGAGCAGGATCAGGTTGTGTCAAGCCTACCTGGGCCACCAGGATGCCCACAACAATGCCCAGCTGGTTGAGCGTGCCAAAGGCTCCGCGGAGGCTGGTGGGTGAGACCTCACTGATGTACATGGGCACAAAGCCAGTGCAGAGACCACAAAAGAGGCCAATGATGAAGCGGCCAATGATCAGCATCTCCACTGACTTTGCCATCTTGGAGAAGGCCATGAGAGCGCCACCAGCAAAGGCCAAGGCGTTCACCAGAAGCATGGAGTTCCTCCTGCCAGGGTAAAGATGTCAAGACTGAGCTTAAACTGGCAATACATTCGGAAAATCATTGGGAGAGGGGTAAACCCACCATGACCTCCCGGTCTCAGGGCTGGGAGGAGGACAGAGTCATTCCCATTCAGCTCCTGCCTTGGCCTGCAAACCTTTCTTTTTGCAGCCCACACATTCTTGCTTCCTCCCCAGCTGCCTCCTCCTCCCTTTCTCTCACCTCTGCCCTCTCCCTCCCAACACTCCACTGTAGAAGGGGAAAATTCCCTAATGGCTTGGTTCCCTCTTTCCAACTTACCTGCCAAATCTGTTGACAAACAGGCTGACTGAGAAGGAGCCAATCATACCTCCTACTGAGAAGATAGCCACAGAAAGGGACCACAAAGAGGTGAGGAGCTCTGGGGACACAGCCTCCCCACTCCGTTCTGACAAGGTTCTGTTGAAGAACCTCTGGATGATCTGCAAGAGAAACCAGGTGGGGACAGAGTTACAATCCAGTGGGATGCGTTTTGCACTGGGGAGAGAGGAGATTACTTCTGAGCTCTTCCTTCTGTTTTCATGGAGGCAAGAAGCAAGGACAGACCCCAGAAATTCAGTAGGTAGCAAGAAATTAAACAAGGGGAAGATGAGGGTGCAGAAAGAGGAACTTTCACCGAGAAGTTCAGTAGGTGGTAGCAGTGTGATGAAGGAGAGATTGCTTCACTGAACTTGGGGGGCTGAGCCCATGATGATTAGGGAAAACAGGCTTATCTTCTGAATATTTCTGCACTATGTGAGCACCAGTGGCGCTTGGGGGGCCGCTGCGAAACAGTTGGAAGCGAGAGGGAACAAAAAAAAATGTGACCAGAGAATGGAAGAGAACATTTCTGGCAATACCAGAACTCTGGCAGCAGGGACAGGCTTTCTAGGATGGAAATACTTTAAGAGACACTGAAAGTTTCACTGAAGTAAGTCTGAAAGACTGCAGCATGCTGCAAAACAATCCTTTCATTGTCCCATGGGGATGTGTCGGGGCTGTGATTTCCAAGGCATCCTCTTTGCCAGTGAGGGAAGTTCTACAACAGCTGAGCGGGGCATGGCCTCAGAGTGTCTGCCCCCAGCAGATGGCAGCAGGACATTAGCTAGGGAGAACCCCCCGCCTCCCACCCCCCCCAATGCGTGATGTGACATCTATTCTCAGAGACGGGGTGGATGTGGTACTGGTGACTCAGTTCCTGAGAGAGAGGAACCATCTTATAGCTACAAGAAAACCACATTTCTTGGGTTGTTTTGTTTTTTTCATCTCCTTTTCCTTCTTAGGCTACAGTCATGAGATGATTTGGTTAGAGTGTCCCAGTCACAGCCCTTTTAGAAGCACTGAATCTATACCTAACATAAGGAATGAATAAACAAATAAAGAAGCCTGAGATGGTCCTGGAGATAAACTAAGCTAGAGCAACTGTAATCCTTACCAACCCTCAACTGTTTTCTGCATGCTGCTCTTTACATTTCTTCTGCCATGGCTGGTTTATTCTGCCTCAAAACTAAAGTGGCTCACATTCCCCCATGCACCAAATATAGACCTACCAGAAAATGGCAGATGGACACCTCCTGCCCCAGCCAACCCCCTTCGCCCCTAATTAAGATAGTCTCTCTGCTTGCTCTCTCTCCTCCCCAAAACTTTGCCCTTCCTGTCCATTGTTGTAGTGGAGAGGCGGTTTTGAATGTCTTCTTGCCTTGACTTAATAAACCGGAACCAAATTGGTAGCTGCTTGGGAGACAGCTCCTCTCCTTTCTACACCTTTGTTTTCTCGTCAGCCCCTCATTCATACCACCCCCCCAGCTCGTTCTCCTTCTCACCTTCTCGGGAGCATTGATGACACCAGTGTTGTACCCAAACTGGAGAGATCCAATGGCAGCAATGGAAACAGCATAGATAAGGGGTGCTGTGATTTTCTGTGGAAAGAGAGAGAAAACAATTTAGTTAATTTGGTTTTTCATGGTTTCCACACAACTGGAGTTTCTCTTCAGCATAAACAGCATCTGCAGCTCATAGGTGCCACGTGCAAGTGTGCCAAGGGCAGGGAATGGGCTTCTGTCCAGCGAGGGTGGGTACCAGTAACAGAGACCCTGGAAAGGGAGATGCTAGCGTATGTAAGAGAAGTAGGAGGGCCTGTTAGGACCTCCCCTTTATTATCTCCTGACCTTCATCAACTATTCTCAGCTCATTAGTAATGAATACACTGGCTGCATTAGTGGCTGTTATTTTGGGTTGATCTGCTTTACAGAAAAGCTTTTGCTGATCTCTGGCATGTCATGAAACAAAGGTCTGACTCTTCCCCATGCCAGCTGACAAGTTCCCATAAATCGAGTCTCAGATCTGCCCAAGAGCTATACTGGCAGTCACTCCTAACAGTTAAAACATGCACTCTTCAGCAACAGGCCTGCTTTTCCCAGGCTAGGGCTTTCCAACCCTGCCCCAGGGCACCTGGCATGGCAGCCTGCCTCGCAGAGGCGGACGCAGTGCTGCCAATCTCCCCATTTATTTTTCCTGATGCTGTGGCAATACTTGGTATTTTACACGAATCACGGTCCCAGGACTTTTGAGTATATGTGAATCTCTGTTTATTAAAATAAGAAACTGCTGAGCCCTCAGAGCCATAGGGGAAGCTTGAAGGTCCACCCTCAGAAGTCCCACAGTCAGAAATTTAAGTGACAGTGAAAAGCATCTGACATTTTCTACATTTTTAAAGCTTGTGGCATTTAAGCCAGCTCTGTGTTAGGGAGGTGCGGGGAAGCAGGTAACTCGGGAGATGGCCAGTACTTGAGTTGGCACAATTTGGAAAGACCATGTTTCTGTCTCAGGAGGGACTGGAAGCTTTTCAAAAAAATATTAACAGTCCCTTTTCCAAGGCTTTCCAGTTATTGTCCTAAGGCTGTCAGGGGAGAAAAAAGTACTCCATGGGGCCTGCTGCCACCGCTCTTCCAGTCTCTCGCCTTCTGGCTCCGCTCCAGGAGTAAGGGCTCCCAATGCTGCCAAAAATTTTTGCCAGTAACCTTCTGCCAGTGCTCACGCCACCTTTAACCAATCTGTCAAGCCAAGCCCGTAGGCGCTTCTGGCCTGCAAAACCCTCACACAACTACAAGTTACGCCCCAGCAAACAGAAAGTGGGGAAATTATTCTCGGGCATGGTTTCCCCCACCTACATCTCATAAGTGTCTCAGAACGAGCTCTCCTCCTGACGAGGTTAGTGATGGAGGCAAAGGGGACAAGGTCCTTTTCTTGCAGGGGGCAGATGATTCTCGAGGCAGCGTTCACACCTAAAAACACACCCTACCGAGGTGATCTAGGCCTTCTTCTCCCTGCCAGCCTGTGACCGCTCCCTCATTTTTGTCGCAAGGAAATTTGGCACAGAACCACAAGGACACAGCTCTTTCAAAGCACCTGGATGCCTGTAAAAGGGCATTAAGACATCTAAGCACTTCTAGGACTCGAGGCCAAGCCGTCCCTAGCCAGCAGGTATAGCGAAGCTGAGGGCAGAACCCAGCTCTCCACATTTTCACAGTGACTCAACACAAGCGTATAATTCCGCCCAGGGCTCTGCTTTGTCATGGCCTGCAGTGGTCACAGCTGGCCTTTTCCTTCTGGGTGCAGCAGGGACTACAGGGTACCCGCTTTGCGGGTACCCCTTACCTACATGGTACGTACACGAGCTCTAAGGAGGTTAGTTCTACCCTCTTTCATACTGCCTTCTCCTGGCTGTTGCCTACTATTCCATCTCCTAGCCAGTCTCATACCACCTAGACATCACATGGCCTGACCCATCCCCTCCAGTGAGCCAGACTGTGATCTAATGTATGGATCATTTGTTACTGCTGGAAGTGCCTCACTTCCCAAAAGGCAAACAGGGCGTTCAGAAATAGTACAGCTACACCCCCCCACCCCCATCCAAAGGCTCAGGGCTGAAGTCTGTACGCCGGCAAGGAACTCGAGCCACCCCCCCTCCCTCTGCCCACCAGCATCAGCAGCGTTCATTACCCAGGAGATGCTTCCCATCAGCCCCCCCCCCGCCCGACTGGAACCTCAGAGCAGTACAACTTGTTGAAGGCAGCTAAAGCAGCCTCTCAGCCCTCCTCTGAGCGACCTTGACCAGAGGCTCTCCTTTCCTCTGCCTCCGCTTGTCACAGCACCCGCATCTCCATCAACATGGCGGTGAGGGCCGCGGGCTCCCCCGACCCTGCTGTTGTGGGTAGCTGCAATCCCCCGGCACCCTGCACCGGGGCCAGCTGCACGTTTGCTGCCTCTCGCTCTTTCCTCATGCCTGCCTGCTTTTCCCCCTTGATGCATTCAAGCACAGGCAGGCATTAGCTCGCTCGGCCGGTGCGCGGCTCTCCCGGAGCTGCGGTACCGAGAAAGGCTCTGTCCGCTGCTCTCCAAAGGTGAGAGGCGAAAGGATGCGCTCTGCTTGCTTCTTGAACTTTAAAAATACCTTTATTATAAGCCATACCACCACAACAGCGCCTTGAAGAGCAACTACCCTCTTAGCATCGCCAATCCCGGGACAAACGAGCGCTGCCCTGCCAGCAAAACGAGCCTCGCGATCG
>WEKW01013537.1:67831-98619 GCA_013389905.1 Sula dactylatra | reverse complement strand
GTGGGCGCCGGGGGGCGGCCCACGGCGGGGGAGGGTCACGGGCGTGGGGGGCGAGGACGTGGTTGAACTGGCTGGCGGGTGGCGCGAAGGGAGCTGCGTGGCATAAAGCTGCTTTGAGGCTGGAGGGGGTGAGCGGCGAGGCGGGCGCACAAGTAGCGTCAGCCGCCGTCCGCCCTGGATGCTCTCCGCACCGCCCAGAGCGGGGGGTGAGGCGCGGCTCCGGGTGACTCGCTCTGGGGTTTTTTTTTTGGTTTGGTTGGTTGTTTTGGTTTGGTTTTTTAAATATATTTTCCCCACAAAGCTAGAATCTATGGGGGCAAAGCTTGAGTTGTGACTCTGCACGTACCCCGAGATTTGTTCCCTTTCATCGAAACTGCGCTACTCTGCTTCCTATTTATTTGTTGTCCATCCTTCAGGTCAAAACAATTGCCAGACTCTTCCAGGAGAGTAATAAAGAGTTGTGCTTTGAATCTCGGGCAAACCCACTGTCAAACAGTAAAAGCCTTCACTGAATTAAGAACCTGCCAAGCATTTTGACTCCTGAAAACGGCAACAGCCCAGAGCTGGGGCTGGGCGCAGGGGCAGGACGAGAAAGCTGGTTTATGCCAGATTTTCGTTGCTAGGAAAATTAACTTGGGACCAGCCATCACTTTCATCACCAGATTCTGAGGAACTGGAACGATTACATCTTTAACTTCACTTCTGCTGTTTATCTGGCACGGTCGCCTGACCACACATAACTGGAAATAAACGGGTCAAATGGGGTAGCACTTGCTCGCTCGACTCAGGCCCTTCAGTAGGTATTTCTGTGGTGGTGTTGACAGAAAAACAGCTGTGTAAAAGGGGCAAGGGAAGCCTGCGCAGGCTTCCCTTTCTTAGGCTATGTGATAAAAGCTCATTCGCATACCCACAAAGGAGCACGGACAGACAATGGCAGGAGAAGGGCCCCAAATAACACCCTCCCCCAGCTACTCCCGGGCCCATCACAAGATCCATCAGCACATCAAAGGCCCCATTTTCACATGCCCGGAGGGGCACAAAGCCAGGTGGCAACCCAAATTAAGGACTGAGAGGAAGGGACAGCCTGCCTGGGCCCGCCCCTCCCAGGGCTGTCCCAGGAGAGCCATCAGCCCCATTGTCCGGGTGTGAAACCCATCGCGAAGAGTCAATGGAGCATCCCTCAGGCGGGGGCGGCGTTGCTGCCTACAGGAGCACCGGAGGCATTACAGGGCGCAGGGGAAGAGCATTTTGGGATTGCACAAGACTCACTCTGGGATGTTTAGGAGAGGAATCAAAGAGGAAAAGGGCCAGTTGCATGTAAACTGTTGGCTGGCCAGCACACGTGTCCAGCCTTGCCCACCACTTGATCAGCACAGTCTGTCCTATCTTGTTATTAAATTGTATTTCTAATTCTTTTCCTGGGTGAGGTGCTCTTCTGTTTGGGGGTGGGGTGATGTGGTGTGTATGGAGGTCTGAGTGCCAGGTCGCAGGGGCCCGTGTGCCCGTGGGGCAGCGAGGCGTGCAGGTGAGGCTGTGAGCCCTAGTAAAGATCCAGCTGGACCAGCCGCAAGCAGGTGAAGTGGCCTGGTAGTGGGGGTGCCTGTAAGGGAGGAGCTGCCTATCGGAGGGGCCAGGACAGTCCCAGCCAGCTGTCAGAGAGACCCAGACCGTGAGGTCTGAGGGTCCATAGGGGTGGGACCCACTGGTGTCTGTGTCTCTAAGGGTGAGGCCATGGCAGGTTGGCTACTGGAGGGACCAGGGGAGTCCTGGCCAGCCGTGCACATGCATGCGCTTGCGTGTGTGTGAGTGATGGAGTCTGTACCAGCAACAGTGGGGCTGCAGCCTTGGGGTCTTGTATGCACATGTGCCAGCAACTGGGGAGACTGGGATCTGGGGACAGACCGAGTGTTTGAGCCCAGCTCCTGGAAGGATCCACCTTATGCATATGTATATATGTACATAAATGTATATTTCCCATTACTGGACCTCCATCCTGCTCAGTCTGGGAGGGGAACGGGATGAGGCCATCGGTGCTGTTTGCGTTTGTGTAAGTGCTCTGTGACTCTGTGTAGATCTCTGTGGTGCCCGTGTGTGTATGTGGTGTGTATGTGTGTTTGTGTGCATGCGCCTACTGAGAACGATATCCTGAAGTCGGGATAACAAAAATACATACTCAGCCTTGCTACTGGTTGCACCTGGGAGCGAGGAGCTGTGGCAGCCTTGCCTCTGCCAGGCTGACAGACCCGGCCCTAATTCCCTAACACTCTCTGTTTGACGAATCTTGGCTCACATGTATTTTCCTGTTTCCTAGCTTATTTACCATTTGTTTCCAAGCATAGCAAACTCAGCCTTGAATCTGATCACCCAGCTGTTTCAAACCCTGGCATTAGCTCTGGAAATATTCATTTACCGGTGAGTGTTGGAAGCTGCCATATTCGAGGAGGCTCTAAGCATATCCAAATTTCAGAGGCAATCTCCGGACTGTGAAAAGTATTCTTCTGAAATGGCCTCATTCCTAGCTTATTCTTGACCCACATGACTCTGTTGTAAGTGCTGAGCAATCCAAACTTCAAGATTAGATTAAATACATATGCAGCTTCCAGTCCAATTTAGAAGAAGAAGAGTTTAGCTGAAAATTAAATCTGTAACACATGATGCAGAACACAGTGGGTGGCACTGCCTTATCTTTACTGAGCTGGTAAACAGTAGTGAGGAAGAGACACAAGTTCAAAATGCATCTCCGGAAAAACAAATTTCCCTAAGGAATGCGGGGACAATACCCCACCCTCCCATTTCAGTTAGTTTTGTCCCAGTCTGAATTCATCTGCTGGTGCTCAAATATTTGAAGTTTTATCACATCCTTTTCCTCCCAAGTATCAGTTTTGTTTCTGTCCTAGGACACACACCACACGTACCTCCCACATCACAGATAATTCTGAAGATCAGCTGTTGGGAGAACTACCGTAATACCTCCTTAACAGACCTATCTGATACTGCACCAATTAAAACTACCTAGTCTTTTTTGTGACTATAATCCTTGTGTATTGTTCAAAGTGCATTAACTTTGAAGGATGGAAGCCCACTGCAGGTTGCCAGTGGCCAGCCAGACATAAGGTTTCTAAAGGAAGGGCCAGGCAGAACCAGCCCCAGGTAGAACTTGATGCTGGCTGCCCTACATTAACACCAGTATCCTAGTCACGGAGCTGTGGCAATAGGGAAAGGCCCGTCTTTTGTTTAACAAGTGCATGTCAACTAACATTTCATTTCCAGGGAACTTACATTTTCTGAGGAAAGCTGTTTTAATCAGAGAATGCCTATTGAGCATTAAGCAAGAGCCCCAACAATGGGCAAGCCTGTTCTTATCTTAATTTATCCTAGAGGCTGGAGCTGGCAAGTGACCCCACAGAAACACCTTACTGTGGCTTTTTGAGAACGTCAGTGGAGCTCCAACAGGTATAGTTCTCTGCCAAACACATTTCATATTCACAAGGCCTTGGCTCAAGGGACAAGTGGGGAGAACGCACAATGAATTGGGTGGTAAAAAAAAATAAAGAAAATTTATCCTGGCCATGCCTTCAGAGCCTAGTGGGAACAGAGACTGATCAACAGGGACTGATCAACCGCAGGGTCGTCACTCTGCTGTCCAAGCTCCTGGCAAGCTGTATTTCACCTTACACTACCTGTTTTGTCGTATCCGCCGAACTTTCAGTTCAGTGGTGTTGCCCCACACCGTGAAGCTCTTTCCAGTCCCTCTCTTCCCGCTACACGTTTAGTGAATCCTTTCTCATGTTTCTTATTATTTTGCCTGGAGAGCAAATTCTTCAGAGATAAGAGGGGAGCAGGGACAAGGAGGATAATTATGCAGTGTTTGCCTTGAGAGAGGATTTTGTGCTTTTCTGTTTGTTGTGTTTACAACAAAAGAGCATTCAGAACAAAGGAGAGAGAATGAGAGCCGGGGTGGGCCAGATGCTTCCCCCACAAGCCATGAGTAACTTCCATTGTTGAGAGGAGCCGAGAAGGAGTGGGAAAAAGGGGGAAAGATAAAGGAAAAAAACAAGATGATGGGTGGAGAGTAGGTTGGCCCACAGACAACAGGAGGTTAAGAGAGAGAGAAGAGAATCAATGGAGAAACAGAAGGCAAAAAGGAAAATAAAAGAAAAGGCGTGATGAGGCGAAGAAAGAAAGCACCGAAACAAATTAGAAGGGCAAGGAAGAGGAATAAAAGAGAAAAGGAAGGAAAAGGCAGCAGCAAAGTACCAGAGGAAAAGGTGAGCAGATAGAAAAGATGAACAGAAACAGAGAGAGGTACAGGAGGAAGCTGCAGAATTACCCAACTAGGAGAGCACGGACCCAGCACTGGAGAGATCATGGCATTAAACCAAAGTTGCCTTTAACCTCTGCCCTCTCCCACCGTGAAATGTAGGTTGGAGCTAATGTCTCTGAAAACTTTACTAATTAACCTGGTAAATTAATCAAATCACTGAAGCAGAAAGTTTTTCGTATTTTAAAAATCACTTGCAAAGGGGAAGTAACCTTTGTAGATTCTGCAGAAACCAGCACTCTGCAGAGTAAACCACAAGCAGTAGCATCATATTGAAAATTCTGTTTCCTGTCTGTATCTTGATGCTACGCGAGAGACGTGACATCCCCAGAAAGTCATCTAAGGTTCCTATAACGCTTCAGGCCTTGTCCCTTCTTTTGCTCTGATTGGAAAAAGTCTCCTGCCCAGCATCTAGGCCACAAGCCTACTTTTTGCTGATTGATGTTGCCTGGGTAACCAGGCTGTCTAGCAAAGAGCGGAGCTATGTATCTGTGCATTTGCCTTTTTCTTGTGCTATCGATTTATCTTGGTTTTATTCTCATATTGGTTCACATCTAAGAATAGCAATAATGAAGTACATGCATGTGACTCACAGCCAATGCTGTAAATATATCATTTCCATAAGCAACTGCCCTTCTTATGATCTCGCTCAGTTTCTGCCTCCTTTTCTCTGGAATGTACAGGCAACAGGTGAACTACGTCTGAAACTGCCCCTAAGCCCACGTTCCAGTCCCGGACTGGGATGCTGCAGCAGCTGGGAAGGTGGAGGCACCAGCGGAGCTGTGTTGAGAGCTAGCAGGAGGCTGCAGGGCAGGACTGAAGAGGCTTTGGCCAAAATATCTGTGGTGAGATTTTCTTTATATATCAGCCACTGCATCTTGCTATGGTTTTCTCCACTCTGAGCAAAAAACTGAATGTGAAGGGCAATGTAAGAAAACAACCTGGCTAACAAAGTTCAATTAAAAAACATCAGCATAAGTAGAGAAAAAAAAAACAACCCTGTACTGAGGAGTAAAATTACAAAGAGAATTTCCTAGCAAAGTCCTGAGCAGCAGCATAGCAATAGGGAAGGACACCCTGTTCAGGAGAGTGTTTGGGCTGGGGGGGGGGTTCACGGAGTGGCCTGGAAAGGAACAGTAGGTATGGGATAGAGGGAATCAGGGACCTCAGATGACCCTTCCCTCCTTTTCTTGAGCACATGCATAAAAAATGGGTTGTTTTTGATGAGTCTTCACAGAACTAACATTTACTTCATACTTCTGAAGAAAATACTATTTTCAGATGGAAAAATATTATCTCTTAAGGAGGGGAAACAATTTTTCTCTGGAAGACATAAAAAGAATTCCTCTTTGGTATGCGTGGGGCAGCGTGCCAGCCCGACAAAAGGATGATGGGAAGTTTGACAAATTCAGCTAGACGATGTTCTCTAGCTGCTTAACCAGCTGCAGTGTTTCAGTCACACAGATACCGATCAGAAAGCATAGGCTTCCTCACAGCAGCGTTTTATGCCTAGCCTGGTCGATCCAGCACCCGTGCAATAGGTGCTGGGGCGTGCTGCCTGCTGGCACATGGAGCCAGTCTGCGCCTGCACACCATGGCATGGGGTGGAGGCATTTCACCAGTGTAAGCTACCTTATCTCACGTCCCCATTTAGGCATACTTCTCACACCCCCACATTAGTAAGAGAAAACTACATGGCACGGCCAGCACATACACACATACAGTATGCAGTCGAACCCACCCACTCTACACACACGCTCCCCAGCAAATATGCACATGACACACACACACACATATATATATATATATATATATAGACACAGCAGCTCAGACACAGAAACACGCCGACATAACTGGGCACAAGCAGAGCTGGAGATTCACAAACTCCGCTCCTGGAGGCATTTCTCATCGAGCCACGTTCTGCTCCCAGGTGCCCGCCCGAATCGCGCTACGTTTTCTAGCAATGGCCTGAAGACTTGTCGCATGGGGTGGGGAAGGGAGGGGTGAAAATGGCTCACCGAGATCCCATGTGATTACAGCACCGGGATTCACAGGAAAGAAGCAAAGCCCCTGGCTGACTCATCTCCGCTCCCCTCACTGTTATAATCTAAAATTAGCTGCTGTTGAGCTGGAAACACTCAGGCAGCAGGATCTGAGCCTCTCCCTATGCAGGCTTGTTTCATCTCCTGGGCCAACAATGGCTAAGCCAGTCTAGCACACAGGGGTTTATCAGTCCTCTCCCAGCAGAAGATGCTCTGAGCTGCCCTGTGGCAGTGCTTCCCCCTCCACGTACAGCACCCCACACTTGCTGCTCAGTAGCACGTAGCACAAGGACCAGCCGATGCAGGACAATGGCAATGGGAGGAGTGCTCGGAAACACAACACACTGCTCCTGTGCCGAGATCCAGGAGGAGCAGATGAGGAAAGACGAGATTAAACCCATCTTTAAGAAGAGCTGCCTTATGCAGCCAGTCCTACTCTGTATTGCCAGCAGGGTCAGCTGCCAGAAAGGGGGCAGGAGGGATGCCGGCATGCAGTCTTATCATCCCATCCTGGCAGTTCTGCCCCGCTACCCTTTGGAAACGGGGTGCCAGCGAGCCAGGGTGGGCATCTCCCCTAAACCACCTCCTCATTTTATACAGACTCTTTTCAGGGGAAGACCACACATTTTCTGAGTCACGCTGTCTTCTCTTGTCTCTTCCCCAGCCTCGTTCCTCACCCTCCAGTGATGCTGCCCTGCTCATAGAAATCCGCCTGGCTCTTGCATTGCTCCCTCTGAGTGCTCCACACACCCTTCGTCTGCCCCCAGGATCATTCCTGCACCCTTTCACGGCTCACTTGCACTCCTACACATGCATGTATCTGCTTGCCCGTGGCCCTCCTCATCTTTCTGAAAACCAGAGTGGTTATATCCACCTAGCCTAGCTGGGTGAGGATGCTCTGTACACAGCTGCTCAGGTGTGCTTCTGTGGGCAGGTGAAGGATTCTCCAGGGCTCTATTACACTTGCATTTCTATATAAAGTGTTCATATCTGAGTAACTTCATGTTCTGATACGTAAACAGATATGCAATGTGTGCTATTGCATGCCTGTACAAATAATAGCATGTCTGAGGTTACCAGTGCATGAATTAATGATACTAAAATGTGTACATACGTATTACTCTATGGCCATATATATAGGCACATGTTTTTATTTCTGAGCATACCTTTAAATATCTAAAGATATTTGCACACATGCTGCTTCATACATACAAAGGTATGTACACATGCATGTGTTCCTATGAACGTATCCACAATATATAGCTGTATTTTTGTTTGTGCTTGCTCGCACTCATGTATCTACTATATTCGTTTATATGAATGCATTTCTGTGTACCAGTATTCCCTATATGAAAGCCTATATTTTTATTGTTTATTTCTACTGGGCACAGTTAGTCCAAAACCACACATTGACTTTCACATTAGCATTCACTTTAACAAAAATAACAGCAAAATACAATCCTACACGGAAACTTCTGTAGGTAATGAAAGAGAGGTTTTTTTCTTAGTATTTTGTTGTGCAAAAAATATCACTCTCTGCAGTGATAAGGCCTCAAAACCCAGAAGGAGAGAGAGCTTGAACAGTAAAGAGTGTTGTTGAAAGCATTAAGAAACGTAACGCTACTGACCAAATCCTCAAAAGAAATATGTATTTTTCCAACAAGATGTGAAGGGCAACACTTTTAATATTTTACATCACCATTTGCAACAGGGTAGGCCACAATCGCTGTTCCGCACAGGTACCTTTTGCTTTACACTTCAGTGTAAGGAGAGGTCCTTGGTACTCCCCGGTGGCAACTCCCAGCGGAGGCTGCTGTGGGAATCGCACCAGCACTGTGGCTGCTGCGTCCCAGGCCTCTCCCAAAGGCGGCTTTGGAAATTAGAGAGGTCACAGTCCTGGCTGCACAGCTCCCTCCTTCCAATCCGCAATGCTCCAGCGAGAGTCCTCCCCCCAGACCATTTTATTTGCTCCTGAACAGCTCTCACTTGTTTCTCAGGAAGGAACAGGCCAGCTGCTGAGAGGTCAGGGACTCCTTCAAGAATAGGCTTAGAAGCAGAGATGGTTTAAATATCTTCTGTACTGAGCAGCTTCAGATTTGAGTCACCCAGAGAGAACACACATTGTGGGACCGCTGGGAGGAAACAGGCTCAGCGCTACTCTGTGGCTTTTGGTCTATGACAGCAGCTTCTTAAAGCATCTACACCACTTATTCCAACAGGGGCTTCGCTCTTGGAGTCATTCCGTCAAGGGACTGGGGTGGATTGCGCAGGTACGCATTGCACAGAACACCCCGACACAGCTGGCTCTGACCCAGCTGTGATCTGCCGGAGCAGACAGGCAGTGGACAGTGCGGATGAGCTGTTCGTGCCACAGCTCCAGGTAGGGCTGAGGTGGTGCTCACAGGGGAAGCCATCAGACATCTTTCCAGGAGGGAAAGTGCTTGGCCTCAGGTCAGTGCTTCTGCACAGATTTGTTCCAGTTTAATTGACCAGGTGGGAACAGGGTGCACTTTGTTTGAAAGAGATTATACTCCTGAATTAGCTCTCCCGCCAAGTCTGTTATCGCTCTGCAAACAATGTGAGTATGGGGAAATGGACCTGGGAAAGCAGAGATTGGATGCATGAGGAAGAGCGTAGATTCCTCCGTTGATGACACAGATAAGTAGAGCTGGCTCAGCTCAGAGATTAAACTAAAGAAATGAGATGGCAGGTCCAGGATCGCAAAGGGCCATAGTGCAGGGACTACATGCTTGGCCAGTCCGTTAACCCTGGCTACAGGAGTGCTAATGAGGGGACATACAGAGGAGAAACCACACACAGGGAAAGACCAAGGGACCCATCCAGTCTTTAAACCTGGTCTTTTCAGCCAGCGGAGCGGTCTTCTCCCCACTAAGCAGCATTTTTAAGCATCAGGAGTTCCCCTTCTACAAAACTCTGCCCTAGGCAGGGTCAGATGCCATGTTTGTGCCCACTGGCTGGGTGCCTTGGTTTTGACAGGTCACATAACCCTCCTCTAGCCAGCTCTTGGCACCTCCCGTCTTCGTGCCTTCTCCCTGTCAGGCCATCTCTCTTCTTTTTCCCTCCTCTCTCTTTCTTCAAGTGTCCTTCCATTCCTTTGTCGTTTCGCCGTCTGTCCTTTTCCCTATTGCTGTTTCTGTTTCCAAGCAATGAACATTTTTCTGTACGCTCCACCCTTGACAAGTATTGCCTCTTCGCCCTGCTACTCATCAGTGGCTCCTCCTTTCCCCAGCTGAGCTGCCTCTCGTCATTCCTTCCCTCATCGTTTTTCACTGCCTGTGACTCCCCATTGCTCTCCCAGCCTCTGCAGCTGTACTTCCCTCACTTCTGTCCCAAAGTCCCTTGGGAAAGGATGCTATGGTCACCACAGGGTTAAAAGCACGGGTTGGGAGCTGCCCTCCTCTGTCCTTGATTAGTGCCATCAGCCTTTTGGGAGACAGAAGGTGGCTGGAGGGAGCTGGGCTGCATCCTTGCGTGGTCTCATGTCCTCAGCACGCAGGGCGAGCGCAGCAGCCCCGCTACCAGCTGTGCCAGTGCCAGGCAGAAGGCAGGGAGGCAGGCCAGGTACAGTGGGCTTTTTGGCAGACACAGCCAGTACCGCATGTGGAGGCCTCGGAAACATGAGGATTGAAGGGGATTGGTATGGTGAATGACTGCTGCTTTTTTAGACAGCTGGAGCATATTCAGTGTCCTTGTCCTTGTGCTCAGCCGCTGTGCAGAGGCCCCTTGGTCCTGCACGCTGCTCCTGTGTTCCTCTCGGTCCTGCACGCTGCTCCTGTGTTCCTCTCGCTGCAGTGAGGCCCCTTGTCTTTGCCTTCCCGCAGTATATTGCGGAGTCCCTCAGTAATCCTCACTTCTCACCCACCTAGGCATGCACACGGGCACGCTCACGCATGCATATGTACATATCTCAGCCCTGCAGCCCTCAAGCAGTTGAATTTCTAAAGCAGTGAATACCTCACAGCAGTCAGTCTGACAGACATCCCCCTGGGAAACTGAATCTCCTTGGCAATGGAGAGAGTGAAGGGACAGGCATAACAGAATGAGATTTTTCAGAAGTAAAAGCAAGGAGCAGACATCTCCCATCGAGACATCCACACATCCTCCGCTCAGAAATACAGTAGGAGAATTTTAGGGGGTAGAAATAAAAGAAATGCCAAAACCAAAGAGGAGCTGGCTGAGTGAGACTGAGCACAGGAATTTAGGTGTGATGTCAGGGACTGTGCCTTTGAGCCAAACGTCCCCAGCTGAAGGACTGCTGGGTTATTCCTGCTTCTGGTACAGCCAGCTGGAACCAGGCACAGAGCAGTATCTCGCCAGATCCTCAGTCTTCAGGTGATCACAGAACAATATGTCAAGTGCTTCAAAATATGTCACTAATCGCATGCCCCCCCTCCCCGCCATCCATGAGGCGTGTCGTGTATGCACTTACACCACTTTTGCAGCACCGCAGGATCTGGACACCTCACAGCCTTGATTTTTCACAGCACCCCACTGAAAGGAGGAAAGGCTTTTCCAGATGCAGAACTGAGACAAAGAGAGACTAAAAGTAGATCCCAGACTGAGACGCCACAGCGCTGAGCACTGCAGCATAAGTACTTTCTCAGTCCCTAAATGGAAACCAAAAGCCCAGAAGGAGAGATGAATACTGCCACTGTGGAACCAAAAAGCCAGCACCCAAGGGAGCTGTAATGCAAAATGGCACAGAGGAAAACAGTAAAGCCCAGCACTCTCCAGACGGGACCTGCAACCTGTGCCTGTCTGAACCTGCACTCGCTCCTCTATTTACTTCTAAAAAAGCAGCTGCTAAAGAACCTGCTCTTTCTCTCCATTGACAGAGTAGCTCTATGGTTGGTGCAACACCCCAGAACATGAGACCTGTGTTCAGCTTCTCCATTAAGGAACTCTTTTTCTGTGTTCCTAGACACGGCGTTCGTGGATCCACAGGTCGCTGTTGGAGGACAAACCCACTCACCATGCTGCTCTGAATGCCTGAGTAGGTCTCATAACTACCTGTGGTAGTCCTTAAAATATACGTATGCTCTGCCTAATAAATTCAAACGTGCTCATTGTGAAAAAAAGACTGGAGCAAAGACTAGAAGCCAAGATCACCTGCTGTCTGTACCTATGCCAGGTAAGGTAGGAATCAGGCTGCCTCGTACCTCATACCTAGAGCATCCTTAGCTCTTCTTTGTATGGGGATGTGTCCTGACCCAGAATTTGCAATCGCTAACTTCTTAGGGCCTCCACCACTTCAGCTGCCTCCAGTGGCTTCCCAAGGAGGCTTTTTTACAAAAACACGCTAATCACCACCGCATTTCATGTCACGTCTGATCTAGCAGGGAGGCAGACAGCACTTTCAGAAATAAAGCAATGACAGAAATTTGCCTCCAGTGTATGACAGCCACTGAGTGTGGTTTCTGGGGAACATGGTTTTTAGCTGTAGTTGCCTAAACACTGCCCATATCCCCCTTCAGATTCATAAGCCTCTGCATTGAAGTCTGTCTTAAATAGCAGCACGCTTCCTGTTTGTAGAACAAGCAGCTGAACAAAGAAAGGGTGAACTACGACAGACATTGATGTGGGTCTGGGATCCTCGCTCAAGGGAGGATTTTGTGTGCATAGGTGGTGGTGGGGTACAGCCTGTTTAGACCTACTTCTTAACTCCAGCCAGCGTCCTGGCACTACAGCCACCGCAGCACTCCTTTCCTCCACCTTTAACTCCCATCTGGTTTTCTCGATCTTCTTAGGGTAGCACAGTGACTGAGACAGAGAAATGGAAAAGAGGATGAAGAACTGAAGCAAAAAATAAGGGAAGGAAATATCTGTCTTAGAGAAAATGAGGGAAGGACAGGAAAAAAAAGTGAGAGAAAAACAAGATGCAGGTTAAGAATATAAGAAAGGAATAGCTCAACATAGTTGTGAGAGAAAGGGCAAGAACATTATAAGAATGAAGCAAAGGAGAAATAGAAACAGACAGCTGATATAGGAACATGTCTCTCTCTAGTAGGTGATACGCTTCCGGCTTTCAGAAGGTAACTGGGTGCAAGTTGTATGACAGTGTAAGGGAAGGATGTTCTTGCAGCATTTTTGTGTGACGTGAAGCAATTAACGCAGCACTGAGCAATGGGGACAGAATACGCCCGGGATTTTCTTTTCGGTTGAAAGCCCGCTGCTTCAGGGACTCGGTAATTTTCAGGTCTTCAAAGTTTCTCTTGGTCAAGAAATACCTCCTGCACTATCCCTGATATAAGGTGCAGGCTCTATACAGCTTTTTTGTGTCACAAAGGCACAGGGCACCACAACCATTCAGCCCAACCTATGCCAAGAGTTCAGGTTTCCCTGGGAATTTGGGACGATGAGCCAAACCACCTTTAACAGGTCCAAAGATTTATCAGATAACACATTCTTCAGCCTTTCAGAAGAATCACTGGATCAGAGACAAGAGAGGACAATGTGCTAGTCACATGACACCCTAAATCCTGATCTGACCTAAAAATGCAGTGAAGCTCAAAACTCCATAAATAACATTTATCTGCAACAGATTCCTAATCAAGTGTCGATGCAAGATTTCTGGGAACACCTTAAACTGTGGGGTGAAATGTAGTAGTAAAATACATGTCTGCCTACTGTTGGCATTATCTGAGACAAACAGATGTTCATACAGCAGACCCAAGCCTCCCTGAATCCCATCCCATTCTGTGCCAGGCTGTCTAAAATCTGGAATTACTTCCCCATGGCAGCCACTCCTCCAATTCTTCCAGTTTACCCCACAGAGCTCAGAATATTGCAGAAACCAACAAATGAAACTACTGGTGACACAATCTTCAGAGCGAGCGTGGAGCCACCTAGGGATGGATAGGACTAATTAGTCCTCCTAAAGGGTCCAACTTAAATCAGGATGACACTGGAGAAAGCACTGTATATAAATAGTAAGAGATAGCCGTGTCCTGAAGATCTATCTCAACACCTACATACGTAAGGGAAAAGCATTAGTATTAACTCTGTTTTGCTGATATGGGAACCAGGTGTGTAGTGATTGCATGGTTTGACCCAAGAGAAAATCTGTGATGGAACCATAAACCAAACCCAGTATCCAGAGACCCAGACCACTGCTTCCCTCTGGCCTAAAAGCAGACACCATGCACAGGTGGCTGCTAGGTCTGCCAAACAGAGCCACTACAAATGCTGTATTTTCAGTGTGGTTCGTGTTCATCCTAGATTTCACGCTCCTTTACTTAATTTGCTGGGAAGCAAGAAAGTGCAGTTATGGACCATAAACCCTCACTTGCCCAGCGGGCATATGCACAGCCGATGCTATCAGGGGAACCTACACGTGTCAGAGTCTGCCCATCTAGCCCAGACCAGAAACAAGAAAACATCCTTCAGAGTTGCACTCCAAATTTTTGTGCCTAGGTGACTGGGAAACTGATGTTCCAGTAAGATACTCACCCTAAACCAGGAATAAATCCAAAGCCACTCACTGGGTGATGTATGCACCAAAAGAAGCTGGGGTACAGCTCTTGGGATAGTGCTGCACAGAACGTGAAAGTATTGTCGTGACTGCCTATGAGAGCCCAAGCATATTCTTACTTTTTACTGAGAGGAATAAGAGCTGCTCAGTACCGTGACATCGTTCCTGAACTGCTGTTAGCAGTAGACAACCTGGTCAAAGAGAGGACCAAGCTAACACTGAAGAATACATACCAAAAATACTCTTGCAGCCCTATGGCCTGATCTCCCCACAGGGACCTTCAAAAGGCTAAACAAAACCTTGGTGGCTTGTAGTGCAGTAAAGACCTGCCTTGACCCCAGTCACAGAGAATTGACATGACACGCTCGAATACCGTACGTCTTTTTCCATCTCTAATTTTGGCTCCCTAATTGCCTAATTTCTGGACCCGAGGTAAACTGCTGTGCTGAAGCAGGTTTATATGAGTTCAGTAAGCTCTACGGAGACCCTGCCAGGCAGCAGGTGTGGACACTGAACCTGCCCAGCCCCTTCCGCTGGTCAGATTTTAAGGTGCCCAGAAGACAGCAGGGAGGTCAGTTTGGGTCCTCTGTTTTCTAGCACAAAAAAAGGCTCCAGAGATCCAGAGAGAGATGTGGTTGACAAGCACACATGGCGCTCAGGCAATAAACCGTGCCCACGTTCCCTGGCAGACACCAGCCTTCCCAGTTCCACTCTGCTTTCCCTCCTCTGTCACATGCTCAGCTGGTGGGCAGTCATGTTTGTACCCTCACCAAAGCGATGAAAGTGTTTGAGATACCTCAGTGGGTTAACTCCACAGGCAGAATCCCTGATAGGGGGACATTTTCTCTTCCAAATTTCCATTTCAAGCTGACTTATAAGGTGGACAAGCTATTCCCTATGCTCCACTGCAAGCTTCCATAATGAAACTGCTCACCCTCCTCTTCTGTTGCCTTTGAACCCCTTTCTGCCATCCTTAAAGCAGGGAGGCACGATCAGAATAGAAGCAAGTGCATATGTACACAAGAGTTGGGGGCACGTTAAACAGTGGGAGTAGGACACGTGGAGCAGATATGGATTTTATCCATGGCAGGGAGGATCTTACAGTTGCCCTAACTTCACTCTGGCTCTTCCCCAGCTGGAAAGACACTGCAACATCTGGCAGCAATCAATGGCATTCAAGTATTGTGTTCTCCCCACTCTGTGTTCCCTGTATCCCCACCTTCCCTGCGGCTTTGGAGCCCCACCAGAGCTGCCCCACTTTGTGACCCGCCACTGGGAATCTGTCAGCCTCTGCCAATGTGAAATTAAGATGGACCCATAGCAGTTGAAGTGACGATAAATTTAACTCCCTTTCAAAGGGAGAACAGAAGAATGCATGTCACCTATCTCACCCACTGGACAAATCGTGTGAACACAAGTTATTACAATCCAAAAAACTGGATGGACACTAAACACAGCAATCCAAAACAGACAAGCCTGTGTCTCCTCACCCCAGATACCACCTCTGTCACTCCTACCTTCCAACAGCTCTCCCACAAGCCTCTTTCCCTTAGCCCCCCCACTCCGCCCGCAGCATCCCTCTGTTACACACCCAGGTAAGCCTCATGGAGGAGCTCTGTTACCATTGGAAATCTTTGCCCTTACTGCCTGCCCTATGACATTTTCTTCAGCTGCCTTCCCGATTCCCTGACATGCCATCACCCTCCTACTTTCCAAGCACTTTCCTCAGTGCAACACCTCCCGCTCTGGAGACTGTGATTCTGGTGGTGCCCCCCCAGGCTTCCAGCCTCAGCTGACACAGCTTGATCTCCAGCTTCCACATAGCCTACCAGCCTCACCTGCCTTCACCAAGGAAAACAGGAAGGTGGAAGGCAGCCAGCAAGAGGAGCAGCTACATCTGGGTCAGCATGGAAGCGGTGCTGCCTGCAGGACTTTGCAACCCTCTGGTTCCAAGAGATCCTCTCCATTCTGAAGAGCAGAGGGGCTGACCTCTTTCCACTTGTCCCCTAAGAAAGACACTGTTTGCTGCCCAGCCACAAGCACTGACTAAACAGGACTGCTTGTCCTGGTGACTAGAGGGCCGAGGGAACCAGGATAAGGCTGCACTGGAGACAGTAAACCAGACTCCAGCACTGCTGGGTCTCAGATCCAATCCAAGACCAGACCTTCAGGACCTCCTCTCCTTTCCCCCCACCTACGCTCCCCTTCTCCTCCCTCACCCCCAGAAGCCTGGGGCAGCGGCGTTGCCAAGGGGTTCTCACTGTCACCGCCACAGACCCAGCATGCCAGCACTGACCAGCGATCCCTGACAGACATGGGATCTGCAAGCACTGCAAGGTCCTTTGGCTTTGCTCTTCCTTCTCTGTTCCCAGAGGGGCTGGAGGGACAAGGACGCAGACCCTGCAGAGCCAGCCTAGCTCTTGACATCTGAGCAGGCTGCAGCAGTCCCCTGGTGCCTCTGGGCTTGCCCCAGGGCACAGTGCAATCTCTCTCACCTCAGCAGCTCATCTCTTTCTACAAAAACCTAGAAGCACCATAGGGCACTTCCTCCCCTTTAAAGCTTGGGGTTTGTTTTCACAGCTGAAGCAATCAGGTGTCCTCACTGGCTCCACCTGGGACAAGGACTCTGCCTTTAGGTATACAACAACCATGACTGCTTCAGAGTTACTCTGGCTCACGAATTCTGTAAAAAGCTGTCGGTTCTCCCTTTTTCAGACAAGGAGTGTTGGTATCTGTGACCATGCTAAGATGTTCTGAGTTCTCCCACCGATGCCTTCTTCGACCCCATCGCAGGCCAAATAATCACAGAAAATGTTTGTGATTTTTGTGTTGTGTGTTGGATCATTTTAGGCTTTTTATCTGCATATGTTAAAGTTCAGGTTACAAATGGGCAGCTTTTGAGAAGTGTAAACAAATTCCTTTTGTAGTTTTTCCTGTGAGTCATCTTGTCTTGGATCTGTTATAAAATTCTCTTATCAGCCTGTTTCACAATGAATGGTTATTTTGATAGTAATACGATCTGCTTCTCATGTGCATGTTGTTTCAAAGTTCTACACTTTTTTCCAGACTAAAAATGGCTTTGGAAGCAGGATACTTATTACTGAGCGAGGTAGTTTTTATTTCCTATAAAAGCAGATGTAGGGGTAGCCGTAACAGAATAACTATCCCACCGAGATGACCACCAGTTTATTTCCCCTCATAAATAAGTATGGCTAGATTCAATGACAACGTAAGCCATTGTAGCCAGTAAGGCCTTAGGACAAGGGGATCTTGTTGGGCATATTAATTTCTCTCCAGACAAAGTCAGCCTTGATTTGCCATTAAGTCCTTTACTCAGAACACCACGTTAAGGACTGCACAGAGAAACTACCACAACAGTGGCTACTAATATTCCCAATAGTTTACAAAGGTCAGAGTTATTTAATGCCCTTGCCATATGACAAGGGTCAGTCGTGCCAGACCTGGAAATAGACTTCAAGCCTTCTAATTTCACCATCCCGTTATCCGCTGTTCCCCACCTCCACAGCAACTGGAATTTCTGGCCCGTCTTCTGTTCTCTTCCACCTTAGCATCTCTGCAGCCAAAGCTCCAAGAAGGGTAACATGATGGCAATGTGCAACCGGATACCCCACCCTCCCCTTCTCACCACATGCTCATGCATCTGCCCCATACTGGCTCTCTAGGACGGGTCCCCTTTCACGCCCAAAATTCTTGTGCACCCATCACAGCCCATCTCCCACATTCCCTCTCTTGCACGTTACACACCCTCCCTCGCCTTTGCAACAGTTATCTTCTGTGTCATCTCTTTGCCATCATCTTCCTCCTCTCCAACCTCATTTTTCCAACACCTACCTACCTCCTCCTCTCTTTCTCAGGCTTAATCTAGACTGAGTTTACGGTGCGATGTTAGCCACAAAGGATAATCTGGTCATTTAACCAGTTTAATATGGACACAGCAGACTGGCTTTAAGTTGTGTTAAATGGATCAAGTTAGAATCTAAGAGGTACACTTTAAATCCTAACTGAGGCAAGAAATCAATGTTTGTTTGCATATCTCTCAGTTTTTATCAGTTTCTGACTCTTTCCAAGAGTCCTCGTTTTTGTTCTGGTCATTGTCTTCTGGAACCTGTCTCTTTTTCTTCCCGTTCTGCCCCAAAGAGGCTCCTTTACACAACTTCTTCATCACCCTACACAGGACATAAGTATTGGTTTTCCCCTTCAGACTCAGCTACCCACAAGGTGGTTTTTTACCCTCTTTTTCAGGGTAATCTAATTCCTAAGTGAATCTTACCCTGATTCACTCTCAGGTGAATCACATGGCTTTTCTCATTTAGATACTTCCCCTTTGTATGTGCTTATGGTAATATGTACGTGCTTGCTTCTCATTCCACCTTTATTGATCCTACCTCAAAGTCAAAGACAGTGGGGTTTTTTTAGAAGAACTTCTTTTCCGTCCTAGATAGGTGTCCTGGTTTTGGCTGGGATAGAGTTAATTATCTTCACTGTAGCTGGTATAGTGTGTTTTGGATTTGGTATGAAAATAGTGTTGAAGGCACACTGGTGTTGTTAAGTAGGTGCTAAGTGTCGCTAAGTATTGCTTATACTAGTCAAGGATTTTTCCAGATTCCCATGCTCTGCCAGGGGCACAAGAAGCTGGGAGGGGACAGGTGACCCCAGGGATGTCCCACACCACATGGCTCATGCTCAGCACATAGAGCTGGGGGAAGGAGAAGGAAGGGGGGACGTTCGGAGTGATGGCGTTTGTTTTCCCAAGTCACCATTAGGTATGACGGAGCCCTGCTGTCCTGGGGATGGCTGAGCCTGCCCATGGGAAGTAGGGAATGAATTCCTTGTTTGGCTTTGCTTGCGCATGCGGCTTTTGCTTTACCTATTGAACTGTTTTTATCTCAACCCAGGAGTTTCCTCACTTTTACCCTTCCGATTCTCTCCCCATCCCACCGGGGGCAGTGAGCGAGTGGCTGCGTGGGGCTGGGTTGCTGACTGGGGCTAAACCACCACAATACAGATAAGGTGAGGCCAGGATCTGGGAGGACTGTCACTAATCATACAGGAATGCAGAGAGGGAACAAAAGAGAGAGACTAGAGAGCAAGGCTGGAGTGACAGCATGAAGGCAAAACGTTACAGATAGGACTAGTAACAGCTAACATCAAGAACAATGAGGCCTGATTCCACTTCCCCAGTGGTGCCTCTGGTACCCAGGAGAGGGCAGGTAGTAGCAAAACCCGAACTGCATAACAGGAGCCAAGCCACCCCAGCATTCCCCTCTGCTGGCCAGTGCCCAGGGACACCGGACAGGGCGAGGTCTGCTGCGGACAGGGTGCTCCACATTGCTCCCCTTTGCCCTGCGAGACAACGGGTCCCCGATGAGCACCAGAACCGTCCCTCTCAGCTGAACCACAGCATTATTGGGGGAACCTTACCGGAATTCCAGCTCTTTATTTTGTGTTAGTCATTCAACTTTAAGGTCAATTAGTAGGTCTTTTATGTCTTTAAATGAACACCAGTACACTGCAACACTCTTGTCTCCTTATGGCACCTAACCGTTTCCTCCAGTGACCTGGATTTTCTTTCCTCGCTGCTGTTAAAAGAGGGCAGAAGCTACAAGAAAATGATAAACAGGAAGCCTTAAAGGGCCACATCATTTACAAAACAGCACATAGGCACGCGTATCCATAATGTGTTGTGGATAATGTTAAATAGCATGAAAAAGAGTTATTTGCTTTGCTGTATCCTTTTGTACTTAAAGAAATACTGATGCACGATCTTGATTTAACCAGCATAAAGAGCTTCTTGGCCTGCTCCCCAGATGTGCACAGATCTGTAAAATTTTCTGCAGCTTTTCTGTTGACAGTGCAATACAGAAGGCACTATTATTTGGCTACAGCAGAGCTCCTGCTGTTTTGTTGCAAGGGATATGCAATGTGCGTCATGTCTGTTGCATGTGTATTGAAAAGAGTTTCCGATTTCCTTCCTGTGCCGTAGGACTGAAGACTACAGCCGAGTCCCATTTTTCCTAAGGTTCCCAGCTCTAGGTCTTTTTGCAACTTAAAATTTCCTTTATCTTGCTTTTAGCTACAGGTTTCACATGGGTTTTCTGGGGTACGTAAATCTTGGTAAGCATTCCTCCCAACACGTGCTCACTCCCCGAACCTCCCACTCTCCTACCTGGCACCCATCACGAGGCTTCCCGGCTGCCCTCCCAGCCAGTCCACCCTGCTGCCCCTCCTCACCCCAGCTCTCCCACCCCACTCCCTCTTTTTCTTTCCGTTTCCCTCACCAGTCTCCCCTCCTTCCCTTTCCTTCCTTCCTCCCTTTCTCTTCCTTTTCACGTTCTCTGAATGACTGTAACGCTGCCAGGACGTGGCAGATGAGCCGCCCCGTCTCCAGATGAGCTCAATTAGCTGTATTAGTTGCCTTCGCTGCGTGCGCTACAGGGAAACCCTCTTTTGCAAGCTCACCTCTGCCAATCCTGGGCGAGGCAGATCCATTTTTAGGGATTCAGTTTCCTGAGGTCGTTTGGCTGTCTGACACCGTTTGCTGCTGCAGGGAGCCCTGGCGCCCGGCCAGGGCAGGCCGCGAGGTGCGCGGTGATGTACCCAACCGGTTATTTCTGACGTACAGAGGTGGCCGTCGTCCCTGGAAACCGTCCCTCCCGCTCCTCTCGGGCCGGGCCTTGCTAAGGCACGGCCTTGCGCTCGGCGGGGAGCGGGGCCCTGAGCAGCGCCCTGCTGCAGAACGGGCGGGCTGGGGCAGGCGGGGGCAGCGGCCGCTTAGCGGCATCCCCGCGGCGGGGATGGCTGGTTTATTGCGATGTTTGACTGACGGCCAGTTGCTCGCCAGAGACAATAAGCGGATGGGATGGAGGGAAGAGCGAACCGGTTCCCATGGCAACTGGGCTAAAGTCATCTGAGGTCAAAATGATGGCTGCCAGTGGAAATGAATGTCGATGCGAGGATAAATCGCGCAGCTGTGACCGTGTGACTCGGTCTGCCAGCTCCGGGTGCCTGGGGAGCCCTGCCCCTCCCTCGCCGCCCCCAAACTGGCCTGCGTCGTGCTCCTCGGGGCTCTCCCAAAGCCCGATCATCTATCTCAACACCTGTCCTGAATTCACCCCTTGCTATTTTTGTTTCTGGGTCACCGAGAACACATCTGCATAGCCAGCAGAGGTTGATTGCAATGCGGGCTGGCACATCCACGCTCCTCTTAATCACGAGCAGGGGCTGCCCGCGGCACGCTCCGGAGATGACCGCCCCAACCCACCACCAACTCTCAGGGCAGGCTCAGCTTGCCAGTCACCACTCCTCCACTGTCCTCAAGTACTCAGCTTCACAAACGACCAACGTATACGTGCCGAGTGACGATAAAGTCACGTCGGCTTTGCAGACCTCCTGCAAACCCTTCAGCCAGGAAAGCAGCTGGAATTGAGCAGTCTCTGCAAAATCCTGCTGCGCTGAAGCGGATTTTGGTTGCCATCTGGTGGCAACTGAAGAGCACCTGGAAACGTAGAATAAAGACCAAGATCCACCCTGCCCGCCATGCTCCGAACCGGGCTCGTTCTCCTCCATTTACTCCACAGGCCTTTACTCTGGCCACATCACAATTTCCTCGCTTTAGAAGGGAGCAGGGGAGAATGTTAATGCTATCAGAGTATTTATTCATTTATTATTTAATCTAAACTAGATTCCAGGTTATACCTGTCATTGCAAGCCTTCTCCACAGTTTTCAATTCCACACCGGCAATTTTCTTGACTACTCCGCATGCTGTAGTCAAGACCCTCTCCTAACCTCTGAAGCTTGCAGTTTAGCTCAGCCTAAATTAGAAATCTTCACTCTAGCCCCGAGAGTTGCCGAATGAGTCATCCACAGTGGGTCAGTTAATGAACGTAAAATTACCAACCCCATCTGCCTGTTGCAGAAATCTCCTTACAGGATTGCACCCCTGCTTACGGAGGAACACAAGAACCACCAGCCAGCCTCAGACTCCCTCTCTATCTAGCCCAGGGCCCCACTGCCGGCTTAGGGGCAGAGGCCACACGGAAGGCAGAGATTTCACGTCAGATGGTTTGCCCTGACACGTTCCTTTCATGGGCACTATTGCAGCTTCTGCTGGAGCCTGGCTTAAACTGCAGCACAAGAGTTTTTGCCGGTAGCCACAAATTCACCCTCTTGTCATCTCATTATTCCCTGGCAGAGAATAATTCCCTTCCCATTTAAGGAGGGCACCAAACCGGAAAACTTCACGGATAATTCAGAAGCAGGGCATCCTGATGGCATCTGATTGTAGTCATCCTTTGGTTTTTGCTCCCACCTATGCTTAGCTCCTTGTTGGAGCCCCGCCTTTGTGCCTCACGCCGTGCCAGCCTTGCTCTTGCCCCTGTTCCCTGCTCCAGCCCAGTCACATCTGCCTGCTGGAACCACCCAACCTCCTTCGTGACCATCTTGCCTAAACTCCAGCTTTACCAGTCAGGCAGAGAGCCCCCACCGTGAATTTCCCACTCCAGCGTTCCCAGAGGCAGGGATGACTCATGACATCTTGTCGCCCCCAGTAACTCAGCTGATGAAATCCCAGGAGCAGCCAGCCACCCTCCAGCTCCGTGGGCATGCTGGCGCTCCAGCACCAGCTTCTGCCCCGTGTGAAACTGCCTGTGGAAGTGCAGCAGCTCCTTCGCTAGCCCCACGTCAGAACTGAACGTTCCCTTGCCACACAAAACTAAGGAAGACCACCAATGTTGTTTTGGTACTGTTCACCTATGTCACAGGCTGGTTTTGACCCAGTCTCCCGTGTGTGCTGTTGGTGGTGTCACGAGGGCCCAGACAAGCCCTCGGTTGCAGAAGGTGGTGAGGCACTTCTTTTAGCGGTTTATGTAGACCCCAGGAGAGGGCAGTGAGCAGAAGCTGTGCTCACAACATTAAAGCAAAGGCAGAGGGACTGGTCCCAGGAAGGAACCCTGCGATGCGGCACCCCCACTCCCAACAGGGGCCAACTGGAAAAGTCCTGATGCAGCTGTAAATATCTTTCACTTTAGGTGATTTATTTTTTATTCTCTACATCAGTACTGACATCCACTAGCAAGACAGGAAGGCTGAGTGTTTCAGAGGCTCGTAACCAGCAGTGATTCTCTCACCCAGCTCTCTACAGCTTCATGTTTCAGCTTCATGTTCAGTCCGGTGCAGAGGCCAGCACTAGAGAGTTGTTTGCCATCACGCTGCCGGAAGGTGGTGGAGGACAGAGGGTGGTCCTCAGCCATTTTGAGTTAAACACCTGATTCCACAGACGTGACAAACCTAGGCAGTCCAAGACACCCCACCAACCTGTCAGCCCTCTGCTCTGCTCCAAAATGAGGTAACTTCATCCCACCGCAGCATGATGGCAATGGCCACGTGGGTCTGAAAAACACAGGAATCTCTAGAAACTTCATAGACATGGGATTTTATTAATGTTTTTTTTTACAACTTAGGCCAGGAGATCTTTATTCACTCCAAACAATTTTGTGACAGAGATTATTTGGTTACACACCACGCTAGCAAATGAAACGGTGGCTGGGGCTGTTCCCCAGCACCGGAATTTGATGTTTGAAGTTTTGTAAGCACCCAACTAGCAATCTTCCAAACAGTTCTGTTCAAGGTTTAGGAGTCAGCACGTGGCAAGGAATGGTCCAGGAGGAAGTCTGCATGCAGCCAGCCTGTTATGTAGGGTAAGAGAGTGTAGCAGTACAGCCACTCCATGCCCATTAGCCTCAGAGCCAGAGAAGAGTCTTGTTCAATCTACTACCACAGAGTCAGCTTTCCTCTCTGAGTGGGCTCTGAGCCAATTTACAGACGCTTTGTTCACTTTTCGTACTTCGCAATTACTTTAGGCTCTCCGCATGGCACTAAAATAATTTGGGGCAAGGGACTAATGCAGTTTAGGTCCAAAGTCATCTTTCACTAGCGTGTCTCTGCATGTAATGCTTGATTCACTCTGATGACAGAGCCAAGTTTATTGAGTTTTTTTTTTTTTAAGTTGCATTGCCTTTAGAAAATTAGAGCTTGTTGCTGGTTTTCAGGATCCAGGTTACTGGAAACACTGGTTAATAGGTCAAGTGCATTGCTCTGCCACAGAGTCGTGCTTTACCACACGACTCCTATTGATTTGATCCCAGACACAAAGACTCCCTATCAGAGCCAAAGCCAATGCTGCTTTGAGACAAAGCCTTAGTACAGGGTTCCTGTGTTCTCAGAGCTTCATCTACAGATCTCCACGTTCTTTCTGAGCTGGGGAGGAGAGCTTCCTTAAATCT
The DNA here is from genome assembly GCA_013389905.1 of Sula dactylatra. Taxonomy (NCBI): domain Eukaryota; kingdom Metazoa; phylum Chordata; class Aves; order Suliformes; family Sulidae; genus Sula; species Sula dactylatra. Next base: position 74,462 of record WEKW01013537.1, on the reverse strand, counting down.
TGTACAGCCTACCAAGAACTGAAGAGGAGTACTGGGAAATACAAGTACCTCTTTCACTGCATCCCTGAGCTACTGGCTCGCACGTGGCAAAAATCACTACAAAGCTAGAGTTGGGGAAGCATAGAAGTTCTAAATCCAAGAGGAAACAAATGGTAAATAAGTCTTCCAGGCCAGAACTGGTCATTTTGAATATATGGTTAGTCATCTTGCCGACAGTAATTCTTCCAGAGGCTGCGGGCTAACTTGGCTCCGAATATTTTGCATCATCACCAAGTGCATGTCGTAACTGCAGCAATGCTATTTTAAGCAACGCAGAGAATAACTGCTGGCTCACACAAACTCTTAAGAAGGGCTAAGGATGATTCACGTAAAGATTTCAAAGCTCACAGACCGAACCAAGCCTACTAGTGTTTAGGGACTCTGCTAATGTTTATTACCCATTTGTTACCAAGTAATCTCTCTCCCTGGCACAGACTCCTTAAGCAGAGGGCAGTATTTCCAGGACAGCAGCCATTCAAAAATCCTTTGAAAACCTTACACAAGCCTTTGTAAATAATTTTTTCCCTTCTATTCATACCGTGTCTCCTCAAATGTTTGAGACAAAAATCTTCTGATTATGCATAGGAACACAGTTATCCCAGTTCCTCGTTCCTTGCACATAAAGGCATCTGATGCTGACTATTCCTATAAACCAACAACTTCACAACATAATTATCAATTTTGTCAAGAACTCCTGCAAGTAGTTAGGGCCGTGTCTGGCCAATGGTAACACCACTTCTGTTTTCAAATGTGGACTCATCAGAAAGCTTTAACAGTTCAGAGAAGAAACTGAATTAAGTTCAAGTTAAATGGCTGTTTCCTTTTCCTGTTTCCACTCTACCACCTCAGACTAGGTGGAAGAGTAGGACAGCAGAAGCCCGTCCATGAAAGGAAATGTTAGTCAGCCCCCTTTTCTTGAGCTCCGTATCTTCATTTTAAATTCAGTTATGTTTCAGTGTGACTCACACACCTTTGGGACATCCTTCGCTACGGTTTCTCCTTAGCATCAGTCACTTACCAGATAATTCAGAATCCTCAGCCAGGATGTTCCCCTTCACAACATCTCAACAGCTCGCGGGGACATAACCCTAACAAATACCCCTGTCCCAAGTGAATTGTCATTGATGACAGTGCTAGACACTCACGAGAGCTACATAAATGTCTGGTTCTTTCTGAAAGCCAGTGCAGTATCGGGCTCAACCACTTCCTTTGGCAAGGAATTCACCAGCGTAATCTCACGGTATGGAAAAGCATTTCCCCATTTTCACTCCCCAGTTTCCTTGAATGGTCCCTTTGTTCTCATGTTATGATACCGGAAGAACAGAACCTCTCAAGTCTACTTTTCCTACTCTAGCGATTATTTTATAAACTATCTGTACACGTCTCCTTTCCAATATAGCAACCTCCATTTTTCTAATCTCTCTCCCAGAGCTTTTACATGCCTTAATCGTTCATGTCACCATTTCCTGAAGTCTCCTCTTTAAGGGCAGACTTCTGTGTCCTCCCCAGAGCACTCAGACAAGATTGCCCACACTGGCACTGAAATCTCAGGCCTATAGTTATTATAGAGTTAATTTAAACCCCAGAAGGGGTAACATCAGCCCTTGCCATTGCACTGTGACATTGAATTTCAGCTACTGTTGCGCTGCCCAGTCACCTTCCCTGCTGAGGTCTGACTGAAGGCTTCCAGAGACCTCTCTAATATGGCTACTCCGAATTACTTTGTCTTCTGCAGAGGTTGTTGCTTCACTGTTCATTTTGCCCTCCTCTTTACAAATGAACAATAAAGAAACACAACACAGGGCACAGGATAAATTGTTAACACATTTCGCTTCTAACCTTTTGCCATGATGAAAATTAATTGTTCAATTCTACCCCTTGCTTGCTGCTTATAGGACAGTTCTTGTCCAAAGACTATTCTTCTCATCTTACACTGAAATGCTTAAATTTTTTTAAATTTCTTGTTTGCACAATTTGGGTAAAGCCATTTTGGTAAGTCTTGACATAATTCTGGAGTGTTTTTTTCTACTGCTCAGCCTAACTTTGGCCAATCTATACCTATTTGTTCTTAAACTAGCATCATCCTTCCAACTAAAAGCTCCTTTCCCTACCTGTTGCTTACTGCCAGGTGTGTTTGTGGCCAGCCATCAGATCTCTTCCCTGTCTCCATTTTACTAGGCAAGGTTTTTAAGCCAAAATTCTGGCGATAGGATCTTCATCCTCCAGAAAATCCTAGAAGCCATTCTAACACCCGTTTCAGTTTGAATGAATCTTTATTGAGAATGATTAGAATTACTCACAATAGTCTATAGGAGATTTTTTTTAATAGAAAATTCTCGATACTTTCCTGGATCCCATTTACCTTTTAGCAGTTCATGGTGCGTGACCAGCTAATACTCAAAGATCCTTTTCCTCCTTCTCTCTCATTTCCAATTGGTGAGTTCCCAGGAATTTTGCATACCTGAATCTCATCCAAGATTTCATTTCATCCAAACCTCTGAGGTCTTTTCAGTATTTGTTTATAGCACCCTGATCATTCTGTCCTTGTGCCATCAGCAAAATCTCATCCAAATGCTCTTTTTTTTATTTTTGCCAAGGCTGTGAATTCAAACAGGAAACAAGATAAGGCCCCAAAGTGACCTACATTAGTAATCCCTTCTCCCTATCAAGAGTCTGTCTTTGTGGAGCAGTCTCAAACGCCTTTTAAAAATCTAAATACGTTAGATTAAATGTTTCTCTTTTATTAACTTCTTTATTGACACATCCAGAAAACTGAGAGAGGGATTTATGAGATACTCTTTGCTTAAAGAATTCATCTTGGTTATCATAGTCTTCCCGGTGTTTTGACATATTTTTAATTACCATTACAACCAGCTTTCAAGAAACAGATAAAAGTTTCACTATTATTCCCTGCTTCATCCCTAGCACCTTTTTTAAAATTGTGGGTACAGTCTGTATTGTCTCCCCTGATGCTCTGCTACCATGGCAGCTTTCTATGAGAGACCACATATTTTCCTAACCCAAAAGCCAAGGTGCCAAAATACTTCTCACTTTAAGTTCTCTGGAATTCTTGGAGGTATGCCATATTATGTTTTAAAATTATTAGTTTAGCCCAACATTCCTCCTTAGGACATCTCTATCTCCAAAAGCCGCTTCATTGTGAAAAACAGAACGGACGCAGGACAAGAATATAAAAGCCTCCTACATCGTCAAAACTGAAGGTGGATATGAAAAAGCAAACTTTTTCTTGATGGGCCTCTTTAACCTCCCTTGATCCAACACATCCACTAATTCTTTCACAGGCTTCCTGGTTCTCACACCCTGTTCTAGCTCCCCTCCTAATTATTACATGCTGCAAATTCCAGCTTCTCCCTACTGCAAATTTTGAAGAACCTCTCGCATGACTCCCAGTTTCTCAGAAGTTATAACTTAAGTCACACGGGTATCCCATCTTCCTTTTGATCTACAGGAATGCCTGTCATCTGGGACTATCATTATTGCTGATATCACAGGTATCCGCAGCACTTCTAAGGATTTTAATCTTTCACTATTAACTGATGTCTGCTGCTCAGTCAGAATGCAACGGCATGAACTGCTCATTAGTTTGAGCTATTGCGATCAAACTTTACATCCTGTCTGCATTTTCACACCATCTGCTTTTGAAGTGGTAGACAGACTGTTCATCAGACTTACTGTGCTTCAGTGTCTGTGAAGTGTAGTGGCTCTTTGAAAAGTGACTTGAGGTGGTTCTGCATTTACTGTTTCACAGCAACTTCTGTGCGCGCTTACAGGCAGGCAGAGCCTTCCTAGCTGCTGGTCCTGTGATGTGACCACAGCTTTCCTTCCCTGGCACCGTTGCCTTACACGAAGAATCACACTTTGATGCACTAAACAGGGTTTTCCTTTAAGGATGGCTAATAATTAATTTTTTTGTTTGTTCACTATAACTATCTGAAACTTAGAATACAATTTTGTCAATTCAGTTCAGGAAGGAGCAGTATCCAGCTTCCTCTCTCAGAGCTATTTTAATTCTGCAGGGCTAACAGGCAAGAAAAACAGTAAAAATTATTTCAGCCCATCAAGTCAGAAGATTAGTCAGAACACACCCAAGCATCTTAACTGCTAAGTAAGAGGGTCTGTTTTCACGTACAGCTTTTTAGCAGAGAATCACTTTATCCCTTTGCTGCATTTCGCTTTGTACTCGTTGAGCCTATAGTAATGTAACATGTAACAGTACCACTGTGAGCTTCTGGGCCCCAGAATCTGATATTCATTACCAGTTTGTCTGTCTGTCTAACTACTGAAATGTCTCACTCGTGAGACATAATCCTTAACGTAGTAACACTACGTAAACCTTCTGAGTCAGGAAGTGCAATTATCAAGAAAAGAATTTTCTCATGGAAAACTTTTTAGATGTTTTACGCTGAAGGAAAAACAACATGAATTGAAAATGTACATAGAACAAGTTCACTTCATACACCGACACCTGCTTCTCTTGCCAAGAAAGCTCCTTTGCTTCATCCAAGTCTGCTAGAATAGAGCATAGCAGACCTTAGGCCACTGAAAACGCTCCAGACGACCTCAACACCCTTGTTTGCCAGACCATGACAGCCAGGAATCTCATCCCCAGGGGTCCCCCGCTCTCTAGCCTTATGAGCACCGAAATTGCGCAGGAATCTGCATTTAAGTATTCCTTATTCTCATGTAAGCACTTGCTGACTCTGTCAGCTCTGACTTCACCCTCCAAGCTTTTCAGCCTGAACAGAAGCTCCAGAACAAGACTCCTACGTATGATTTCCCCCCACCAATCTGTCTAGAAGGCATCGCTCCTGGAGGCCCACTCAGTGCACATCTTGGCCACAGGGAACCCGTAGGAAGGGCTGGGACAGACCAAGCATGTCATGGTTAAAACATTTTCCCCAGCCTGTGGGAGATCTGGATCCCAGCCCTGCCTCCCCGCATTGCTTTCTGTCAGAGATATCACAGTCTGAACATGCAGTTAAGTATTCTGCGGTATTTGTCATTTTGTATCTCCCTGGTATCTCCCCTATACCGACTCAGTGTCCTGAAGACAGGGGTTTATAACCCATCTGTTTTTGTCTCTGTGAATATTTAATCATTCACACAAAGAGGAAGAGCTTCAAGAAAAAAAGCCTTAAAAAACCCCAACTGCCTCCAATTATTCAAAGCTGGATAACAAGAGCATTTACCTAAGATACGCTGGCATGCCTTTCTTTCAAATAGGGCATTCGACCTTGGGCCGGCACAGGAGCAGTCTCCTTCTGCTCATGATCCTTGGGATCTGCTCTGATACCTACCTACAGCCACTAACCACTGTCTGAAAAATCAAGGGAAAAGCAAGTGACCCAGGTCACAGTGACCTTTGCTATAAAGCTATCAGAAGAATGAAAGTCCCTTGCAGAGATCTAAAGAACCAAGAACTTGTGTAGGGTTCATGAAAATAAGATACCAAATACAGAAGAAAGACTATTTTTGTCCTTGCAGAGGGAAAGGTCATGGTACAAACTAAGGATTTAAAAGACATAAGAGAACCAGAATGAAAAGAGACATTACAAATGCACCAATTAGGGGAAAAGCTTCAGTTAGAACTTGTGCCTTATCAGTTGTCAAAGAATCCAATTACGAGACCAAAACTGATAAGGAACCAGGCTTTGTTAGTTCTGCAATTCACAGAACTACCTGCTTCAAAGCACATTAAAGTGCAGCTGTAGCCTGAAAAATGACTACCACAACCACGTGCAATGGCTTGGAGCCTGCAGAGAGTCAGGCTTGGAGGAAACAAAGAGCAAACATCAGTCACTAAGAAATGAAGGCTAGGACTTCCTTTCTTTTGAAAAAGACCTTCTGTATTGAAAGCACAGCCAACTTCCCCGTCTTAGACTTCCGAGGGTTCCAGGGAAGGGTTCGTTTAGTTGCGGGTCCTAGTTGAAAGCAGGGGTGGGCCCATGGCAGAGGCAGGGTAGCCCATGTAGAAACCGTACTTCTGTGGGTGCTGAGAGACAGAAGGGCTTCTGTCCACTCAAAATACTCCATTCTTTTTCCCAGGGACTAAAACCCCTGGAGCAGGGCTGATCTGATTTTGTAACGTAGCCTGGCAGGGTTACACAAGCGCACTCCTTTAGCAGACGTGGCTGTACGAGATAAAACATAGCTCCATCGCTGAGAGCACGAGCGGAGTTTAAGCGGGAAGAGGATACATTTCGCCCTGTGAATTCAGTCGTACCTGCTGGGCAAGCGACTGAATTAAATCTAATGGCTTCTTTTACTCCTTTTTACCTCTTTTACAGCTTCTTTTACTTTTCCAGTGGCACGAACGCCACTACACGAGCCAGAGGGGCGCCGCGCTCCCCCGGGTATCACCACCGCTGCCCAGCCCAGCGCTGCACGCTGTGTCTGCCCAGGCCAGGAGGCAGGAGGCGCCCAGCGCGGGCGCCCGAAGGCCCGGCAGCCGCGCACACGTTAACAGACCCAGCGCGGGCGCCGCTGCGACAGACAACATGGAGCCCCGTCCTGCCATTTTGCGGGCGCGGGGGCGGCGGGAGCGGGGGAAGGGGCTCCCCCGCACGCCCGG
>WEKW01013537.1:51474-63602 GCA_013389905.1 Sula dactylatra | reverse complement strand
GCTGGCAGGCCGGGGCGCACCCGCCTGCCAGCCCCCTTCGCCGCACCTGTGGGGGAGCTTAACACTCGCCCCCTTCCCCGCTAACGAGCCAGGGGTGGGCAGAGGCCCCCCGCACCGAGCCCTGGTGACGATCTAGAAGCAGGTCTTGCTCTTCCTTGCTGCGGAACAGAGCGTCCTGGAGCTCCTTCAGTACCTCCTTAGGGGAGAGGTGTCCTCAGACCCCGGTTTCTGAGGGTTGTGAGAATAACCCTTACTGCCTGCTACCCCCCTGCTGCTGAGGAAATTCCTCCCCCAAGCAGAGGAGACAGCCCTTCCCCAGACCAGATAGTAACAGGGGAATCTTCACAGAAGAAACCCTGTATGCCCAAGAGAGGCAGTCCCCAAGACAGAAATAGGCAGGAGCTCCGGATACTTACCTAGTAATTTTAATTATTTACATCTGCTCAGCAGGCAGCAGAGAAAGCAAAACAAGGGAGAGAAAGGAGAGGCAGATTTAGATATTCTTCCCTTTCCAGTTGCTGTTAACCACTGGAGATAAAGGTAATTTCCAACAGTGACCTCATCCTCCTTCATCCCAAGGAAGATCCCTCATCCCCTAATCCCAAGAGCATTTTCTTCAGCTATCCTGTGCAAGGAGAGAAGGCACACCTCCCAGTTGCCGGGAAAGGAAAAGGCAGATTTTGCTGATAATATCCACAGAGATAGCAAGAATTTTTTCAGAGAAGGAGATTTGCCCACCCTTGAGGACAAGGTGCACCTAGAGGAAAGAGAAGAGAGGTTTACAGGTAGGGGGAGATTGGGGGAATTGACCTCTGAAATAATCTGACAATCAGTGAAAAGGCTGTCTCCTAGGGGAACACCCCTTCAGCAGTTAGCTGCCAGAAGGGAGAGAGGATATCCATCCTGGGATAAAACCAGCAGTTTTAGGGGACTGACAATCCCAAGCAGATTGTTTTAATACTCAAGATCCTGATTTCATCCACAATCCCTTCGCCCTCAAAATATTTCTTGAAGAAGCTCTTGGAATAGCTGACAGCAACACTCTAAGGATGGGTCTCAGAGAAGGAGTGTGAAGGGCAGCACCCCAGAAACCAGCTCTGAAGATAATCCACCTCCCTCCAGAAAATCTTCCAGACAGAGTGAGTGACCACATTATATCTCTATTCCTAGCTGTCCTTCTCTTTCGCCTTCTGTCCTTGTTTTCCATGTCTCTTGTCCCACTGTATCTGCTTTCCTTTTAATCTTTTCTCTCTCTTCCTGAACCTCTCCCCAGCCTTCTTTTTCTGCATGTCTTTCTCCATCTCTCTCATTTAACTCCCTTATATGCTATATGGAATTGGTCTGATACTTTCCCTCGCTGTAGAGCTTATGGGAGACCTTAGACTGGTTTAACTGTAAGAAACCTCTCTGCCCTTTTGCTTCTACTTTCTTTCACTGGTATATTCATCCTAGGCTCAGCCTTTATCATCATCGGTGTGAAATTAATTTCTGTCATTGAGGGGTCATTGAGAAGGATAATAGTGGTCAAAAAAAAGTGGTGAGGAGTCAGGAGCAGTGATTTGTAGGGCTAGTGTCCAGGGATGCACCCATGGGGTTGGAGTGTCAGGTGTTCTCCATGTGGGTCCTACTATGCTCATAACTGTGGGAATAAAATCATTGTGCGATGCAGACCTCGCTGTGCTTGGGAGCTGAACGTACAGATCCCAGTGCTAGTACTCTGAGATGTGTGTCCTAATGTACCTAGGGGCTGTGGGATGAATTCTGGAAAGAGTGCCCTTGAGAGTGGGTTCTGTGGTTTTCAGGGGCCTGGGAATGAAAATCCTGACTGTGGATTTCAGAGCTGGTGGAACCAGCTCTGAAAGCCGAAAGAAGCCATTCCGTGGCCACCAATCTTCATCTGTGTTTTATGCTGTGTTCAGGGGCTAGGAATGTGAATCCTAATGCTAGTGCTGCGGTGAGCCAAGCTGGCTGCTTTTTGTAAACGAGTTAATTCCCAGTCACAAATGAGTATTCTGACACTAACGTGGTGATTTCCTTAAGAAATCAAGTCCGAGGGAGACTTCATCTCAAATGAAGCCAAAGCAGATTCCCGTAGCAGAAGAATCGTGCCTAAGGATATCTCACCTGAGAGATTCCTGTTTCTGTTCTCCAGTGAGGCAGCAGTGAGGAAATCCAAGATCAAAGGGTCCTTGGCCAGGACAGGAGCTCTTCTGGAATCCATTTGGGAGCACAGTGGTTAACAGGGAGTCCCTGAAGAGGATCTCCTTAGCGTAATTTGTTAGCAAGATCAGACAAAAGATGCCAGGTCCTTCCAAAGTGATTCCCCAATTTGGCAGAGAATTTTGACAGTTATCAAAGTGCCTCTTTCCAAGGGAAGGCTGAACCACGAAGCGTACTTACGTTCTGGTGGTACTGTTAGATGCCCTCCTACCTGTTGCCCTGTAGTTATGCAATCAGCCTGTTTTGAGTACAGCTGTGTTATCTAGCACAAGGGAAGAGATAACTGAGGCATTTTGGCCTTTGTACGTTCAAGGGGGTAACTGACTTTTCACGCTCTTGAGGTTAATTTACCTCGCGCTGCCCCCTTCCTCGCAGTAATGACTTGACATTTTTCAACTGCTTTTGGCTCTGATGGATGCCGGGGCATTTTACGGAATATATATGCCAGCCTTACAAAAATCTGCTCTCTCACAACAATTATCTTTCAGTGTATGAAATGTTTTTTTTCTTCATTATTAATAATAAAGATTTAGATTTTGTATTTGCTGCCTGAGCTTTAAATATTCATGAGAGACATACAAGGCTGAAAGTCGTATGCGGTAGAGTAATTGTTATTTATTTGTTAATTGCTGACAGGGCATTTAGTGCTGACTTGGACACACAAAATTAAGACAATCTCTGCTTTGAAGATCTTGTAGTCTAAAACAGCTGTACAAAAGCTAGGACATACTGATAAATTTAAAGAAGGGAATAATTTTTAGAGGGCATTGCTCTTCAGTGTGATCATGGTATTTACATCCAATGTCTGACACAGGCAAAAAAGGAGCTTCCTCTGAGGTGGAATAGTGCAGCTGTTCTGCACCATTTATTTTATACAAAAGTATCCATAAAATAAAAAGGAGAGTATTATTTATCTTCATAAAAGTGCAAGGTGCTTCATAGACACATGTAAATGAAAGTGCTGTGTCTTTAAGAGTTAACATTAAGAATGTTAAGCCGGAATACCTAAAATTAGACATTAAAAACTACATTTAGGTACCTAAGTAAATAGCCTAAGTCTTGCAAGTGCCCAGGAACGTAGAGTTGACTTTAACAGGAGCAATGAAGCCTTCAACATTTGAGTGAGAGACGCTCAGTTAAGTTATGCGTGTATGGGTTTGTAAATTTAAATTTGGACATTCATGCTTCCAAACGTTGACTTTTAAAGTTGAAGCAGTCTGATCTTGTCCTGTGTGCGCTCCGCTCCCATCTGAGAACTGTATGTGGCATTTCTCAGCTCAAGCCCTTAAGTGAAATGAAATGAGAAGGTCTAGAGAGTTATGGGAAAAGGATTACATTACTGAAAGATCATGAGGTTATATTAACATTTAAGTATGTGTTCTGTAAGTTCTTGGGTTTTACCTTGAAATCTGGTTCTGTAGGCAAGTTTCTAGGATAGAATACGGAGTCAGAAAAGTTGGAATGAAATGCAGCAAACGGTTTGAGGAGTTTGGATATAATTTCCTAGTCCAAGGTGGGGCTGTGACTAGTGTAGTACTTTTTTTTTTTTTTCTCTCTCTCTCTCTCTCTCAAAATACAGCTGAATGCCGGTGCCTATGGCGAAGTTTTTTCTTACCCCAGAGGTACAGGTATCTTCTCTTACTACCTTCCCCCTCCCCGCCCCCGAAACTTCAGCTGACCTTCATATAGTGGGAGATTGAGCCTGCATCACAGTTTGGATCTTTGGCTCTTTACTGCAAGTGTCAGAAAGGAGGCATGGTTAATGGCAACTGTGATATGGACAGCTATCCCTCAAGAGCAGGACTGAGACGATTACCTCATTTTACACAGCTGTCAGACAGGAGTTACATCTCGGTCATTAGTAACCAAAAGAAGGAATACTTTTGGACTCATTTTTCCATTTGCTTCTTCCTACCTTGGGTAGAATTGTAACCAGTAAATTTCACACAGACACCTCTGTGTTTTGTAGTACTCCATTTGCAGAATTTGTTGATGAGTGGTGTTTCAGAACTGAAACTTCAAAAAATATTGTTTCTTAGCATTTTCCGTTAGGAAGACAACTTTGAAAATATAAGTAGTGCCCAGATTAATGGACAGCCTAAAATGGTATATCTGAAATGTTGGAACTCTCCAGTTGTGTTAACTCTGAAGCCTAAAGAAAAGCATTTAAATCTCTGGATTGCTGGCTGTCATATTTATTTTAACATGAACATCCAGTGGATGCGTTCAACTTCCAAATGCTTATCATCTTGGTAGGAGTCAATATTGCTGCTTGCTATCTGTTCTGCTGTTGTTGTTTCGTTCTTCCTTCTAAGGGATGTATGATGAACTTAAAAATCTGTAACATATTTCTGCCCTGTACTCATGTTTTCACTTTTAAAGGCAGCGTGTGTATGTGTATTACTGCGAGAGAGCATGCATGCTGCAGTACGTTTTCACAATTAATTAATTGCAGATTTTCATTTTAAGTTTGAAATGAAAATGCAAAATATTGGGAATGTTTCAAAATGTGGAGACCTCACAACAGAGTTTAGGACCCATTTAATGTTGTGTCCTGTGGTGCTTTGCCAAGATTTGGACTAGATTGTCATTCTATCCTTCTGCGTTTGACCTGCCCCATCCTATTATGAACCGTGGAGTTGGTGTCCTAAGGTAGACAACGGCCAGATTTTTCTTGTTCCTGACCTTTGTGAACCGTCTCCTGATCCCATCCCGGGCTTCCTAGCATCTGGTCAGGGTCAGGTTCCTCTCCTGCACCTTTAAGGCCCAGCATGTTTCCACCCCGCCTACTTCTTTACTCTCATTTCCTCCTACACCCCACTCCTCCTCCCAGTTCTCTCTGTGCTGCTCTTTGCATCTCATTTTTCCACGCTGTCCCTTTGGCATTCTGTCCTGTGGTCCTATAAGCCTAAAATGCTGCTTCTTTCTTCATCAAGCAAGCGTCCCTCATCTCCTCTCTAGGATTCTTTACTGGCAGGAACCCTTTCTCGCAGGCCCCGCTCTTTCTTCCACACCTGCATTTTGACCTGTTCTTGGTCTGGCCTTCATTGGATTATGTGCGTGTTGTCTGAGGTTATGGCAAGAAACCTCTGCTTTTTTACCACTGTATAACAAATAGAATTTTGTTCCTCTGAAAATAGCCAGTTCTGCTAGGCTGGGGAATGGTGCTTTGTCTCTATAATCCGACTCGTTCATTCTCCCACCCTCCCTTCTCCCCTGCCCCCTTCCTTTCCTCAGGAATAGCTGGATTTTAGTTGGCTAGAATGAAGAGCCCTTGCGTAATGTTCCTTGGTCCCTTCCAGTGCTTCAGGATCTTGGTTTTGAGAATTGGGGTGAACAATTTGTGCACGGTCCAGTACCTCATTCCTCATCTTTCTAAGCTGGCCAGTTTACTTGATGTGAAGTCAAGGAATAAGGGAATGTGTGTTCTGTTGTGGCCCTTTTTTATGTATAAGAGAGACTGACTAATGAGGGAGAGGGAGATGATGAGTTAGAGCTTTTATACCTCGAGGAAAAAAATATTTGCTTTTTTGTTTTTTTACAATTAGCAATTCAAATTTTGTTTATGCTGTCTGCTGTATAAAGACTGTGGCTGATTATAGCAGAAATATGTAATTACTGTTTAAAGTTCAAATCTGAATAATTGGGAAGGAATCTGAACTTTTTGTGGTCAAATTAAAGGAGCAAAGTTTCTGAATTCTCAGTTTCCCCCAAAAAACTATTGTTAAGTAAAACCAAAACAATTCTGCCTCCCCATCAGGAACTTGCAGAGAAAAAGAAACAAGCTGCTAAAATAGTTACCTCTGAAATACCCTTTATTTCTACCTGAACAAAGCAGACAAACTTTGCATGTAGAGAACTGGCCTGGGATTTGGGAGACCTGTGTTCTCTGCATGGTTCTGCCACTCCTTTGCTGGCTGACCTTAGGCTGCGGGCTTCTCCATGCACGGCTTCCCATTTATCCTGGAATGGGTTATCGATCCTTTATAAGGCTTCCAAAGTATAAGGATGAAGAACACTTTACAAAGGCTGGCTGTTCTTGCTGTTGATTACCTTAATTACGATATGGTAGTGAACTCAAAACCTCTGTATGCCGCTTTTTGTGCCGGTAAGAAACAGTGAAAGCGTGATGCCCCAGTTAATTTTTGTTTCATGGAGGGACTGTGACTCCAAAACTGAAAGATCCTGTACCATGTCTGCAGCCTAGAACTGCTTTTTAAGTTAAGTATAGATATTCAGACTCCCTTGCAGCTTCTCCTGAGATCTCTATTCCATCTTCATCCTTCTTGGCTTCCCTGCTGTTTTTGACACTTGATCATGCCCAGTCTTGAAATCTTGTCCTCCCTTGACTTTTGTGTCAGTATTTTCCTGGTTTCTCTCCTACTGTTCTAGTCATTCATTCAGTAGCTTCTGCACTAAGCTGTTTACCTTCCTCCATTTATTTTTTTTCCTAAGTTAGACACAAAGACCCACCTCTGGTATCCTCTCTTTGCTGCTCTTTACCTCCTCCATGCCGGTGATATTACATTATGCAACTTGGCATACTCCCTTAACATCTTTTTTTGAACGATTTGCTGCAAGTTTAAGACCACTGAGGCCAAGATGGAACTCCAGAAAGCTCCTTTGAGATTTCCCTTTGTTTCCTGCTTTCCTCTGTTGTTAGCCTCCACAGTTGGGCCTATAACATGGGATTTCTTGCGCTCTTGTTTCTCTGCACGTACAGGATAGGGGCTCATCTTCCAGTTTCATGGCCTGAATCTCCCGCTTCTTACTTCTTAGTCCCTTTGGGTATCCCTTATGCTTTCTCCTTCATTTACCATCTCGGTTACTGCTAGTTCTTCTTGCTGGCGTCTGACAACCGTGTTACCTTCTCGTCTTGTTAAAAACAGTTTCTGAAGCTATCCTCCTGGCATGTTTTTCTCAACGTGTTGCCATCTCCTCCTTGACAAGCCTGTTTGTTGGCTATTGTCCACTTCATAAGGTTCCAACTTCTTGTACTCGCTCTAAGGGGCCTTCCCATTTATGTTTCTCCCCGATCTGTCGCCGTCTCTTACTGTCCTTTGCTCTGCCAGCAACACAAGCATGACATTATGCTTTTCCGTTTCTTGCATGAGCATCTCTTCACATTCTTCCTCAGCTGACTCATACCTTGATACATGTAGGAAAATTGCCAGCCAATAGAGGCCAGACATACTGGAAACTACTTATTTGCATATTTGAAAATTATTCAAAAGGTCTAACTGATACTCAGAGGTAGTTGTCTTATTACATGTACCCTCTTCTCCCTGGCTTCTTTTGTGAAGAAGGATGATTACAAAAGTAAATAAAGATCATGGTAAGCAGAGACACAACATCTCAAAGACTAGGAAGGTCAAGGTTGGAGCAGAATAATATTTACTCGTAGTTAAAAGGTGGTGACTGTGGCAAGTATGTGTGTGCAAGAAAGGCGCTTCTTTCAGTACCTGTAAGGAAATGAACAGGAGATTTAGTTTGAGAATGGTACACAAAATGGAGCATTTTATGAGTAGGATGCAGACAGCCAAGTAGCAATACTAGCGTTTTAAGCCAGAAGAAACTGTTAATGGGCGTGTGTTCCTTGCTAGTGCGGTTCTGAATACGCTTGACCTTCAAGCTTGGTACAAATCTTTACAAGTTGTGAGCCCGGCTAGGGATTGTTGGGTGTTTTGTCTCCTGGAAGGCAGTTCAGTCAGTTTAGTTGAGAATTAACAGCTGACAGAATAGTGAAAAGGAATTATGTTAAAACAGTGGTTGAGGCCTAATTTATGAGCTTGAAACTGTATTATGTGATTCTTCTGATCATTCTCCAACTTCAATTTCAGCTGCACTTCGCTTCCAAACTCCTCTTTAGCAGGCTTTTCTGCAGTGCTTTGGTAATCTTAACTCTGGGAGCATCTGCTGTACGTACGTTTTGGCCATGTGGTATCAGACTGATCTGCAGTCGATACCAATTTCCTTATTTTCTGTGAATTCAGTACCTAGTTCTTGCTAGTGCTTGATAACCATTTCCACAAGTGGGACGGAATGGGTTGTGGCTTGTTTCAGCAGCTATTACAGAGTTTATATTGACTAATCTATTTTCAGTGAGTGGTTCAGCCTTTGGTGAACAGGTTCTGACCACTTGCAGTCAGATTTTCATTTTCACTATGCCTGGCTGGCATTCATTTAGCCCTGGGAGCGCTCTTACATTAGAAGCTTAGTAGTATTACTATTATTAAACTGCGAGGGTAACAGTCATTTTTCACCGATAGATTCATTTTTTTAATGGGAATAAGAACACAGGTTTCATNACCTATTTTGCAACAATGTGAAGATGATCTGAGCAAGATACTCTGCATGCTGATCTACTTCTGATGTTGTCTCTAATGTCAGAGACAATCTGGGTGTCATATTAGTGTTAGCATATCCTGTACTGAAGGTTTGTACTGGATGTGATTCTGATAGGCATCTAAAACTGAAATCCTTCTCTTCAACCTGGGTGCTCCCACAAGGCTGTGGGAAATACCTTCTCTTATATAGTTTCTCTACCACTGACATCCTGCTTTCCGAGGGAAAATTTCATTCTAGATACGTGCTAATAAATTTGAATTATTCCAAAAACAATACCCAATACATTTCTCAGTGTAAGAATAATTGTTCTGTTAATATTCTTAAAGCAAATGCCAGAGATTTCTCTTGCCTGCCTTGGCATATGTTTAGAATTACAGCTCGTAGTTGCACTGGTGAAATATTGAGTAGTGGTACTGAGAGTGGAGGGATGCTGTAGAGACATTTCTGCTGTGATGATGTATTTTCATTGTGCTTCTGCGAAGTGCTTGGTTTACTTTTTACTTCAAATCTGTTACTGGGAGGGTTGTCATGGGACATTTGGCTTATTATTAGAATAAATCTTTTATAGTAGTCTTATTACAAAGAAAATAATTTTTGGCTCAAAAGTATTTTAGGCATACCAGTGTTCTCAATATCATTTGCTGTTTCTTTTGACAGGTGTTACACATTCCCCACTTTCACTTACACAGCACCATAAATAAGCAAACTAATCTTAACTTTGAACACATTATTTTCAGATGTCTGAGGGGTCTCTGCAATGTTTGTGCACTATTTCTCTTTGCATTTTTCCTGCATTTTATACAGCAGACAAAAATATTTGATTAGTTGGTCTTATTAAAATCTGGCAAGGCACTAGCTACGCTTGATCCCAGCCTTTTATGCCTGTAAAGATACTGTCTCCCTTGACATGAGAATGTTTTAGACTTTGGCTGTAATGCCATCTGTTGATAAGTTTAAACAAGCAGGTCAGGTTCTGTAAACTATACCATTTTGTCAGTCTCATACAAGACTAGTACATAATTGCTTTTGGAACTGGATCCTGATGCACTTCCAACATCAGGGTTTTGGTGACTTTATAGTCCCCACAAGACTTTGTGCTTCATTAGTACCAAGAATGCATGCACAGCCAGTGCCATTCATTCACTAAATTCAAAATACAAAATTACTCCCTGCTCATGCACCTTCCACAAAATGGAGGGAATCGAAGGATCCTGTGTTAAAATGTGCTGTTACGATATTTATGTAGTTAGTAACTATGATGAAAAAATTTGTGTTCTTTTTATTTTTCTTTGAGACTTAATATGAACTTTATGTTGTTGAGATTTCTGTTTGTTAAAAGAAAACCATATCTGTATAACAACTTAAAGATAACAAAACAATGAGTTCAAAGATTTATATTAGGCTAGATACATGGTCTGAAAGTGTTTGTCCTCCTGTAACTCTGATTTTTCAGTACCATCTTAGTGTGCCGTGTTGTAACTTTTAGCAAGTTTCCAGTTCAGGATGCCATAATTACTGTACCACCTGTGTTCTCTTACACAAAATAGTGCTGAGCATTCAAAGCCGTCCTGTCTCGCACATTAAGTAGTTTTGAGTAGGGGTATAGAGTCAGACCTCTGTGACATGGACAGGCGCGGGTTGGGGCAGTTCATATTCGTATGGGTGATACCATGCTGCGTGCTCTTAGGTGACAGTAACTTCCTTTGGTTGAATTCTTTTTTCCTTTGTGGTTCATGACGAGTGAGAACTGTGCGCCCCTCATTACCACATCTGCAAGCCTATAGTTTATTGGGAAAATGTTTTTTGGCTTGTTCTACTGCTCCCAAAGAAGGGAAACGTGGTTCTAGGGTATGACGATTTCTCTTACCTCTTTACCCCGGGGACTGGTTTTCCTCCTTTCATATGGCACTGCAGACAGAAGTGTACTTTCAAACTGCGGTGCTTTTCTTTTGGTTTGCTGATATACTGAGATGACACCTGCCGCTCCTTCCAGGTTAAGTTTCATTTTATGAACAACACCCAGCAGCCTCTCTCCTCCTTCTGAATTTGATTCCAGAAATGTAAACATGTCCTGAAGGTTTCTCACAAGTAGTCAGCAAAATGATGGGTAACAATTTCAGATGATGCAAGTAATCAGTATCCTTTTTTTCTGATTTCTTACAGGAAACAAATATGTCTTAGTGACGATGTTTGCTTGGAGAAGATAAGATTTTTAAAGTGTTTTGTTCCTGCCCTCTTAGTTCACACCTCGTTAGTTTTGAAGGAAAGCACACATCTTAAAATGGCAAATTTCTCTTCCTGCCAGATTTAGCAAAATTGATTCTTTTCCCCTTTCTGTATTGCCATAAGAATACCGGTTTCTTGCATGTGTGATTCACACAAGTATGTCAAAATTGCCTTTTTCCATCAAAGTAGAAGCTGTCCGTTTCTCCACGCATGTGGTCGTCTTGTGCTACTTCTCTTCCTTACTTTTTGAGGCAGCCTCCTCTAGCTGACATCCCGCTCACCTTTGTGTTTCAGAGAGGGTGCAATGAAATGGTTCTTTCTTGCCAGTTTGTTGGGTTTGAGGGTTTTTTGTTTGTTAAATACCTCAGAAGGTAGGTGTATCTCTGAGTATATTAGGTGGATACTGTTAGTTAGATCACTGGATCTGTGTTTCAGGCACCCAAATAGAAGTGGCCTTATTTTTAGATGTGTCCTACAGCAACGTCTCTCGCTGCTTGGTAGTCTGCTGTGCATTTCTTCCTTCTCAAAGTTTATGTTGAGAAACCTAAGTTGAGTCTGCTTTGAATGTTTTCCCAGTAGTGTTTCATTGGATTGGAATAGCAGCAAATAAAGCAACAGTGAAAGTAAATATAGGAAATTAAATGTAGAGATTTATTCTAGAATATGCATCCTCTGTAGGCTGTGCACACCGTAGTTTCATTCATTGTATGACTCTCTGCTTCAGTCGTAACTGATTCTGACTGGCCAGCCTTGGAGTTCAGCCTTAGAGAACGTTTCAGGCTATAAATGTTTATTAACTGCATTCGGTATGACCCTTAGAGTGCTGTTCCCCACATTTCATACATTTTTCAGTCCTGATATATAAGCAGCAGTGATCTTGGATAAGATCTGACTGGCTTAGAGCAAGCATTTGCAAAATAGCAGGGCAGGCAAAGTACAGATTGCTTCAGTCCGGCGGCAGGGGTAGTACAATCTGATAGACAGAAGGCTGCCTTGCATTTTCAGCCTGAGGTTCGATTTGCTAGTTGCAAATATTCAAAGTAAGGAAGTAGCTTTCCTGGAAAGCTGTAGTGAAGTATTACTAGTCTCAAGTGAATTAGTGGTTATTAAAAGGTATTCAATGCTAGGGTTTTCTTTAACGATTAATACATTTTTCCTTATGAATTAGATTCTCATCTGTTTAATTGTAGTTTTGGATCAGTGCTTGGCTGTCGCTTTTGCATCTCTCTGACCTGTCTTGACCTGGGGTTGTACTGGAACTAGTTAGTGCTTGAGAAATGAAGACTCTGCAGTCAGTTTCCAGCTGTTGATGGTGGTTATGACTTGGCTACCTT
>WEKW01013537.1:23607-49176 GCA_013389905.1 Sula dactylatra | reverse complement strand
CGGGGGGGGGGGGGAATCTTACTCCAGTGCTTTGAAATTTCCCATATGATTCTGATTCAGTTTCTGACCTGAATTACTGTCTAGTGTGTGTGTGTTCTTAAAAAGCTGCTGTATTTTACTGAAAAGTAGTTGTTTCAGTACTGGGTGATTAGTGCGTATGTATAAACAGATTTTTTTTTTTTTTTAAATTTAAGATTTTGAGATTTTGTTTTCTTGTCAAAGATTTTTATAAATGGGGAATGAAAATATTCAGATTCTTAGTGTGGGTGTAATGTGACCTAATTCTAACCTTGCTTGTCTCCCTGACAAGTGTATTTTACACAAACACACAAAGCTTGTATATTTGACATTTGGCGTGGGGCATATCAGCCTTACGTTTTATTGCAGAGCCAATCATCCCAAATGCTCTGCTGACATAACCTGGGCAAACCCGAAGCTCTGTGAAAGCTTCAGTGTTTTCTTTTGCTCCTTGAATTTCTGGTGTTTCAGATTGGTATCTTAATCTGCCCTAGGCTTTTATAACCTAATTTGCTTGATTTCTGTGCTTGTCGTAAAAAAAAAAAAAAGGGGGTGGCTGGGAGATTTGTGTTTATTCTACTTTGGATTTGTATTGTTAGCACAACTGATATTTCATAAGGGTTTAACATGCATATGATAAGCAGCAGTAATTTGTTCTCTGATTGCACTGTGGAAATTAAGATTTATATGAGGCACACTTAGATAATTAAGCATTCAACTGATATGTAGTTCATGTTTGTTTTCTCCCAAGTTGAATACTACTTTTAGTGAGGGCCGTACCTGTGAAGTTACCATGCCAATGTAACTGTGTTTCAGTTACATGGACACCTTAGTCTGTCCAACCCCCGCTGGATAAAAACACGTGGTTGCTTTATCTTTGTATAATTCAGGAAGGAATAGTGCTGCTTTTTTTTTTTTTCTTTTAATTTAAAATGTTTGAGATCAAATCAATTCAGCCAAAAAGAGCTATACTCAATAAACAACAGCTTGCGGAGGGTGGATAATGGAAAGCCTTTTGCAGCTCTGATCGTCTAGTTAGCTGGGTAGCAAGTAGTCATCGCTATCACATGTGATAGTGTGGCAGATGAGTAGATAGATAAGTTAGTAGCAGTTGGGCTTTTCCTTTCCTCCACAGACAGAAAAATGTTTCCACTCACTACAGATACTGTAGTGCTGCAATTTTACTTTTCAGTCTGTGTGTGCATATGAGTGTGAGTGATAACGTTAGCTGTGCAATTAGGAGGTGTTTTTGAGCCCAGGGCTTTGGAGCCACTGCTTGTGATGGTGGAGGGATGGAGTTTGTTGGGGTATTGTGCAGGTGTTCGAGCCCTGCGAGGTGTGATGAGCACATGCATGAAAATGAAAGGTTTAGCGCATATAGACATGTTGGAGTGTAGACTCTTAAGTGCTTTTGTGCTGTGAGAGCACTTAGGTGCAGAAGTGCAAGGCATAATGCCTACGGTTGTGGGGGAAGAATGGGGAGCTTCTCTGTCAAATTGCTGGGTGCATCTATCTCTAGATCTGTGCATCCACACTGTGTTATTGTCAAATACCTATTTTTAGAATGAGTATCTAATTGGTATTCATGCAGATGGGTGTCTCCCTGTCTCATCTGATCCACTCATCTGAGTGATGCGCTTGGTGGGAGGTGTCTGCTGATGAATCTTTCCTAAGCAGAGCCTGTTCATGTTGGTCTGTTCTCTCTTACATGTATGCATGTGTTTAATTAGTTACATGAGTGCGTACATGAGTAGGTGCTGCATGTTTGTGCGTTTACCTTTTGTATGCACTAGCCTGCTCAAAGATTGTATCATCTAATCCTCCGAAACGATTAATTTAAAAAATGAAAGGTGCAGAACTTGCAGCCCTTCAAGACATGATTCTTCTCTTTATGCAAAGAATAAGTGCAGAGCAGTGCAGGTTGTGGCCATGGAAACTTAGCTACCTCCGTCCAGACTTCAAGGGATTGCTCCTGGTATAGCGATGCAGCCAATTATGAGTAAGGATGATGATCTTTCTGCTGCCTTGACTACTACAGAAGACCGCATACAAGTTTGTGTGCTAAGTGTACAAGTTCATGCTGTTAAATATTTTCTTCGTATAAGATAATTGGTAAGCAGAAAACCCTGGGTACAAATGCTAGCCATGTTGGACAGGTGTGATTTATTTTTATGAGGAGAAATATATAATATTTATGAGAGGAAAGATCCAGAGTCTGTTTCCACCCTGTGGCAAACTTGTTGTGTACCTTTGGACAAGTAAGTTTTTCTTGTGTCTCAGATTTGGAGAAAATACTTGTCTGTTATATTTTGAATTAAACAAGATTTAGTTCAATAACATGACGTATATTTAGGAAAAATGGGTTATGGTAGGCAAAGCTTTAACTATTATGAGCTTAATATAGTCTGTTCCACCTCGACATGGTAGATGTAATTATCTATATATAGTATTATGCATGATCTTGGTGTTTTAAAATGAGATATGTAATCCTAGCTCTAAGGAATAGATTAATTATAATGTCGCCTGATGGAAAAAGAGAGGCCAGGCCTTAGAGAGAAGTTAATTTCCTCCCAAATTAAGATAGTCACAGACCTGACTTTTCCAGATATTCTAATGAATTGTGGTTTGTATATGGCATGAAGGAGTATTCCCTTTTCGCTCTGATCTTCCTCTTACCTGACACAGTAAACCCACTGGATTACAGGTAATCTTGGTGAAGGGTCCCAACGCTATGTTGCTTACTTAGTAAAGGAGTGAACATGATACAGCTGCTGAAAAGGCTCCACTTCCTTTGAATAGATCTTAGTTCTTTACCTGGGAACAGCTGGGATGCTCTGGGTAAGACAGTTCTAGCAGTGTTACCATCAGCACTGTCCCAGCTCCTATCAGCGAGGACGATCCTCCCAGAGACACAGTCATAGGCCTTTTGGATGATTCCGTCCGGCCATGAATAAGGTATATGAAGTAGGACGATCTTCCCACAGGTATTTGTGATAGGGGGAGGAGCAGAGGAGGAATGCAAATGGATGTTTCTGTTCTTAGGGCTCACCTTGTTTGCTTCTTCCTCCTCACAGATACTCCTGCTTCCAGCATCATGGCCTCTGACCTGGAAAGCAGCCTCACTTCCATAGACTGGCTCCCACAGCTTACTTTAAGGGCTACTATTGAAAAATTAGGGGGTTCCTCACAAGCAGGACCTCCAGGGGCTGCCCGAAAGTGTCCCCCAGGCTCACCGACAGATCCCAATGCCACCCTGAGTAAGGACGAGGCTGCAGTGCACCAAGATGGGAAGCCACGTTACAGCTATGCCACTTTGATCACATATGCCATCAACTCATCACCTGCCAAGAAGATGACGCTTAGTGAGATCTACCGTTGGATCTGTGACAACTTTCCCTACTACAAAAATGCTGGTATTGGTTGGAAGGTGAGGACTTGTATCGTGGAAGTACCCTTTTTGTTTAATTACAAGACTTATTTTCTTAATTCTGTGCAAAATATCCTCACTGGGCAAAACAGAAAGACAGATGTGAAACTAAGTTGACCAAGTGGACAAAATGCAGGCCGGAAGTCCCATTTTCTCTGGGAATTCTGTTGAATGTATGTGGTGGCTCCTTAAGAAGGAGCATGCAAAAAACCCACCACCAACAACCAGGAAAAACAAAACAACCCGCTCCCACAAAACCCTCATCACTACCAACCTCTGTGTCACACTGATACTATTTTCATTGCACCTTCTGTAGATGTACAGGTCGTTTAGCCCCATGTTATTCATCCTAATCCATCCCTCTCTTTTCCACAGCTTCTGTTCTGCTCCGTTCCAGGTATATGTAGTGAGCTTTGGCTTTTGAGTAGGCACCATCCTTCTATTTTCTCTACTTGCTCCCGGGCAGACTCAGACGGCTGTATGTTTTTGTTGTAGCACTTACCTGTATCTCTTAATCTCTCACCAGAACTCTATTCGTCATAACCTCTCTCTGAATAAATGTTTTCGGAAGGTGCCTCGACCAAGAGATGATCCTGGGAAGGTAAGAAGTCTGCATGCTCCTGGGTAAGCAATTTAAAACTGCAGGGAATAAGCCGGGGTTGCCCTTTCTAACTCATGGTTGGAATTTGAAACCTAAAGTGTAGGCAAAAATGGAAGCAGTAGTAAGATTTACTGCGGTGCTTTGGCTACAGAAGCATTCCCTTAAAGGGAACCTGTAAAGGGGCCATAATGGTTTTAGCAATTATTTTTATATATGATATTTGGTTGACTTAAAAGGTACTGGAAGAAGGAAAAAATGGGGTTGAATGTACTTTATTAGTTTTGCTTCTTTTTCTTCTTGATCCTTATGTGTAAAATGTGGGTCTAGTCCAACCTGTTCTATTACGAAAGACTATAGTGGTGAATGGCAGGACTGTGATGTGACACTATGCGTTTCGTGGAGGCAAGATCCATGGAAGTGAGAGCAAAACTACTACCTATTTAGACTGCAGAATATTTGGTGTTGGTGAAAAAAAAGTCACCATCAGATAGTTCAAACCTGTAGAAATCATTTAAAAGTAAAACTCAAGAATTTAGAATTCATTGGCTAAGTAAGGGCTAATAATGCTCTGTTAGTATATATAGATTTTAAAGGGGAATTGCTAGCAAAACCAAGACTTGGCATCTTGGCATGCAGATATTATTATTGTTAAACAAAAAAACAAACAAACAAGCAGGAGGAGATGGTGGGGACAAGAAGCTATGTATTTAGACAGAAAGATTGTCTCCTCCCCCCCCCATCCTAAAGTTACCAGAAAGGGCTACTTGCTCAGGCCTTTTATTTCAGGTTATATTTAAAGGACTAAGTGGTGCTCAGTTGGCATCTATAAATGGAAGTAGTATATCTTTGAAGATCACTGCTCAAAATTACCATTGATTATATGGCTTATTCCAGGAAATCCTAACTGACTTCAGTGTATATGTTCACAGGTGTTCATGGGCATGTTGGGCTGGGTTTATAATGAAAACCCGTCCTGTGCTTGTCACTGATTATTCAGATTTCAGTTGGAGGTTGAAATGAGCTAAACCACACTCTAAAGTTCTCTTTATACTTTCTCAGAAAACAACAGACATAATTATAGAGTATTTTATGTTGAAAGGGACCTCTGGAAGTCAACACCCCTGCCCCCCTCCCCTCCCTGACAGGGACAATTAGATTCGGTTGTTGAGGTCTTCATTGAGTTTTGAATATCTCCAAGGATGGAGATACCGCAACTGGGCACTTGTTCCAGTGCTGCACCACCATCATTGTGAAGAAATTTTTTTTTTTATATCTGATTGTAATTCCCCTTGCTACAACTTGTGTTTGTTGCCTCTTATTCTTGTGCTGTGCATTTTTGAGAAGAGTTTGATTCTGTCTTCTTTATAATCTCCTTACACAGTTGAAGGCAGTGGTTAGATCCCCTTAGCTTTTTCTTGTCCAGGCTAAACAAATCTCTGTGTTAACTGCTTGTATATCACGTTGGGTTGGTGGCTGGACTTGGTGATCTCGGAGGTCTTTTCCAACCTTAACGATTCTATGATTCTATGTGTTTTAGTACTTAACCATCATGGTGGCCCCTCTTTGGTTGCATTCTAGCACGTCAGTGTCTGTCTTGCACTGGCAACTCCCCAAATGGGCACAATACTAGAAGTGGAGTCTCACAAGCATGGAAAAAGAGCGATCCTTCTAGCTGTCTCTGCCCAATCTGAACATTGAGTTGCTTCTCCTCAGTCAATAACAAATTCAGGTTGTGAGGAAAGTACTGAAGGGAGTGTGCAGGCCCAAAAGAGTTGGCCTAGCTTTGATCAAAACATCTGTTGCTGCTCTTGGTATGCTGTCTCAGAGCGATGGAAATGTAGTGTTCTGCCTTCCACCAGTAGCATTGTACCCCATTGTTCAAGGCAACCCAATGCAAGAGAGGAATCTCTTTCCAACACCCAAGTCGCAGTTGTCTGATGTTCTGGAGGGTGGTTCTTGTGGTCCTAATGTTTAGTTGGTGCTGCATTCTTTGAGTCAGTAACCCCCTGCTTCAGGAAGCTCTTTGATTTAATCATGCATTCACCAATGGGTCTTCTTTCCAGGGCTCTTATTGGACAATAGATACGTGTCCAGATATATCTCGCAAGAGGCGGCATCCTCCAGATGATGACGTGAGTGTTGTTCTTCCCAGTCAGCATGGAGCAGGAGGGGGAATTCCCTTCTTGTTCCGAGGAGTCCTTTCACGGTATCGTTTTGGGGGCAGGGTGTACAGATGGAGAGACAAAGGTTAGGACTGAATGAACTAGTGTGTACGTCCTGATGATTGACTGTTGCTGCTGCAGTTCAGTAGCAAAGTTAATCTTGTTTGAAGTCCTTTATCCTGACTCTTCAGTGACTAAGGCCCAGTCCTCCTCTTTTCTAAGCCATGACCTTCTACATCAGGGGAGGTGGCTTCCCATCTGCAGTTTCACTTCTCCATCTGTTTTTGATTTCTGCTCCTTTCCTTTTCTCTTTCTTCCCCATCCACAGATACCACAAGACTCCCCAGAGCAAGAGGCAAGTAAAAGCCCCCGAGGGGCTGTTCCAGTCAGCACAGAAGCTTCTTTGCCACCTGAGGCCACCCCTCAGCTGTCGCTCCAGAGCACCACCCCTATTGCCAACTACAGTCAGGTGAGCAGCATGGAAAAGGACAGAAGCCTTATGGTGGGGGAAAAGGAGAGGGGGAGGCGTGCATGAATGGAAAAGCAAAGTGGTGGTAAGAGAGGGAATTGTGAAAATGGTGATACAGAAGCAAACATTAAAAAAAGGGAAGAAGCTGAAAGTGCAGAGATGGAAAATAAGGAGGAAGTGAATTTTAACGAAGAGCTGGATGGGTATAAGGATAAAGGCATAATGGTACTAGACAGCTGAAGAAAAAGCTGGAGTGCCAGTGTGCTGCAGAGGGAAGGTGGTGGTTGATCTTCCTCAAGGAAAATGGCATTTGGGAAGATTTGTTGGGAGATGAGCTGAGTGATACGCGATATAAGGGCATGTTCTACCTGTATCTAGTCTCTGGATCCCTGTCTCAAGTTACGAAATCTAGTACAAGCTAAAGGCCTTACTTCTACCTTCCTTAGCAGGGTGCGGGGCCTGTGGATGTTGCCTCTACTGTAGCAGGGGGGCAGGGCCGTGAAGGAGCCGATGTGCCACCCCCGCTGTACAGTACCAACCATGACTTCAAGTTCTCCTACTCTGAGATCAACTTCCAGGATCTTAGCTGGTCCTTCCGAAATCTCTACAAATCCATGCTGGAGAAATCATCTTCCTCTCAGCACGGTGAGTAACTATATGCGTCATGTGGGGTGGGCAGGTATCTGCCCACACAGTCTTGTCCACTGATCTATCCTTGGTATCTCTCAGATCTTTCCTCATTTAGGAGCCTGTGCAAACAGACTTTCCTTTTTTGGCAAGCTGTAATTAGTTCTGCCAGGAGCAGATAAGAAATCTGCATGTCCTTTATCTATTGCTCCCCGTAGTTCTCCCAGAATAAAGAGGATAATGATTTAAAAATACCTTGTGTTGATACAAAAGCAAATACTAAAATGGCAGAAGCTTAGAGAAATGAAGTCCTGAAGAAAAGCATGTCAGAGAAGTATTCACAATCTGTCAGGCTAGAAACTATAAGAGGGGGTTGTTGCATGTGGAGTTTCTCCAAAAGGAGAGTGGAAATTCATCATTGCTCAGATCTGTTAAAACTAGGATTGTACAAGGCCTTGGAGAATTGAGCTTTGTGGATTGAGAGTGCCGAAAAGAGAGCCTACAACTCCATTCATAACTTGCATTTCTGGGCTTGAGGAAGCGGCCACCAGAGGGCAGAATCGCTGTAGGGATGAGATGAGATGTCCACGGAAAACACTTCAGAAAAAACCTTCCATTATTGTTCCTGCCTTTAAACGCTCTTCTAAATACTAGTGTGGTGTAAAAAGGAATATATGATTAGATGAGCCTCTCACCTGTCAGCCATCATACAGTGCAGGCAAAGTTTGCTGCTCTAGGAGGAGCTTCCTGAACTTGTAGGTTCAGTGAAATAAAAATTTATTACTTTTACTGCTTTCTTCATGCTGGCACTTGAGATTCCTAGTAGGAGCCTGTTGTGTGACGTGTTGTAGAATGAGCAAGCTATAATAATGTGGAGAAGAACCTTGATTCAGTGTGTGCCTCTGTTTCTAAAGGCTTAGCAGTGGTCTGGTTTTTTTGTTTGTGGGTTTTTTGGTTTGTTCCCCACCCCCATCCCCGCAAGGTTTCAGCTATAAGGGAGTCAAGGAAAACCTGCAGTTTTTGAGGGAATTCTGTGGGCAGCTTTTGAGTCAGGATGGCAGTATTCATCCTTTTGCCCCATCACAGTAGTAGGGTGCTCTAAGGGTTGACTTTGGATCTAGTGAAAAACTGAGGCTTGCTTGCAGATGGTCAAGAAATGGGTGGCTCGGGTTAGTGGCAGGTAATGCCCTTCACTGTGATTTTTCCTGGAGGTTCTACAGTATAAGGGGAGAATGAACCAAGGAAGCAGACATAAGAGATATGCTGAGCTCCTGATGTGGGGAAGAATGGAGAACACCTGATGCTCTTGCATGTAGTGGATGCCTGAAATACAAGAGGATAGAAATGACACTCCCAATGAGTCAGGAGGAATGAAAGTAATAAAGGAGCCGTGATGCATGCAATGTGCTCTGTGTACAAAAGCAGTAGAATGTGTGACCTCCAATGATCTGTGTGAGAAAAATTGTGAAGGTTCCCGGCCAAGCTGCTTGTAAGATGGGAACTGAAGGGAGCTTTTGGAAACGGCAAGTCAGATTTATCAAGTTATCTGTTTTCTGAATGTCTTGTTGTTTAAGTTTGTTTAATGGTCATTTCTAGGAAAACAACACATGCATGAAATTTCAGGAAAGCATGGGTTACTTTGATAAATACAGGAAAAAGCCAGGGAGGAATTTATTGCCTGACTCTGTACTAGAAGTTTAAATCCTGCTGGGGCTCTGTTGTAGAGCCTTTTGTTTTGGACAGAATCTGGAGCACAGTGAGGGCGTAGGTGCAGGTGATAGTTGTTGGCAGCCTGCAGAGGGCACTCCAAAAGCTTCATAAATAACAGAATGAGCAGTGTGAAATTAAAGATGGATAATTTAACCAGAGGTCTGATCCAGGCAGCTCGTAAAGCTCCCTCCTCTTTCTTTTTACTTGGCAGGTTTCTCTTCTCTCCTTGGTGACATGCAGCCCTCCAACCACAACTACTACATGTACCAGCAGCAGCAGCAGCAAGGCCCCTCATCAGTGGGTGCTGCTCCCCCACTCCACACTCCAACCCCAGAGGGCTGCCCATCCCAAGGGGGAAAGCAGCAGGGTGGTGAAGGTTACGGCCCTCCACCAGTGATGTCCATGCATCCACCCCCAATGCAGCATGGAGGCTACCACCAGCATCAACATCACCCGCACTCCCACCCACAGCAGCAGCCACATCAGCACCAGCAGCAGCAGCAGTCACAGGCTTCAATCAACAATGCTGGCTTTGGTGAGTCAGGTGTGATGGAAGGAGCAGATGGGGAGCCCCCAGACAGAACTTCCACAAGGGAGCTTTCCCTAAGTAGTGCCTACGTTGTGTGTGGAAAAAAGGTGAAAGGTGGTTACGATTGAAATCTGAGAGTGAAATTGCTGAAGGAAGGGAAGATACATCCACACTGGGTTTGGGATTCTGTTTAGAGATGCAGGATGAAGTCAGGGGCTAAATAAAAAAGGAGGCACCATCCCTGGTCTTCCAAGGGAGAAAGGATTTCTAGCTACTGTAGCATCAGGCTCTTTGGCAAAGAGAGGCCAATCATTTTATATTAAGGGGTGGAGGGAAGGAGCGGTCTGTATTGGAATAATCTTGTCCCCATTTTATTCCAGCATTTCCCCCTGATTGGTGCTCCAACATTGATTCCCTGAAGGAAAGCTTCAAGATGGTAAACCGGCTGAACTGGTCTAGCATTGAGCACTCCCAATTCTCAGGTCAGTGTTGGCCTAGTGACTAGGACTGTAGTCTAGAATATATGAGTGCTGTGCCCAGATCTTTTTTCAGTGTAACTGTGTCAAGTCCATGGGTTTCTCAGCGACTCGACTCCTGCATTTATAAAATGAGGTGTCCTACTTCATGGGCTCTGTTAAAGACCCTGAAGCATTTGAACACTGCAAGAATTTGGGGTGGGGGGAATTAATTCATAAAAGTATGTCAGAAAGCTAACTGAGATTTTTCCCTCCTACTCTTCCCTTCCCTACCTGAGTCAGTGAGACAGTATCCTAGATATGGAGCTCTCCAGGAGTTTGACAGATTCGAAGCAATGAAGTTGGGTTTGTGGGGAGAAGGTAGGATTTAGGGGTAGGAGACAGAAACTCTTTGCAGGGAAGACCACAGCTGAGAGCTGTCTTTGACATTGTCCTTTGTCCCCTGCAGAGCTGATGGAGAGTCTGCGCCAGGCTGAGCGGAAGAACTGGACGCTGGATCAACACCATATTGCCAACCTCTGTGACTCCCTTAATCACTTCCTTACCCAGACTGGTCAGCTTCCTCATCTGGTTGGCCCACAGCAACCCCCCCGAATCTCTGATTCTTGCGCCCTGAACAGTGGCAAACAGGAGCAATCCATGAACCAAGGTAATTAGGAAGGAGACTAAAGTGACATGTAAAATGAAGGCCCAGCTCTGTGAATATCCTGAACTACTTGCTGCCTTGTCAGGCAACGTAGCACTGAGCAGTGCAGGGCTGGGCTGTCAGAGCTGTTCGTAGCAACTTAGCTTCCTCTGGCTTTTAAAGAATTAGGATATCCTATATCTGTGGCCTAGACAGACCGTTAGTATGCGATGCATACCATTGACAGGCAACCTCTCCAGGCAGAAATACATTTAAAAGGTAAACCCATGAAAGGAGAATGGGGTGGTGTTTTTTGTAGGTGACCAACAGAAAGGAATGGCAAGGTAGAGGGCATGTTGTTCCAGATGGCAGAAGCTGTAGGAGCTGTAAAGAAGAAAGCTCTTGCACCCATGTTGGAGAAATACTGACTGGACAAGGAATAGGAGGACGCACTCTGAGGAGAGCACAGAGGATATCATGGTCTTGATACCACTGTGATGGTGTGTGTCATCTAGTACTGAACTAAATGGATGACATTGAGCCAGCGTGCGGTGTCTCTGGATGAAAATTTTCTTCTTTTATAATAATAGAGAAACTCCTGCTGGTTCCAGGAACAAGATCCCTGACCAAGCTATAGCTTGCAGTTAGAACCCAACAGCTGAACATCTCCTCAGTATCCCGTGGGTCTGAGTGAGTTGCTCTGTGGCTGAGCTGCCACCCAGTCAGGGCCAAGACAGCCGACCAGAACGTTAACAGTTGTGTTTGGTTTTTTTTTTTTTTTTTTATTCCTTTCATTTCATAGTGAACTCCTATGGTCAGCCCCAGCCTCCCCATCTCTTCTCCGGGCCGTCTCCTATGTACCAGATTTCCACCCAGGACTCTCCAGGATATAATCGCCCAGGTAAGGGGGGGACATTAAGGCATATTATACCAATGAACATTAAAGAACCGGTTCCCAAGCCCTTTGTGCATTTCTCCCAAAGCACTTAATAATCAAATGGAGCACTGAGGGTAGAGCGAGCGCCTGGACTGCAAGGGACCCTCCGTTTGGGGCTCTGCCATAGCTCTGGCAAGGCTTAGGAATTTAGTGGCCTGATCTCTTTCACTTCACATAAATAGTCTTCTCGCTTAGCCTCACCCCGCAGTTGGTTGCTTGAAGGGAACTTTTCGTGAAAAGCTTCTGTTGGTGAAGTCCTTCGTGCTCTATCAGCAGTCAGCTGTAAGGAAGTTAAGAGGCTGAAACTTAACCTCTGTAGAAGCTGCCGTGGAGAATTTCAGAGCAGACCACCTGCAGACATTGGCAGCAATGTTAGTGCTCGTTAGACTGTTGGAAGGGGGAAGGCCCGAATCCCTTTTGCTTTCTTTTGCCCAAGGGCCCATGTGAAAAAGCGTGACATTTTTTATTCTAACTGTTCTCTTTATTTTCTCTTCCTTTTGTTTTGTTTTTGGCTCAGCTCACCATCTGGTCCCTCGGCCTCCGGGGCCTCCTCCAGGCGCCAATGAGGAAATCCCTGATGATTTCGACTGGGACTTGATCACCTAGCGAGTTACAGACTTGATAGCCCGTCCTTTGTGAAGGACGCGGGAGGGGAGGGGGACATGGGGTGAATGGTGCCAGCACCACCTTCCCCAGCCTCCCTGCCTTGCCTGTATATAGATATATATTCTCTATCTCTGCCAGAGAAGCCACCGCAAGATGCTGCCGAAGATAATCCTTCCTTGCGTCCTGTTTTATCTTCTTTTTCTTCTTTTGTTTATTATTATTATTGTTATTATTATTATTATTACCAATAATTGAGCACAGCCCTCCCCCTCTGGTGGCCTCAGATGCATCAGATCGGCTCTTTCGTGTTGCGTGGTGCCCTGTGGACGGCGGAAAGATGGGTCCTTGGTGCTATGAAAAGACCTCGGAAGGCTGAATCCTCGAGTGCATCTTTCTCTGCCGCCATCATTTTGCGTTTAACAATCCCTCTTTCCCTTCAAGGTGGCCGGTGAATCTGTCATATTGGCTACTGGAGTGAGAGAGCCTAGTGGACCCTGGGAGCCTGTAGTTCTGTTGTTTCGTAAATGTTGTAAAGGTCAGGGGGCTAAAGGGACACTGGAGGGGTGATCTTAGCTCTGTGAACTTTCTCGCACCAGCAGGAAAAGCAAGAAAAGAAGTAGAGTTCCCGAGTACGAAGGGAGGGTAATCTCTGAGGTAGGGAGGGCTGAGCTGAGCTGGGAGGGTAGACCTGAGTTTGAAGAAAGGAGAATGTAGCAGAGATGGTACTTCAGCAGAGAGGTTGGGTTTCAGAATGCAGTGCCATCTGTGAGGACTGAGAGACAGTTTGAGGGAATCCTGACCTATTTTCTGCCTTTTGCAGTCTCCAGGTGAAGCCTACATACCCATCAGGTGAAAGAAGCAGTCGGGGTGTCATATGTGATTCAGCAAATTCTATTTCCCAGCAAATCCACACCCCACCCCTTCAAGCCCTTCTTCAAAATATGTAGTGAGGCTCTGACTTGCATATGCAAATTTGGAAGATTTCTCCCATCCGTATTTGTTCGGTTGTTATTTGGCCCTCTGCCCCTCGTATCTCTTTGGAGACTGTCCTTGCCTGTGGTTGGAGAGTGCCAGCGACAGGAGTCTTGTTGCATAGGTGCAAATTCTCAGTCAGCGTTTCCCACTTTGTGAATGAGCTGATGGTGGGAAGAGGAAGCCGTGGCTCAGAGTGGAGGTGAATTAGGGGACTTCTGGTCAAGGGGCTGGACCCTCTGGTCAAGTAACTGGGAGGCCCTCACAAATGGTTTTTGTAAGAGGTGTATTAGAAGAGAGATGGATGAAGTGGGGCAGATTTTTAAACCAAACAGCCAAAGAGTGTAGTATAAACGGGAGGAGGGTGGGTCAGACCCCTTGCAGTTCAGCTGGGGAGATGATGGAATCTAGTGTAAATCCCAAAGGATGAGTTTTGTCAGCACTTGCAAATCAGGAAGGTGGAAAAGGTGCAGGAGCAGGAGTGAGTGTTGAGATGCCTCTTCCCCAAAGCTGTGTCCTGTGTTCCCCTTTTTTCTGGTATGGCTCTGTTCTGTCAAACCTCTTGTTTCCTCTTAATATTTTGTAAAGCCTCCCCCTAGCCCTTATTCCCTGTTTACTAGTGAAGGGAACCAAGATGGAAATAAAACATCGTGGCCGCTTGACACACCAGGGCCAGGGGAGTAATAACCTCTACTCTGACTGCAGGAAGGTGGGGAACTAGCATTGCTTTCTGAATTTGCTGTAGGGATAAACCAGTTGGATCTTTGTCAGGGAAGTGGACAGAGTCTCATTGTGTTGGGGGGGGATGACATTTCTGGTTTTGGTTTTGGTTTTTTTTTTTTTTTTTTTCTTTAAGTGTGTGTTTGGGGGGGAGTTCATCATTGAGTGTTTCCAAGAGAAATGAGGAATCCCTGAGCCAACTTCAACATGGAGTCAGCTGTTATCTCTGCTGCCTCGGGATGGGAATGATGCAGCTTGGAAGCATGTGTGATGGGCTTCTGTGGAAAGCGGCACCAGAGACAACCATGAGAGACAACCTTTGGTAGGTGCCAGCTAGTGCATTGCAGTGGGTGTTACTGAGAGCTGGCCCTGTGGAAGTCTGAAAACACCACCGGAAGAAAAACAAAACAAGATGGCTCCTTCTGCGTATCCAAGTGCTCCTCATTTGCATATTTGCCTCATTTGCATATTAAGTTGCGCCTCATTTGCATATGTAAATACATGCCGGTCAGTGTGCAAATTAGCCTCGTTCCTCTGCCCCTGAAATAAATGTGCGTTGTTCGTGCGTGGGAGGCATCGGGTGGGCGGCGTGGAGCACTGCAGGGTGCGCGAGTCCTGGCCTGCAGGGAGGGGAGGGACGCCCGCCTGTCCCGGAGAGGGGTTCTCGCAGGCCCCCCCGGCGCGGTGTGGCCCCCCGTGCTTTGTGTCAGTGGTCAGGGAGAGAGGGGCGTGGTCTCACGAGTTTATTTTTGTGCATGCTTTCTTAATAAAAAGAAAAAGTGAATGTTTATGGTTTAACTCTTTTGGTGCCAGTATTGAATTTTTTTTCAGCGGCGCCCATCAGGTGGGCTTGGTTCCCACGTACTTAGCTCAGAAACAGAATTTGGGTGTGGGCATGGCCCACACCTATATGTACTTTACGACTGACAGTTTTTAGGATGTCAGGAGAAAGACTGGAAAATTCTCACAGCTGGCTGTTCTCAGGGCACTGAGATCAGTGAGTCAGCTGGCTCATGCTTGCCAGAAAGACAAAGTGAAAACTACAGCAATGCTTAGCGGCTGTTTGTCATACCATTTGTTGACCGTACTCCTTTAAGGAAGGACTAACATAAAAAGCAGATTTTTAAACCACTTCCTTAGAGCACCTTGTAAACATACTAATGTTTTCAAGAGCAGGGAACATTCAAGCTTGGGAAACCCCCAAGTAGCCTGACTGGATGAAGTTTTTATCTTCCTCTACCAGAAAGACATGAGAAGCACATCTCTTTTGCAGAGAGCGGGACATGACTGTGCCGCAACAGGCTTGTTCCCCACCTTCCTGGGGTCAAACTAGAGGTTATCACTTTTCAGTTCCAAGGTTTTACCAAATGATAGTCCAGCAGCCACCTAATCTGGTTCAATGACTGCAGTTGCTCAAATTCTGCTCGTGTGCCATCTTAAAATGCAGTAGGTACGTTTGGATAATCTTGGACTACTTCCGAAAAGGAAGATTTGGGACTCTGGTGGTGGAGGGAGTGTTGGGGAGACAGTGCGTGAGTGCGTGCTAACGACCATAGCTACAGCATGTGCATTAGGCCAGTTACTGCTGTACGGTGATGTATTTGCTGGGACAAAGAAAGATCTCGAGCATCTACCAGGGCATGAAAGTCAGTTCAGTGCAGCTGACTGGGGCAAGTGCTGTTCTAATGTAGTGCTGTAAGAAAATGTAGCACTACCCTCTAGGGAAATCTTCAGGAGAAAAAAACCCTCAGCCCCTACTTATAGTCAAAGGAGAGGAAAGATGGGATGACGGATTCCAAGGAGAGACATCAGAGTTAGTTTTACCTGCAGTTTATCAGAGACAGGAGATGTAGAACATAGACATATGCAAATAACTGTAATGACATTCTCATCTAGCACTTCAGAGGTTAAACTACATGATCCCACCACACATCATTCTGCAAGCCTGCCTTCTTCTTTAAAAGTTAAAGGTACTCTGTGCCTTCTGCTTCACCAGAGTCTTCCCTCAGATTATTACTCTTGGTACTTCCAATGTCCCACCTCTCTGGAGTAGGATATAAAGGGGGTTAGCTGTTCTGATCTGAATCGCTTCAGTGTCCTGTGTGTGGATCTGCAGATTAATTAAATGTGTTGGAGCAAAAAAAGCTGTTAAGTGGACAGTGATTGATGTGCAGGGCCACAGCTCGCTCTTTTTACAGTGGTGACTGAAGTCCAGCATTACACTGTGCTGCTAACGTCCTTGTCTGTTGAAGTCTTGCTTCTGTCAAGGGAGTAAGGGATGAGACGTGTTAGATCCTCAGTAAAGGCACCTTCCAGGATTCCTTGCACCGATTGCCGTGCCTTTGCCCTGAAGTCCCGTCCCACAAAAACATAAAGCAGGGGGTTGATGCAGCTGTTGGCATATGCAAGTGCTGTAGAGAGGTGATCCCAAAGGATCAATGACTCCCTTGGTCCTGTTCCAAGAGTAGGTGCAAGGGACAGAATCCCAACTACATGGTATGGAGCCCAGCAGATGAAGAATGCAGCTACCACAAGCACAATTGTTCGCAGCATCCTGTTGCGTGGCTTGTGAAACTGATTTGCACGTGTTCTGAAAGCAATAAGGGCATAGCAAACTGCCATTATGCCAAAGGGGAGTAAAAAGCCAAAGACAGACCTAGTGATGTTTATTACCACTGAGGGAAGGGATACCGGATAATCAGTTTCATAGAAATTTCCCCCCGAATCATTACCGTTGTAGGCTAAAGGTGAGTATTCTTCCAGTAACTCATTGACAGAATCATCCATATAATAGTCGTCATCTCCAAAATTGTACCCACACTCAGTATTGCCATCATAAGTGCTAGTCTCGCGGTAGTGAAAGACAGGACAGCAGAAAATGAAGGCCAGGATCCAAATGCCACAGCATATTAGCGATATAAATTTCACTGTTCGATGATTTTGACACCAGACAGGTTTCGTTACAAGGAGGCACCGGTCAATGCTGATGGCCACGAGTAGGAAGACGCTAGCAAACATGGTGAAGATTATGACTGATGGAATGACTTTGCAGAGGAACCAACCATACGGCCAGTGTTCGTGGAGGGCCAGGTGAACAATGGAAAATGGCAAGGACAAGCAGCACATGAAGTCAGCCACAGCAAGGTTTAGGAACCAGACAGTGTTCACAGACCTCTTCATTTTCAGACCAGCTACCCAGATCACCAGTCCATTGCCTAGGACACCTATGATGAAAACGATGATAAAGATAGCAATGGAGACAATGGTTTCTGGTGCATAATATACAGCAGCCTGTTCATGCGAACTGCTGTTACCCAGGAGTCGAGGCATTCTGTAGCTATAAAACAGAAAGCATATTATTAGGCGATTCACACCCTCCTCCACAAATTCGTCTCTTTATCTGTACTGAAGCGTCTCCGAGACAGGTGACAGAACAGAGCTGTCAGGGTACAAGGGCATCAGTCTATACAAGTTTGTGCTAAAGGCTTACTAATCTGACCATTATACACCTTCATCACTCTCATGGTGCCTAAGCTACGTAAGCCCCACTATTCAAACAGGGGGGCTGCATACACTTACGTTCTCTTATCATCTGTCATCCCCTTTGATTTTAGTCTGATTCTTTTTAGTCTCCACCCTGAAGTGGAGCTCTATGCTTGTATGCCCACGCTACCGCCAGGTGTCTTTCCTGGTTGACTTCCAGCTTTGTATACACTTCTTCAGAAAGGTAAGTCAGCATTTTAGTTCCTTTTCCCTTTAAAACAAGTGATTTCTTCTGGCATAAGCAGTGAAATAGGTTTAGGTTGAGAAAGCAATGCTTGTCTTAATGAAATAACCCTGTTCCACTTTCTGGATATTAGAAATAGAACAGACAGGACAGCAACTCTTGTTTGCTAAGGGGTACTTTTAGGGAAGTCTCAGTAAGCGCTTCCTTTTCCCTGCTTTTGTTCTGAGCTCTCTGCTGGTTCCTTTGAAAGCTAGTCTTGATGAGGAGAAAGGCAAGAAATGAATGGTTTAGGAACAGAGTTAGTTGTAGAAAGAAAACTCAATTTACAGAGTAATAGTGGTAATGGTCTTGAGCCAGTTTAGATATAAGAAAAGGTGTCTTATTGCAAGACAATGAAGCTGAGCCACAGAATACTTAAGTGTCGTTTTAAAACTGTGAGACTAGTAGTGGAAAAACTTTAATTGCTAAATTATTCTTGGACTTATATACTAGTAAATTTAGAAAGGAAAGTAAAGGAAATCTAGCAAAGTCAAGATAGAACTGGGAAGAAGAGCCTGATTGTCATCTTTAGGCATTAATAGAATTGTTTATAAAATCCCTGTTAACTAAACCCTTGCTGAAGCAATGAAGACGGTTGTGTTGCTGAAAGGTCCCTGCAAGCATTACCAGAATGCAAGGCAACTGCATAGGTAAGGGCTGAATACAGCCTGCAGAAGCGACTGAGGAGACATGAATAAGGCAACCCAGACCGATTCTATTTTAACCTCTGTTATGCCAGTGCTTAAATGCCCGTCAGGGACTGTCACGTGCAGGACTAAATATCAATATTATGAAAAAAGAATTCCAAATTATCAATCTCTTTCTTTCCTAACATATAGTCTAAATGAGGAGCGATGCACAAGTGTTAGAACTCCTTCACCACGAAGAAACCGAGATAAACGGTTGCAACAAACATTGTAATTTACCACTTTTTGGTAACAATTGCTAAGAGACTTTTAGGTGAGGGTGACCTGCAAGGATAGCTATGAAAGAAGTCACTGCAAGGCAGCCAGGGACTTAACTTAAAATTCTAACAAGTTTGTTCCATTTCCTGTGGTCCTGCTGATACATACAGAAGTGACTTACAGGGACAACTGGAGAACAGTGCTAAAAGAGCTGAGTCTTGCTGCCTGACCGTATAGCTACAGAAGACAGTATAAAGAGGAGAGGAAATCAAGGAATACTGCTGTAGAGACAGTAATACAAACCCTATCCCAAAGCACACTGAGGGATGAATCAATAAGATACTGCCCACACTATGTTTTCAAGAGTGGTAAAAGGGCTGCTATGTGGTTATGAAGATGGAAGGGGGAACTGGAGGGGAAAGAGGTCTTCAGGAGTGAAGAATAAGAAATTCCAAGTTGAAGAGGAAAGCAAAATTCTGCAGCTTATTATACCTACCTGAGTGAAGCAGATATTTCGGTGCGTCAGGGAGCACGTACCATCACTCCTGCCTCTGGACTGACTGAAGAAACAAACTCATGTGACGTTTTAGGAACTGCTTTTTTTTTTCCTGTATGTGCATCTGTGTGCTAAGTATGTTCTTGCGCCCTGACAGAAAGGCTTAAAATGATTCATATTTGAAGTTTTAGATACGATCTGCTGATAAAATGAACAGACAGTCAAACCAAAAGAAGCTGTCTCAATACCATCAAAATAAAATAGTGCCCCGAGTCAAAGAATAATAAAAAGCAAGGGGATGATAAGCACAGACATATACTTTACTATAGTTACCATAAGACAACTGAATCAGATGTCTTGCCTGTTGGCATAATGTTGACCTTTTCTTGATGTAATTCCTAATTCCAAACGCTGCCATGCCACCATCAGGTGTCTCATCTGTTGTCTTGTAGCCACTTCCATGTGGCTGCTTTTATCAGACCAGCACATTCACCTAGCTAATCCCATTTCTGGGATTCTTACCAATCCATATCAGCTTCTGTCCCAGCTTGAGACAGCTTAATTCACCAAATACAGACCATTGTACTCAGCAAACCATAACTGGTCACGTCAAAGGGGTTTTAATCTGATTTTTGACTTTTCAGTGTATCTAAAGTCTTGTTGCTGGGTTTTTGATTTTTTAAAGAAGGAACTTGACTGATGAAAAGTTAGAAGTGCTTAACGGAAATGCTGGTAGCACAAAACGTGGCAAGACTATAAAAAGAAATGACATCTAGAGCAAGGCATTTCAAATGTGCAACATCAGGGTTCCTGCTCACCCCTCCCAGAATGGGAAATCAAGACTGCTAGCAGAAATGACGAGGCCCAGACATACACGAATCAGCCTCGGTATTTTGGGTTTGGTCTGGAAAATGAACTAGGACGGAGCGGAGTTCTGCTCCTGAGCACGTCTCTGTGAAACACACTAATGCGGCCTCCAACACAAAACTCATGAAACCAGGAACAGGAAGGCAGGCCAGGGCTGGGCTGTGCCCCCAGAGATGGACAGGCTGTCAGCAGCCTGACAGGAAAATTCCTCTACCTGCAGCTTATTCTCAGCTGCCACCTTTCCTGGGGGACCCAGACAGAAAGCGTTGATAGGAGGGTGCTCCTAATGGCTCCTGTTGGCCAAGGGACGCACAGCCTTTCCACCACCGCATGACTCACTAGCTTTACTCAAAATCCCCTTTGCAAGAAGGTCCTTTTCCACCAGTCGGCCAGCTCTGATCCTCCCAGTTAAAACCTCCCCCCTGCAGCCAACCTTGACACAGCAAGCACTTTATCTTTAGTCCAGCCAGCTCACCCTGGACAGTGATGAGATGATGTGGTACCTCTCTGTATAGGTTTCCAGATCAATGAACCTTTTAAGCAGTTTGACTAGTGAAGTGTTTTGCACCTCAGCATAAAGGGCCTAATGATGAAAACACTCAAAGGAGATGGTGCAAGGAGGACAAAGACATTTTGTTACTTTCATAAAATGGTTGCTTAGAGCAGCCCAGAACTTCGACTTGCAGCTTTGATGGTAATCCCAAATCACCACACTGCGTTCTTCTCTTCCTCCCCCTCATGATAAACAGACTGAGATAAACAGCTTACAAAGGCTCTAATTCACAGAATCACTGAGTAGTTGAAGTTGGAAGACTGTCTGGAGACTGTCTAGCCCAACCCCACTGCTCAAAACAGGGTTAGCTAAAGAAGATTGCCCAGGACTG
Organism: Sula dactylatra; assembly: GCA_013389905.1. Lineage (NCBI taxonomy): Eukaryota > Metazoa > Chordata > Aves > Suliformes > Sulidae > Sula > Sula dactylatra. The sequence continues at coordinate 28,379 of WEKW01013537.1, read as the reverse complement.
TGTCCAGTTGGGTTTGAATATCTCCACAGAAGGAGACTCCACAAACTCCCTGGGCAACCTGTTGCAGTGTTCAACTACCCTCACAGTAAAATCCTGTTTTATTGTGTTCAGAAGCAACTTCCTTTGTTTCAGTGTGTGCCCATTGCCTCTTGTCCTGTCACCAGGCCCCACTGAGAGGAGTCTGGCTCCATCGCCGTTAAACACTCCTGTCAGACAGATGATAAGATCCCCCTGAGCCTTCTCTTCTCCAGGCTGAACAGTCCCAGCTCTCTCAGCCTACCCTTGCATGACAGGTGTACCAGTCCCTTAATTACCTTGGTGGCTCTCCACAGGCATCACTCCACTATGTCCATGTCTCTCTAGTACTGGGGAGCCCAGAATGGGACCAAGCACTTTAGGTGTGGCCTCACCAGTGCCGAGAACAGGGGAAAGATCACCTCCCTTGACCTGCTGGCAACACTTCTGATCCAGCCCTGGCAGCTATTGGCATTCTTTGCTGTGCAGTCACTTTGCTGGCTTATGCTCAGCTTGTTGTCCACCAGGACCACAACATCATCATTCTCTGCAAAGCTGCTTTCCAGGTGGTCAGCCCCCAGCATGTATTAGTGCATGGGGTTGTTCCTCCTGAGGTGCAGGACCCTGCACTTCTTGTTGACCTTCATGAGGTTCGTGTCTGCTAAATTCTCCAGCATGTCCAAGTTCCTCTGAATGGTAGCACAGACATTTGGTGCATCAGCCACTCCTACCAGTTTTGTATCACCTGCAAATTTGTTGAGGGTGCACCCTGCTTCATCATCCACGTCATTAATGAAGAGTTAAACAGTACTGGAACCAGTGTGAACCACAGCTGGACACCACTAGTGACTGGTCTCCAGCTGGACTTCCTTCTTCTGATCACCACCCTCTGAGCCCAGCAGTTCAGCCACTAGTCAGTCCACCTCACTGTCCACTTATCTAGCCCATACTCCATCAGCTTGTCTATGAGGATGTTGATATTGAAGTTTATCCTGATGTATAGTCTCAACTGGCCACCACAACAAAGCGGCTAATACCTTAATGCAAGTTACCATTCATATTGCCGTTTAGGTTTGTTATTACAAAACCGCACCAGTCTGTCAGTTACTCCATAGTTACACCCATATACAACTCTAAAAATGTGATCAGTATATTTACAAAAGCCTCCCTCCTGCAAGAGTATGCAGGTTGTCTCCAAAACACTTTGGCAAGAACTGAGAATTCCACTTGTATTTCATATTTCTACTACTTCTTCAGTAGTTCTGGAAAGCTTTGCAGGCTCTCCCAGATCTCCCATTTGTTTCTCTGCAGGTGGAGTGACTAGCTAGCTATGATTTCACAGATCCTGAATGTTCCTTGTCTATATGGCAAACCCATCTTCCTAAAAAGCCTGTCCAAAAGTCTCCCTCTAAAGCTTAGCCATAACTAGCACAACTGTTTCTCCGGAAAGCACACTGCAGTGGTCTGGTATCCAGTCTTTGCTGTGCACTTGTTTTCATTGTCACAGCTGTGCGTTTAGTTGCATTTAATTTCATAGGGACCCTTCAATGACACCAACTATCTGCAGGGTTGCCCTGCACTGATATTCCTCAGACTCTCCTCTTTAGAAAATCCACTGAATGACCCCAAGGCGATTTTTTACGTTGCTGAGTAAGCTCAGGTAAGCACAACCTTTGGACACCAAGCAGGGAACAAAGCTTGGCAAAACCGGTACATACATAGATCATACATAATTAAAAAGTAGGTCTTCACAATAACAGGTTCTCAGTACTGGGTGAGGGTTCAGGTCAGATGTTTTGCCAGGGCATTTTCAGTAAAGGAAGCACCATTTGAAATAGTATTTGGACTGTTTTGTAAAAATGCTCATCTTGGGATTAAACTTTAAGTTATCTAATGAGTCATTTTGTAACACTGGTTTCCCCTGTACCTTCTGCACAGAGAAGGAAAATTCCAAATGTTGGGTCCATCCGTTCAGTACATTCCTGAGCAACGCCTTTTTTTTTTTTTTTTTTCTTAAATAAGCAAAGCAAAAAGCAAAGCAAAACCCCAAATGATTTTTCTGCATGGTTTATTATCGGGATTGGCATGAACTGTGCATTTTACCCTATTTGTGTAGCCCTTTTTATTTACACACCTCATACAATTAAACATTGTGGTGTTCCATTCATTCACGGAAGATTTCGGTGTGGGAAGAATATGGATCCTCCATTGCTTTCATAGTGTGATTTTAAATATATTCTCCTTCATTATTTCAACCTCACTGCCTAATCCTTTAAAAAAAACCCTAAAAATGTTAGCTATTAATGGCAGCGCTTTGTATTTTCTTCATCCAGAGATGCTTGTCTGAAAAAGAATGTTATGTCATCTGCTGGTTAAGTCTCAATGGAATTGAACGGGAGATGTATTCCTGGTGTCCTGGTGCTGCCTGTGCATCTTTCCTCACATGCCTTATAAAAGTTGGCCCTTTGCCACTCTCTTGTCTTAGATGCTCTCCTTCTAGAAGAACTGTAGGAGGACTGTGGCACACTGAATGACAGCACAATAAAGAGGCAGGCAAAATTTAATATTGCTAGTTGTGAATTATTGAATTTGAAAAAGCAACCATAACTGTACATACAGACTGATGTACTCTAGATAAGTTATTACCCAAGAAAAAACTTAAGCAGTCGCTACAGGAAGTTCTATGAAAAAAATCATGCTAACACACAATGTTATTCAAAAGGTAAATATAATGGGAAGTATTTAGTTGCTTCTTGCATACTGAATGTTGTGATGGTCCTTGATCTTAAAAACAATTATGGAATCAGAAACGATACAGAAAGTGATGACTAGACAGCCACGGCTCAGAATGGCTTCTTTTGGTGGACAAGCTAAATAGGCTTGAACGCTTCACCTTGGGAAAGGGACATCGAAGTGGCAGTATGAGAGACACATGGAGAATGTGACACACGAATTCTTGTAGCACAAGAACTAGAAGGTATCAAATGAAATTATCAGGCAGAAGTTTGAAAACAAAAAATTACGCTTTTGCATGTTGCACAATTAGATTTGTGGTTCCAGGGATGATAGGGATAACCAAAAGTACAAATAAGTTTAAAAAAAGCAATTAAATGAATCCATAGAAGGAAAGTCTATGAAATATTGCTAATAAATGCACACCAAACCGCTGGCCCACAAAGCCCTTACAATACAGACTGCTAGGCTAGTGTACTAGGAAAGTGTAATTCTGCACTCTTTCATAGGCTTTCTTTAGGCAACTCTGTTCTTCTCCAAGGTTTGCATCTCATTAACCTCTTTGCCTTAACTCTGGCGGTCTGGCAAGCGATGTAACACTGGCACATTGCAAGCAGGGAGGCAGAGCCTTCTTTTACGCTGTGGCACATAGCCGCATTAAGTATCAGCGCTGTGTATTCCTACTAGTTCTTGTGCAGGCTGCACGAAAGGGTTCAAATCTCTCTTCCCAGGCAGGTACCTGCTCCAGCGTGCAGCCTGGCAGGGCACCCACACAGCAGAGTGTGGGCCCCTGCTCCCTGGGGCATCAAGATTTGCCACGAAGCAGAGTGTGGTGTCAGCCCCTCCCTCCCGCTGCAGGGGAAGGGGAAAAGGAAGCTGTGCTTTTGCATCATTCCGTATCTGTTCAGGTACTTAGTGCACACCAGTCACGTGTCTTTCCTCTGTATCTACTCATACAGCTGTCAACATAATTTCTGGGGAAAACTAGGCCAGTTACATTTAGATAGGCTAGTTAAATTACAAGTATCCTACTTTGTAAGTCTTAATAACCCAAGGCTATTCCTGTCATTGGCTTCAAAATAGCTTCACTTACCAGATCTATGGAATCAGCAGTACAGACCCCCTTTCTTTGTTTCTGGACCAGACATTGTCAAGAGATACAATGCTGGGCTAGTTGGATGTTTGGCCTGACAGGACTGCTTGTTTGATTGCTATGATTGAGGTTCGTTACCATCCTGTTCCACTTATCTCTGGAAACAGCAAGAAACAAATCTCCAAGTACCCTTTCAGCTCTCACTGCATTAAGTAACACTATTCCCTACCGGAAGAAAAAATAATTCCTCAAACTTAGTGCTGTTTCATTCACTTTTTGCTTTACCTTCAGCAATAAACTGCGCTCACTCAGCCTTCCACGGGTAGCTTAAATTACTTCCTAGCACAATTAGCTCATGCTGTGCCTACCTCTGGCTCTGTGCATATCTAGCTCGGTCACTTTTCATGTTCCTCTTCTTCCAGTTTTCAGAGTAAATACTTAGTACTTTTAGAGACTCAGTCCGAGGCCACTGCAGAGCAACACACTCCAACACCACTCTTCACTGGTTTAAAGGCTTAAATGCTATTAGTCTTTATCTCATCATATTTGATAAAGAAACTGGTATCTATACACTCATTTTGGCCACGTTTCTGGCAAGTCACACTCCTGAAATTAACCTTTACGTAGCAGGCATTTTCACCATCTCCAGCTGCGAAACCTGCGATGGTTTGTGCTGTGTCTTCTCTTTGGTTTGCTGTTTTACCGAAGGCCTCCTGACCCCAGCACCACAGCACTTAAAACCCGAGCTTTGACCCAAGGCTGCAGGAAAGGAAACCACGCGGGGGAAAGGCGAGGCGCCCCAGCCCACCGCCGAGGGCACGCAGGGACCCACGGGCGCCCCCAGGTATTCGCGTGGCGGCACAAAACCCGCCGCCGCCCTTCGCCACGGCCCAGCCCCGGCTCTCGGTGTGACACCGGCGCCCTCGGCCCC
>WEKW01013537.1:0-22875 GCA_013389905.1 Sula dactylatra | reverse complement strand
CCCCCTTTCCTTTTTCCCTTCACAACCGTCTGTAGCGAAGAGTCTGATGGACTAGTCAGGATGGCTGGGCGTATGGTGACCTAGTGTAAGCTAGCTGACTCTAGGTTCAGAAGTACTTGGTATTATGTTACATCAACAGGGTAGAATAATGGAGTGGCTCTTCAGCATGCTATTAGTTAATTTTTAGTGAATTTTAATTCGTTTTTACTGATGCTCACAAGTCACTTAGTAGTCGCCTTTGGGTTTACTGTTTGACCTGAATTCCTGGGTTTCAGTCTCCCCTCTTCTGCAAGGTGATAAAGGTAAAGACAGAGTTGATGTTTTCTGGACTGTATCTACTTCCCTTCACCCAGAGGAAAGAGAGGCCAGTCAGAGCCACGTGTGTCAATTGGCAGCAAGGGAGAGGATCTGAGATGTCCTGTACTGTTTGAGGAGAGAAGTGAAATGAGGCAGCTGCAGGTGTTGAAGGCTTGGGAGTAGAGACTTTTGCTGAGATGGTTGGGCAGAAGTGGAGGGGTTGATGTACAGTCAGTGAACCGTTGCTTTTCTTTTCAGGGCATCTGACTGGAAACTGGACCACCCGGACTGGACAGGGCGGCTTCGTGTCACCTCCAAAGGCAAAACTGCATACATAAAACTGGAGGATAAGGTTTCAGGTAAGTGAAAGGCTGTGGCTTGGCAAGACTGTGACTGTGATTGCTACTTATGAGCCTGTGCATGGCAACACTGGCTACACTTTAGCAAGAGGCTGCTCTCTTTAACACCTGATTCTTTGTCTGCAGGAGAACTCTTCGCTCAGGCTCCTATAGATCAATACCCTGGCATTGCAGTAGAGACTGTGACGGATTCCAGCCGCTATTTTGTCATTCGAATTCAGGATGGGACCGGTGAGTTGAGGGGTCATGTATGTGCCAAATGCTAGGGGTGGAGGAGACTTAGCCTCATGGAGCTGGGTGTATGCCAGGTGGATTGAAATGGTGTTGGGAGTGCTGAAAAGGCTGGGTAGTGTGCTTGGAGGGGTGGGAAGGCAAGGTTAACAGAGGAGGGTTTTCTACATTGCACAGAGTTCAGGGGCTGGGAAGGAGCATTCAGTTTCTGAGAGTGCCACGTGGGAAGAAGGGTGCATCCTGAAGGCTAGGAGCAATGGACTGCTGTGAGCTGCTGGTGTCCAGCTGCAGATGTGTCAGAGGGAGGTAGCACAGAGTGGTTTAGGAGAAGCAGAAGGATTTTGGAGTGAATGAACACAAGGGCCCATTTGCAGGGCACCTCCAATGATGACTCCTGTCTCCTTGCTAGGACGAAGTGCTTTTATAGGCATTGGCTTCACGGATCGTGGTGATGCCTTTGACTTCAACGTCTCTTTGCAGGATCACTTCAAGTGAGTTGTGCTTTTCTGGAATGCTGTTTTTCCTCTGCCCTGTAGAACATGGCGGGTGGTGGTGCATGTTCATTTAGTGCAGGCGTCCTTGGGATGGTCGTGAAGCCCTGCTCTGGCTCCATCAGGGATGCTTGAATGTGCTGCCAACTGCCATGCAAGCTGACAGTCCTGCAGGGTCAGATCTGTAAGTGTTAAATTTAGGTCCTGTGATGCTATAGGTGCAGTGTTAAGTTTCTTGGGTTTGTGGTGGTCCCAGCTCTTTGCTGTACTAGTCTGGGAGTAGGGAGGTAGCTGGTTAGTCAAGGCGAGGTAGTTATTTGGCTGGGTGGGGAGAGGAACCATGCATTTTTCTAAAACCTTGTTCCCCTTTGCCACAGGGTCTTATGTCTTCCTCTCTTCTTTTTAGGTGGGTGAAGCAGGAGACTGAGATTTCCAAGGAGTCCCAGGAAGCTGACACACGTCCCAAGTTAGACTTAGGGTTTAAGGAAGGGCAGACCATCAAACTGAACATCGGGGTAAGCAGCCCAGTTTACCCTACCTCTTTCTCTGGATACGCCAATGGAGACTATTCCTCACTCGTCGTTTCTCTTTATACAGAACATGATGACAAAGAAAGGAGGAGCAGCCAAGCCCCGTGTGTCTGCATCGGGGGGCCTAAGCCTGCTGCCACCGCCACCAGGAGGAAAAATTGCAGTCCCTCCTATACCTCCCCCTTCTTCCACAGCCATTGCCAACCATGTCACACCACCACCCTTGCTGAAATCTAGTAACGGGAGCAGTGCAGGTAAATATTAGCATAGAGCAAACAGTCTGTCAGACACTAGTAGGTGTGTAGAGAGGACTGAGGCCTGCTTCAGGGAACTCGTGTTCAATCTAGTGCCAACAGCGCCCTGTGAGACATGATGTGTCCTGAGGGCTTTGCTCTCTTTGACCTGAGGATCTCCATGCTTGCTTAATGATACCTGCTTGTTCTCCTTGCAAAGAGGACACCGTTGGAGCTCCTGTCCTTGCAAAAGGCGAAAGCAAGCAACTTGGTCAAAATGATCTGGAGGGGGGTGTATGAAATTTTAAATAGTTGGCTTTTTCTGAACTTGTATGTGCTTTAGGGGCACTGGCAGAGCTGTGTAAGGTGTCCAGAAAAGTACTGCACAGTCACTTGCTTTCTGCAGAAAAATATAGATAAACTTGTGGTTGTTGTTGAAAGATGCAGGAAGAGCACTTCTTGAGTGGCTTTGAGTAGGGAGAGAGGAAGAGGTGCAAAGTAAGGTGGGATTGTGGGCATAGTGGGTTATTTTAAAAATATGTACATAATTTTATATAATAATATGTCTAAGAATATATATGTTGAACTTCAGACATGCATATATACATATATACTCATACACACGCACACATATATATATATATGTATGAAGTTCAACAAGGCCCAGTTCAAGGTCCTGCACCTGTGGTGGGGCAGTCACCAGTATCAGTACAGACTGGGGTTTGAATGGGTTGAGAGCAGCCCGGCAGACAAGGACTTAGGGACACTGGTGGATGAAAAATTGGATACGAGCCAGCAATGTGTGCTTACAGGTCAGAAAGACAACCGTATCCTGGGCCGCACCAAAAGAAGCGTGGCCAGCAGGTTGAGGCTTGGGGAAACCTTAGTGCGGCCTTTCGGTATATAAAGGGGACTTGTAAGCAAGATTGAGAAAGACTTTTTACCAGGGCCTCTAGTGAATAGGACAAGGGGCAATGGTTTTAAACTGGAAGACTGTAGGTTTACACTGGATATAAGGAGGAAATTCTTTACAATGAGGGTGATTAAACAGTGGAACAGGTTGCCCAGAGAAGCTGTGGATGCCCCATCACTGGAAGTGTTCAAGGCCGGATTGGACGGGGCTTTGAGCAACCTGGTCTAGTGGAAGGTGTCCCTGCCCATGGCAGGGGGGCTGGGCTAGATGATCTTTAAGGTCCCTTCTGACCCAAACTGTTCTGTGATTCTGTAACAAAGAGGTTGCTGCAGTCTTCTGGGTGCTGTACATGCTTCTAGTGTGACCATACAGAGGTGTCTGGAGAGCTGATGATACTCTTGTGAAGGCAGAGACTTTAACAGTGCTGTTAGAGTGAGAAGAAACCACAAGCTTCTGAATAGGGCTAGGCTCAAGCGTGTGATTTGTACTGTTACGGTGATGCCTGCTTGGCAGCTGTGGTGATTGCTGAGCTTGGGCTGTGTCTTTGCCTTATTTCTACTGGAGGAGGTAATATGTCACAAATCTGCCAGTTGGTATGCTAGGTGGAGACTGAATAGATCTTGAAGATGATGTACCCCTGTAGTAGGAGCTGGAGGCTTAGCGCACATTCAGCAAGAGGAGCTGCTGTTGTAACAAAATCCTTAAAAAGTCTAACTTCCTTCTTCTGGAGGGAGAGCTGGAGTCACTTCAAAGATTCTCTGCCCCTGCATCCAGCAGTTCATGTAAGGTGACAGTTTAAATGCCTGTGGAGTTTCCTTCTTGATTAGCTTGATTTTTTTTCCCCTTTTTTTTCTCCCCCTCTGCCTTAGATATTCTATTAGACTTAGACGCTCCTGCATCTGCATCCAAGGCACCAGCATCAGCCAGCACAGACCTCTGGGGAGACTTCAGCACTGCATCCAGGTAAACTGTGGTGAAGGGAAACGCACACAAGAAATGTAGTGTCCTGATGGGTGCTGGAAGGGCCATAAGTTAAGAAGTCATATTAGATCTGCTCCTTTGATTGTCCTTTCTTTATTTCAGTGCTGTTCCCAATCAGGCTCCTCAGCAGTCCAACTGGGTCCAGTTCTGAATGGTCAAAGCAGTGGCATGGGACAAACTGATGACCAAGAGGCTCTAGAGGCACCAAATGGGATCAGAGGGGGCCCAAACCTCTCTCGTCTTCAATCAAAAACAAATCGGGACAATCCTTCCTTTTTAAACCACATCTTCACTTCAGTCAAAACTTACTATTCTTGATCCCACAGTGAAACCACTGAACCTAAAGAGAACGTAATGTCTCCTCACAAGGTGGGCAAGGAGAAGAGAGGTAACTTCATCTCTTCCACTCAGTTGGCTTTTACATGGTACATCCTAGCTCTTTTTGTATGTCTTTCCATGCAGGGAAAGCAAGAATCCTGAAGAAGGTGGGTACAGGAGGAGGCTGGGTAGGTGCCTCTGGGTTCCTTGTCCTTTAAATTGTCTCTGGTTAGACTGTTGCTTTTTGTGGCTGCTTTCAATAGTGGCTCAAGTCTCTGCAGCTTGGCCTGCAGTGCTGAGGGCAGCTGCATTTGGCTGCAGCTTGTAGATGGAAGCTGTAAGGAGATAGGTCTTGTCTCAACACAAAACCCTCTTTAATTAATTACATCTGTGGTAAGGAGTAAACCTCCCCATGCACGCACTACTCTTCCTCTCTTTGGTGCAGTTCTTGATAGTGTTGGATGTTCCTGTGCTCTTGTGGGAGGAGTCATGCAAGTCCTTGAGTAGACTGGCCACCATTGTGCTGTAGCTCCAGGTGGGCTCCCCCTCCTGAGGCTCTTTGTTTGGCTTGCAGGTTCACTGGAGGAACTTCTCTCATTTTCACTCCTTTCTCCCTCCTGCCCCATGCGAAGGCCTCATTGTCATTGAGCTGGTTTAACTGGAAATAGCTTTTTTTTTTAAAAAAAAAAAACCCTGTTTTTTATAATTTGGTAGTTACTTGCACTAGATGACAACCAGGTAATCCCATCACGCAGCATTTCATTTTCCTGCATCACTATCCTGAGCCCTGGCTTTGTGTTGTGACTTGTCACTGTGTTACGAGTATTGCATATCCATGCCACAGTAAGAACTGTGGTGGGACAGTGGATTATTCTCTGGTGAAGGGACAATCTCCTTCCTCTTCTCAGCTCATACTTATCATTTGGGCAAGAAACATATAGTAGGCCCAGTCTTGAGAACCGTGGCAGTGAAATTCTCCCACCTGTGCTCCTTCTTGTGGATTTTCTCCTGAGGCTGACTTCGGCGGGATGTGAGCTGGTTTTTGTAACTTGATTTTTTCTTTTTAATTTTTAATGTGCCCCAAACCCCCTCTATTTCCTGCGTGATTTAGGGTGTTTTAGGTGAAAGAAGTAGAAGGTCCTTACTCTCGCTGTTCTCTTTGGGAGAGTTTCCTAAGGCCCTTTGATCTGGACACTATTCCATCTTCGGCAGCTACGGATGTGATCTGGGGAGTAGGTCTGCTAATTATTCTGTGCAAAGCCTGTGGGCAGGCCAGAAACCTCACAAAGGTAGCTACCCTCTGTGCTAGCTGCTAAATTAAAACACTAGCTGGGAAGGTGGTCTTAGTGACTCTTCTACAGCTATACCGAGTTAATAGAACACTAGGGTTTTGGTACTTCACTGGAAGGCTTCCTGTTTGGAACACTCAACCAGCAGCAACACTTTTGTAACTGGGATATGCTCTGCTAGCACACCTGTGCAAGTAAATTTTTCCCTTTGGGCAAAGATTTCCTGGTGAGGTTTTTAAAAGAGAGTAGTTTAGCTGTATGCACCTCGTACTTGCAAAGGTCTCTTGTCCTTTTTGTCGTCTTATTACACTGAGGGCATTTTGGAGACAAAGTTTCCACTTAGACCATCCCTCTGGAAAGCAAAATTCTTGAAAATAGCTCTAAAGCTGCTACGGTTCCACTTGTGGAAGTGGGGACCAGACTGCTCTTGGATGTATTTTAAGTAGTCATTTAATCCTGATCCCCTGGCTCTCTTGGTGTTCCCCCTGTTGCCCTTCCCCTGCCTTTGTAGTCACTCCTGCAGTCTCATTGTAGTTGAACTCCCTGCCTTCTCTGAATTTGTGGGTGGCTATAACCTGTTAGCGAAGTCATGGATTCTGCTGGTTGGCTTTTTGTTTTTGTTTTTTTTTTTTTTTTTTGTTTTTTTTTTTTTTTCCCCTCAAATCACTGTGAGGTCCTGTCATTTCAACTATGTATCAGTTACCCAAATCAAGGAAGTTCATGGCACCAATTAACAACTAACTAGGAGCCTCTTCTGTATTGTCTTATTTAGTGTTTTGGAGATAATATATTATGTATTTGAAAAGCTGAAGAAGCAAAAATTAAAGATATATGTATATAAAGCATAAGATGTACTGGTGCAAATGGTAATTAAACAAGTAATATTGGGAAAAGGATGTAATGAGTCTTCGAAGTTGTCAATTTGTTGTTGCTTTGGGAGCCCTGCAGATTGAAGGTCTTTGTCTCCAGCAAGATCCTAGTAGCCTACTTATCCTTCTGCAAGCGTGTTATGGCCTGCAGACTGGACCAGAACAACTTGAGGAGTGAACGGGTTCAGGCTCTCTCTGGGCAAAGTAGTAGGAAGAAGGACATAAAAATGACCTATGGCTGTTCCGAATTGGGTTAAAAAAAAGAGAAAAAAAAACAAAACAAAACCCAAAACCAAACCAACCAACCAAAAAACCAAACCACCACCACCAAAACAGCAACACCCAAACAAAAAACCCACAACAACATGGAAACAGGCCTGGCTGTAGGTGTAGGGGGGTGTGTGTGTGTGTGTGTGATGCTTGGTAAGAATGTGGATAAAACTAGCAAGTGAGAAAACTTAGTTGCCCTGCCATTTAGCATTTCAGACATTAGAGGCTTCTACACCCTGCGGACGTTTGAAGAATTGATTCTTGCCACACTTGTAAATGGGAAGCAGTCTCTCCCCTGACTGCAGAGGTGAGCAGGGTGAGCTGAGTGGGCCCTTTGTCAGGGAGGAGCAAGAGTAAGCTGCTCTGAAAGGGAGAGCAGGCTGGAAACTGAGTCACAGCAAAGCAGGCAGGGGCAGTGGTCTCACCAGCCAAGGAGCAGTCCCACAGTACATAAGCAGGAAGATCAGAGCGGGGCAGGATGAAGATTTAGATCAGCAGGGTACATGGACAGGCACGGGCATGGCTGCACTAGCTATGGGATGGGAGGGATCAAGGGTGAGAACCTTAGCTGCGATGAGCTCGCAGGCAAACCTTCCTGAGGTTTCTCAAAGCCAGACACCTATATTACCTATATTATTTAAGCTGGACATGAGTCCAGGCAGCCAGTCCGCCAGGAGATGGAGAATATGCTCAGGACCCTGATGTTCTTCTATCAAGCCTGCTCACAACCAGATCTTCTGGATCTTCACCACGCTTGCTTGGTGTTCCTCTGCCACACAGCAAAGCTCTACATATGATTGTGTTGAAAGTACAGCAGAAATCTTGTGGCCTGGGTAAAGATGAGAAGTCTTAACCTTTTAAGTCAGCTGTTTGAATGACACCAGTAAATGCTGGTGCCATTGTCAAATATTCTAGCATCTGTGGGGGCCAAAAAAAAATATATCTGTACATTTCTTCAGATCTAAGAGCAAAGCTGTTACCCTGTTCTAGTGAATAGGGTGGATGTGTTGTGTAGGTCCTGGCCAGGCAGAAGGGGAAGGGTCTTGTCTGTGTGCCATGTGCCGTCAGCTTCTCTGATTTTTCAGTAGGTACTTAGGCTATTCAACCCTTTTTGCTCTAAGCGGGTATTTCTCCAGAGTAGAAGGATTTTCAGGTGAGGGTGTACCTAAGGGAGGTGCTCAGATATACTCATGCTTGTGCATAGAGAAGCACAGAGAATTGGGAAATGGTTCATGAAGGAGAGCTTAGTCCTCTCTGGAGATCTTCCTGGTTCCCATGTCTTTCCTCACAGTAGGGCCTGCTAGAATGCAACAGCTTGGTGTGTCTTGTGTAAATCCTCCTCCCCTTCACCTTGGTGACCGTCAGGAACAATCTTCTTGTCCCCGGTGGGAAACGCTGGCTGTGACAGTAAGTTACTGGTGAAGTGACTTGGCCTTTGACTGGACTGGCTGAATCCTCCCATCTCTTCTTGCACTTTCTGATGCTGGTGGTTTCTTCTAATGTAGCAGAAGCCAGTATGCAGGCTGCTTGAGGCCAACAGTCTCACATGTTGCAGACAATAGTATTTTTTAGGTAAAGGGTTAAGGCCAGGCCTTAATGTGGATCAGCAGATCAAATGAGCAATATCTCCTGAAAATTTATTACGTTGCACATAATAGATCAACTGTTTTCCTTAGGCAGCTGGGAAGTGCTGCCCTCAGTCTGAGAGGGACAATGGTCAAAGGGGGAGAGACTGTAGCACATTGAAGGAGCCAAGAAATAAGCTTCAAAGGGAAGATCCCAGTTTTGCTGGTTATTGGTAGTCGTTTCTTTTGCAAGAGCTGTAGGTGAGGTGGGATGTGAATTTTTCCCTCCCTTCCCCCATTAATTCTGTTCTATGTTCTGTGACTGAAAACTCCGGTCTCACAGCCGTGCAGTAACTGGTCCTACTACAGCCACACAATTATGGATTGCAGGCACAAACTTGCTAGCTTTAACAAAGCCTTGGTGCTGTGTGTGGACTCCCGAAGAAATGGAGAGGAAGAGAAGTCCACTGGAGGCAATCAAACAAAATAAAAACCAAATGAAAAACCAAAACCCCAAAGTCTGCCTGAGCTTTGGTGATGAGGGAGCAGGATCTGAACCTGAATTCACCCTGTTAAGTCAGCAAAAACCTACAAAGCTGTAGGAGGGAGCACAACTGGGCTGTCAATGCATAAAAACAGAGCACTGGGCCTATATAGTTACCACACATTGTAATGCCTGAATGTCCAAGCAATCTATTGAGTGCTCATTACATTATGTGCACAATGGATTCTCAGTCTAGAGACCGTTTTAGGTCTCTTTCTTCCACGTTAATAGCTTTGTCCATGCTAATAGTCAAGAAAAGCATACTGCAGGATATAGTGCCCTTCTAGTTTGATAGCTTAATTTTGCCAGCTGCCATAGCTGTGTGTCCTCATCCAGAGTTGGGGCTCTGACAGACATTCCTTGAAGCTGCCTCTGAGCATGGGAAGATCAGTCAGCAGCAGCTGGTGCCTGTAGTGGCTCCCAACCAGAGCCATGTTTTGCCAGCTGTCACTGCCGGGAGCCTGTGATGAACTCCTTGCATCACTTGTGTTTGGGGCAGGCCAGTCAGGTAACTTGCAATGGTCTGCTTTCCCTTTTCTTTCCCAGGCATTGTAGGATGGCAACTCCTGCATGTTGGGGCAGAGGCAGCTGGCTTGCTTAGGAGACCAGTTTTTTAATCCTTGAAGTAGTCTGAAGAGACATTCCCTGAAGGAGCTGCCTGTAACTTGCAGCCTTTGTGTTGAGACTTGTGCTTTAGTGATGGAAGGAAGTGTGGCACTGCCCTGACCTCCTAGCCTGGTCTGTAAGCCTGGATGGGTTGGTGACACCTGCGACCAGGGCTTGCAAGTTCAGTCTCACCCATGACCGTGTGCTGCTACCTGCTGCTGAACCCCCTTGTTGCGGGGCTTCTGGCAATCGCTGGGCTCAGCTGCCATCTCCAGCAACCGGCTGGGGCCCCAGCAGTCGGGAAGCGGGGGATGCAGGCAGTCATCACCTGGGACCTGGCTAGCACTGGTGGTCTCTGAAAAGAAATTGCAGCTGGCATCTGCCAGTAAAAGCCTGCTGACTCCTGGTTTGGCTGCCTGCAGTGACGTCCCCTGGGCAGGGGAGACCTGTGCCTGGCGGTGGGATGCGGGCAAGGGCTGGACCTGGGTATGGAACGAGCCACAAAGCAGAACTGCAGCATCTGGAGGTGTCCCCAGGAGCATCTGAGATGGAGGGGAAAGGAAAGGAAAGGGTGCCTTGACTTTGGCACACAGGAGGCACAAAGGAGGAGGTAGGCAACCATAAGATGACAGGACAAGGACTTTGGCGGATCTGGTTTAAAACAGACCAGAACAGCTTCGAGTGACAGCGGAGTTTCTGTTGGCTTTTATTGAACTCTTCCCTCAGTCCAATAGCAGCTTTGCCCTCATGTCCACCAGTATCATAACTTTTCATTCAAATGCTTTCCTGAATGATTTAAAACTGACCCCTGGTCAAGTTTATAGAAGCAGTTTAAAGATTATTTTTTTTTTCTCCTCTTCTTCCTTCTTGACAGTTTGGCAGTAACGGAACTGGTGCTTCCAAATGCAGATATGTTCTGCTATACTAATGCCCTCTGCAATTCAATGCCCTCACGCACAGTGTAGTGTAGGGCTTGGAACTGGGATGTCCCAGTCTTGTGGTCTGCCAGTGCATATACATGTGTGTCTTGCATTGTCTTTAAAGTTTGGGCCTTAGGAACTGAACTCCTCCTGGTCTTTTTTGAAGTGAAGTCTAAGCACTTGTCCATGAGCTTAGGGTGTTAAGCAAACTGTTCAAAGATGCGTGGAGATGCTACATCAGTAGTGCTACACAAACCGTTGCTTCGGTTAGCTGGCAGGGACAAGGAACTGGATTCCAGTGAGCAGCAGTACCAAGAGGAAGGGGGTAGGAGATCATTTTCTTTGGAGACTATGCGCTCAGGAGCTATAGATACAGCAGCATAGGCTGTGTGTCTGGCCCAGCATTCGGGGCTGCTGTCACTAGTACCTAAAGCTGAAGTCAATACCATGGGTACATGTACAAAGCATGCTTGGAAATGACCACTGGATACTTTTTGGGTAAAAAGAACAGGAAAAGTCCTTAAGCAATATATTCAATACAGAAATAGGATTTCTGTAAGCAGAGAACCTAGCCTGAGTATTCTGGTCTAGCTTCAGAGTAGCCCTGCTTTGAGCAAGGGTTGAACGAGATACCTCCGGTCTGAACCATTTCCTAGCACAACTTTTGTGCTTGGCTGTGGCAAGGTGGGACCTGTGGTGCGCCAGCAGTGTCTGGTGAGACGTCTGACACGGGGTTTGGTAGGTGGTGGGGAATGCTGAGGTCTGATGGTGTTCCTGCAGAGGCTGCACAAGGAGCGGTGTGATGTGCTGTGCCTGCCCAGTCTTAAAATGCTAAATATGCAAATAAATGTGAACTAGAGGCAGAGTCTAAGAGACAGGGGCCACTGTGCTGCAGGCCAGCGTCGTGAGTCAGCAAGGAGCACTTTGCCCCCTGCGTCAGTCCCAGATGGCAGCTCCAGGGCCTGCAGGGAGTCAGCAGCAGCAGGGACCCTTCGCCCTCTGAGTCAACGCCAGCTCCGTGCTGGAGGCTGGCACCCCGGACTGCCGTTTGCCTGCCCTTCGATTTACTGTGCCAACACTGACTTCAGTGCCCTAGTGTGGTAAAAGTGGCCGACATGGGCACCTGGGGAGGAACAAAAAGTGTTCTTCCCCTTCTGACCGTGTTGACATCTATGATGTGAGGAGGCTCCTGTGTGCAGTTGAACGCAAAAGCTAGAGCCCTCACTGCCTGGCGTTAAAAATTCCCCAGCATATTTCAGCGACAAGGTGCCAGGGGGCGTCCAGGTGAGGCGACTGTGCTCCCTGGGTTTAATTCAGCTTTCTGCGGTCGTTTCCAGGTGGCTTTTGCCTTGTCCCATCCCGTCCGGACGCGTCGGATGGCTGCGCTGCTCTGGAGGCAGGTGGTGCCCCTCGCCCCGCTGCCGGCCGGTGAGAGCATGGCGTGCGATGGGTGCCGAGGCTCTAAACGGCGTGCGGGGCTTTCCTGGCTATAGGGCGCAGGGTAAGGGTCAGTGCAGGCCATTTACAATCTCCCTGATAAATTACCCTTGAGGCCAAGTGCTGCAGGGCCTGGGAGGTTTGTGCTGCTGTTCCAGTGCCATCTGGTGGGACAGCCTAGCCAGTGCAGCTCGCCCCAAAACCTCCCTCTGAGAAGGCTTTGCTGCATGTGCGTGGATGTGGATAGAACTGACAATGAAGCATGAAGGATTGCTTCCGTGGGGAGGTGTTATGTGGCCACAGCTTGTTCATGCAGATCCCGTGTGCCCACTCTGAGAAGCTAAACTGCACAGCCCTGCGACCGAAACAGGCCACTGGGTCTGACCAGGACTTGGGTCTGGCCCAGGGCTGGAGTCAGATGTGCAGATGTGACAAGCAGCTGCAGTATCTAGATCTGACCTCCAGCAATTTCTGGCCTTGAGACTTGTGGCTCAGACCCAGAAGAGGAAAGGGGTGAACGTTCCCAGCAATGGCATAAAACAAAGCTGTAAGATAATGCATCTGAATGTGTCCTGTCTTGGATTTGGTTGGATTATTTTATTCTCTTCTGAAGAAACAATCCGGGTTAATGGTATATGTAAAGAGGCAGGTTGGTGCTTCTTGTCTGAAGGTTCCCTGGATACCGTTCTTCCTTCTCTTGTTCATTCTCTTATACCTGAGGCATTCCAGGAGCCTGTCATCACAGGTGAGCACACGACTTTCCTGTTCTGAAGCTGACTGAGTTTGAGCACCCTCAGCTCAGATAGCTTTGGGACATGGTGCGTTCTGCTTGAAACCCTCAGCTCTTCCTAAAACTTCGCAGAGGTGTGGGTGGGTGAGGAACATTGCTTTCTCAGCTCTCCTACTTTTCTTTCATTCCACCTTGTTCCGCGTGGTACTGTAAACATAGCATTTTGGGGGGATGCTGGGCTCTGTCAAAGCGCTGGAGTGCCACTCTAGGTTGTTCTGCTCAGGACACAAAGTGCTGCTGCTGACTCAGGCCTGCCTGTGGTGATATGCTGCCACCTGCCAGAAAGTAGTGTGGCTTTGCAGTGCTATCTCCTGTTTCATCCCTCCCACTCTTTGCTCTTGCCTCCCTTTCTCACTCTCGTTTCTGTTCTTCTCCATTTCCCCTTCACCCCTGGATGCTCAAACGCCCTTTTCCCCGAGCTTTCACAGCTCCATATAACCCATTTCTTCCTAGGTCTCCTGGTGTATCTGTATGGCAGCCTGGTTCACCTTCTGTCATCAGCAGGGGTGGCTGCCTTCCAGAAGAGGTCTCTTTTCCCTGCAGCTCTGGCCAGTGTTGTCAGCCAGGCGTGAGAAGGGCATAGGATGCTTTTCTTTGAGGTCCCAGCAGGCTGCAGTGCTCTCACACTGTCCCCTAGAGCTGGGGGAACTCGGCTCCTGCAGTGAGAACTGCAGCATCCTGCCCCTTCCCTTCCCTAGCCAGCTCCTTACAGCAGGGTACCCAGTGGAATCACTTATCGCTAGATCCCCTCTAACCAGCCAAGTCCCTCAGGAGCTCTCAAGGACCTCTTGCTGCCTGAATGCCTTTGATTAGATGTCTGCCATCCCTTACTAACCGCTCAGTGCCACACGTTGGGGTCCCATTCCCCGTGCTTCAGTGCCTTTTTAGGCTCTTCCCTCGGCTGCGAGGGCTCTGCTCTGCCTTTATTACCTCCATGGCCAATTCTGCCTTAATCCCTAGGAGACGAGCAAGGTGACGTGGAGAGGGAAGACCAAGAGGGTGGTGTGCATTCAATTCTGATGCTCTCCTCACCCAGGAGCAGGGACAAAGAGCCAGGATTGGGTTTAGGCTGTCTTTATCTGAGTGACCTGGTGAACTGCACTAGCTAGGGGTGCCATAAGAGCAGGTGATGGCAGGACTGTGCTATCAGCAGGCAGCTAGGGTCCTAGTACAGATGTGGTAGGGTTCTGTAGGTGTTTTCTGTCCACTGAGGGAACTGACCATTAATTCCTACCCACTTTTCCTGTCTACCTACCCTGAAAAGATCTACCTTCTTATCCCATGGCTGCCCACTTTCCTTCGAAGTGTTTGCTGAGGAACTTCACATTTTCATGCACATGATTATTGAGCCCTTCTAAGGAACTACAAGAGGCAGGATTTTCTTGCAAGAGTTACATTGACTCTTCCCAAAGTACCTCGTACTTATACACATGCCCGTTAATTTTATTCTTTTGTTACAATTTCTATTAACTTGGCCACTACAGATGTCAAACCTTTAGCTTCCTAAAACTCGCTAGACTTCTCCCCTCCTTCCATTTTGCTGTATTCCTTGCCATTCTGTGGTTCAGTCATTAAAAGCCAGTTTAAGGCAAGAGGCCATCCACTGCTATGAGCAGCTCTTTCACCCCCAAAAGCGTCAGCGTCTCTGCTGCCTTCTTTTTGGGACAGCTAGCCAAATGGTGCCTGCACAGCTTGCAGAGCAACCACCTAAAGGCAGCAGGTGGAGCATGAGTAAGCAGGGAAAGCAGGACTGTCGTGCTGAGCCAACAGAGTCCTAGGAAGGAGCTGGTGCTTGTGAGGAGTTAGGAGTGTGGGAGGTACCTGGCAGTGCTGAGTGGGGATGAGCTGAAAGACGTCTGTGGGGAAACACAAGCAGTGGGGGAGGATGAGGGTGTGCTGCATGGGGGGGGCAGAACACAGGTGGAGGGGGAAAGGAGGAACTGAGGAACAGCAGTGGGAATGCAAAGACACAAAGTGCACGTTTTGGGGTTTGTTTTTTTAAGCAAGGTTTTCTTTTTTCTATTTTCAGCCCCACAACTAACTGCTGGGCTCGATTCTCCCTGTCTCAACCATTTACAGGCCATCAGTGCATATGGAATTGAAAACACAAATTTTACTCTCAGGAATATCACCTCACTGTTGCACAAGAGCCCAGCATTGTATCCTATGGAAGTATTGTTCAAACTGAATTTTGACAGCAAGTAACAACTCTGATGGCCGAGAAGGAAATATTGAGCTGTACCCTGATGTTTGAGCGCAATCTAGTGTATTTTAATAAAATCAGCAGCTAGATCCTGAATTTGCATTCAGAATGGCTCAGCTGTGTTTGGAGATGCGTTTCAATGGCAAAAAGCTCATGAAGCTACACTGTGACTTCCTCCTCTGTCTGCTGATTGTATTTCCCATTTCTTCATGGTGGAAAGTTTGAAACCCTGCCCTGGCAGGGCTTTACTTCAAGGTAAGTCTTTTCCCCATGAGACTGTGAGTCTGTTGTGGCTTGGTTGGCCGGAGTTAGGGGATAAGCACACAGAGAATTACTCTGACTGAAATCTCAGCATGAAATTTGAGGGCATAACTAGGTTTCAGCAAACACTTAGGGAGGCTCAATTCCAGTGAGAGGGCCAAGCCTGAAGCCAAAGGAAAGTGCTGGAAGGATGTTGGAAAGAAAAGCAGGCAGCATGCATCTTCTCAAAGGACCAGGCTTCAGCTACTCTTCTTCTTGTATAAAAGTCACCCTCTTTGTACACAATACAAAAAGACATGAAGCCAGGTCAATGCACACAAGACATGAGTAAAGTCTCATTAGTAAAGTCATTAGTAAAGAAATCCAGCGACACGTGCCCCATTCTGTTTACGAGCAGTTCTCCACAATCTGTGTTCAGATGTCCACCACATCCCTCCCTTGCCCTTTACCTTCTGCCACATTGTCCTCCTCTGCTGTCTGATGCGTGTTCTTCCTTGCACTGTCGTATCTCACCTCCAACTCTGCCCTGTGTACCCTCTGTGCTAGCGCCCTGGATGTCCTGCTAGTGTGTCCTTCTGGTCTGCCTTGAGGAAATTCCAGCTAGCCAAACGAACCAAGCAAAGCTTCCTCCTTCTTCCTTCTGGTTGTTTTGGAGACCTGATTGTAGCTTTTCAATACTCAGAGGGGGCTTATAAGAAAGATGCAGAGAGACTTTTTACCAGGGCCTGTAGTGACAGAACAAGGAGCAAGGTTTTTAAACTGAAAGACTGTAGATTTACATTGGATATAAGGAAGAAATTCTTTATGATGAGGGTGGTGAGACACTGGAACAGGTTGCCCAGAGAAGTTGTGGATGCCCCAAAGTGGGCAAGGCCAGGTTGGACAGGGCTCTGAGCAACCTGATCTAGCGAAAGATGTCTGTGCCCACGGCAGGGGGTTTGGACTAGGTGATCTTTGAAGGTCCCTTCCAACCCAAACCGTTCTGTGATTCCTGAGTCCTATCTGCTGACTGAACCCTTCTCACCCTTTTTCTCCAGGGTATTCTGACTCATTGGCATTTCTTCTCGGAAGTCTTTCTGACTCAGCTTGTATCACAGCAGCCATTTCCCTTAAATGGCTCCTTTCAACATCTGCCCCAGCTTGAAATCAGACTAAACAGTAGTCTGACATTTTCCCCAAGGTAATATCAGGGGCCTTTACCAGAATGCAGAAAAGAGAGATAAATGACAGTGTTGGAGCAAAAAATACAAACCAGCCCTTTTCAGCCTCAGAAATGGAGCCTGGCTCCCTGAGGCAAGCACTGCTCTGACTTCCACAGGCTGTAAATCAGGTTGTGATAGAGAGGCCTCTGTGTACGCTCTTTCCAATAACCTCTCAAACTATCACCTTTTTTTTTTTTAATCCGCTTTGCTTGCTCTCCCTGGCCTCATCCTTCTGTTTCTCCTTGGATATGTCAAAGTTCTGATTATTTCTATTCCTCTGCCTAAGGCTGTAACTCCCCAGTCTCACTTCTACAGGAACAGCTCCTCGTTTGAGATTTGTTCTAGTGCTAGCTGCCAACTGGGGCTGACTTCACAGGATGAGATGTAGCATGCAGTATTTGATGTAGCAAATGCAGCTTGACCACAAGAGGCAAGTGAGGGCAGAACGCATTTTGTATTAGGCTGTGCTGCAGGTTAAACTGGGATAAGACCCATGATAGCTGCAAACCTAGGAGCAATGGCAGAATTACTAACAGACAAAGGCATGAAGATAAGGGAAGGAGAGAGAGTTAAAGGAGAAGGGTGAAAAAAGAAAAAAAAACAAAAACAAACCAAGAAATCTTAAAAAAGGAAACCTGTCAGCTGAGAATCTGGCATGGGGAAGGAGTACAACTTCCTTTTCAGTTGTTAGGTTTTAATTTTTCTTTTCTCTCTCAGAAGTTTCTGTTAGTGCTGGGGCTGATTTCCTGGACTAAGAAACTGAAGATCTGGCCAGACCATTTCTGAGCTCCCAGGAATTCTGAGGCTATCGCCAGTGCTTCCCGTGTTCAGCACAGCCTTCTCCGACACACAGTGAGTGAACGAGCAGATGGGAAAGGCTCAGTAACTTACTGGTGTCTCGCTCCGGAATCAGGGAGCAAAAAGGCCCACCTTTTACATAGCAAAACTAACGACAGGGATCAGTGATCATAGTGTGATTAGATGGCATCAGAAATCACCTACGCTGAGGTGAAGTTCAAGAATGCATCACCGGCTGCAGCGGTCAAAGGTAAGGAGTGGGTGGGTTATTCAAGGGAAGGGGACCTGGAGGGAGGGGGGCTGAAGAACAGGGAACCGAGACTTTTCTTTCTGTGACTCGTTCCTACCTGGCCTTGACAAATTGCTGGGGAAAAGGAGTTGTCTACCACTACATGAGCAGGAGACTGGAGGAGTTCTGAAGAGGGTCAAGGAGTGTCTACAAGAGGAGAGGTGGGAATCTCTAGGTGGCTGGAGCTGCAGCATGAACAAAGATGACTACAAACAGTAGGTTTCAAGTGAGCATTCAGCAAGGAATGTATTTGGGCTCCATTAGTCCCCTGGTTGCAACACCAATAGTGGTGAATGGTACAGGGTCCAGGATGCATGCTTAGCCCTGGTACCATGCAAGCAGTAGCTGCCTCTCCGTATGTTATCTAGTCTTGGATGACAGAGAGTAATTTTTGGACAAATACCGAGTACCATCAATAGGGACTATGGTTTATTACAAACAATCTGATCTGTCACAAAGGTGGAGGGGCTCCTGGGGCAGCAAATAAACCCAAGCCCTGGCTGCTACTGCTCTTGCCTCTGAGAGAGTGAGGCAACAGATTCCTCCTTATGGAGACAGCAGGAGCAGAGAACCAACATGCCTCCTGACAGTAGAACAGTCAGTTTTCCCCTGCAGCTGCATGAGAGGTGGCACTGGCTGCAGAAACTTATAGCCCCATTCTCCTTGGTTGATTCAGAAATGGTCCTTGGAGAATAGAGACCCAAAAGTTAAAAGGAAGAATGGGCTTGAACAAAACACCCTAAAATACACAGAGGAAGAATTATCTAAGATCTGGAGGAAGATCCAGTTCTGTGACTGATGTCCACCACTCCTGAAAAATAATTAACACACCAAACAAACAATTTTTTTTATTGCTTTTAAAAATCACGGTTGTAAAATGGTGCCTTTACTAGGCTTTGTACAAACTTAAGACACGTTCTGGTCAGTATGTATTCTGTAGTTATTATGCCACAAGTAGGAACACATAGAGGTGTTCCATGTATGGCTCATTGCTTCCACCCTTAGATACAGGACCCTACACAACAGCAGGTTCCAGAGGGGTGAGAGTACGTGTACATAAATGAATGAATGAATAAATAAATAATTATTGCTGCTAAGGATATTAGCTTTCCTATTTACCGCTTCACCTCAGTTTTACAATCCCAAACACAGCAGGCATCAGCTCCAGGTTATTCCTGGCCTGCTCTAAGGCATAAGTGTCATGGTTTTAGCTGGGATAGTTAATTTTCTTCACTGTAGCTGGTATAGTGCTGTGTTTTAGACTTAGTATGAAAATAATGTGGTAACACACTGATGGTTTAGTTGTTACCAGGTAGTGCTTACACTGGTCAAGGACTTTTGCAGCTTCCCATGCTCTGCCGGGTGCACAAGAAGCCGGGAGGGGAGGGGATACAACCAAGAGAGCTGATCTGAATTGGCCAAAGGGTATTCCATGTCATGTAGCGTCATGCCCAGTATATTAACTGGGGGGAGTTGGCCGGGGGGGGCAGCGATCGCGGCTCGGGGACTGGCGGTGTCGGTCAGCGGGTGGTGAGCGGTTGCAGCTCTTCTGGTTTTTTTTCCTTTTCCCTGGGTTTTGTTTTTTCTCTCTCGTTATTTCCTTTTATGATTATCATTATCATTATTATCATTACCATTACTATTCTTACTATTATATTTTAATTATTAAACTCTTCTTATCTCAACCCACGGGTTTTCTTGCTTTTGCTCCTCCGATTCTCTCCCCATCCCACAGGGGTGGGGGGAGTGAGCGAGCGGCTGGGTGGGGCTTAGTTGCTGACTGGGGCTAAACCACAACACGAGTCATGGAAATAAAGAATGTTCATACTCCTGACTGCCTTGAAAGCTCACTGTTTTCAGTGCACCAGGATTAGCTGGTTCTGGTTACAGCTAGGATTTCCATCCTGGTGAGGTGGAGGTGGTGGAAGTTCCCCATTGTG
The DNA here is from genome assembly GCA_013389905.1 of Sula dactylatra. NCBI lineage: Eukaryota > Metazoa > Chordata > Aves > Suliformes > Sulidae > Sula > Sula dactylatra. The sequence goes on along the minus strand of WEKW01013537.1, from coordinate 3,539 downwards.
TTCCCAAAGACCTATTCCAAAGACACCTTGTCCTGTCATGTTTGCCTGAGCTGCTGATGCCAGGCTCATGCTACAGGTTTGGATGTGAGCTCAGAGTCTTCCTTTGAGTGCACATGTCCAAGTGCTTATATGTTGAACTCGGAGAAGTGTCCAGAAATACCATGGCACACAGTGCTAATGTCTGTCACAGCCTCATGGGATGCTCATAGGATGAGAGTTACAATTGAAAATCATTGAAATATTGAGGGAGTCTTGCTGCTCTGTTGGCCTTCTGAGTGGTTACTCTGGCCATGCAGACTCCATGCTGGTAATGACCAAGCTTACCTGGGTTTTCCCTTCTGTAGCCTCTTCTAGTTGGGCTCTAGAGATAACAAAATTGGCAGTTGTTGGAAGAAAGAGAGCAGCTAATCAACATATAATCTGTGGCAGGAGGTGGCAGAGACTACCAGGGTGGGTTTCACACGGTGCAGTTAGGGTTCTTGCATTTCCAACCAGGATTTCCCAGGCAGAAATGTAGGCATCTGTACTGCACAACACTTGTTGCATGTGCCTAGGAGATGTTGGATTTACATGCTGAATAACCAGCATATGCTCATCAGGTCTGTTGCGTTGTGATCATGCTGGACACGTTGCATGCATGCAGACTAACTCTAGGAAGCATTTTGCAGGGAGATTAACCCACTGAGTATGCACAAAATCTACTGCGCTTCAGTTGCGTTGGTGAGGTGCATGCATACTGCCAGGGCTCTCTGTGCCACCTGGGTGTGTGTGGGATGTGCGGATCTGGCTGGGCACAGGTTGAACAGTCAATCTGTGGACATGCAGCACATCAAAAAATCATTTGGACTGGTCAGATCTATTGTCTGAAATAGGTGGCTGGACTCCAGGTCATGATCCAGGTCCTTATTTTCACTACAGACAAAAGCTCTGGACAGAAAAACGGGATTTGGCCAGGGAAATGGGGATCTTGTCTGTCTATGAATGTTTTCTCTTTTGATAATGAAAGATGATGCTTTTTGCCCTGCTCTAACAGCCTTCTCCAAGCTTTTGGGAAGTGGTCAGACGGCTTCCCCAAACAGCAGGTGTCTGGAAGTCTTGTTCGCTAGGCATGCCTGGCAGGCACACGCGGCTGCTGGCAGACTTGGGAGTTTCATGCTAAGCAATGAACGAGGTCTCTGTAAAGCTTATCATTAATACCAGTCTCTCTCAAAACTTCTTCACTCCTGTCCTGCAGCGAGTGCTGCTGTCTCTTTACCCTCCTGTTTGGCCTGACTTGTGTGCCTGCCACAACCTAGAACGGTCTCCTAACAAGAGTTTGCTTCTCCTTCATGTGACCCATTCGCCTCTCTGCTCCCAAACCTCCTCAGCACTGGCAGTATTCCTCTAGACAAAAATCAGGCCCTGGCAAGTCTGAATCTGAGTGGGATACTTTTTTACTCAGGCTGCTGGACACAGCCCTCTGTTCTCCCAAGGCATCCAGCCTAGCACAGCCTAGTTTTACTACAGCACATCTCTGAACCCTGGGTTGGAAAGCAGAGATGGAAGGGAAAAAATTTATTTTTCTCTTCCAGTGATTCTGTGCCACCGTTGCTTTACATGTTTTTTGTCTCCTGCCCTCATTCACTTTACACCAACCTTCTTCAGAGGAAGTCCAAAAAGCTAAGAAGAAACTGAAGCAGGCGTAAAAGGTTTTCTGAGGACAAGTCAGCATGAACTGTTTGTGTGAATGCCTCAGGTGTCCCCTGGAACAATGTTGTATCTGGCAGCTCTGGGCTCGGTCTAGAAAGACGTGGTTTCACTCCAGATTTTGAGGCCGTGTGAAGGCCTCACCCCCAAACACCAGCAACTAGCATTGCTAGCTCACTGATGGGGCTGGGACTGACCCTGACCTTCTCCAGAGAACACAGAGATCCCCTGCTCTGTCCCAACCTGCCCCTCTCCCAAACTGTGTAACTTCCACATCAGAAATGAAACTGCATTTTTTTTTGAGCAGCTCTCCCTTGAGTTGTACGTCCTCGGTATGTGGGCTGACTGAAGCACAGTTGACTGTGGTGTTGTGTTCCTTCACTTTTAGTACCTCCTGAGAGGAAGAAGGATGACCACCACCCCCAGAAGTACCCTCCCTGGCTCCCGTGGCTGATCTCACTGCTGCTCCTCTTGGTGTGCATTGCCCTCATTATTGTTCTTCTTGGTGAGTATCTGCAGGCTAGCGACAGGAGAGAGGACTGGCGGAAGTACTGGGAGAAAAGCAGAGAAATCGGAGCCCAGAGGGGAACCAGGAGGGAGCTTTTACTCAGGAACCGTTTACGTCATGAGAAAGGATGCAATTGCCAACATTTGGGCTTGGGAAACCTGAATGTTGAATATTTGAAAGGTATGTTTAGAAGCAAAATCTTTCCTGATTACTTAAACATTGGGGATTTAATGGTAGGTACAATTGCAACATGACACAAACTTCTCTCTTGCAGGCCAGCCAAAACGGATGTTTTGGCCAACTGGTATGCAGGAGCTAGGACTAGCACAGCATAATGCCAGATGGTTCTGTTGTACATATCCTCTTTCTTAGAATGATGGGAAGAGTTAGATGGGAAGGGACTTCTGGAGGTCTCTAGTCTAATGCCCCGCTTGAAGCATGGCCATCTTCAGAATTTCAGGGTGGCTTGGGCTTTCTGTAAGGTCTCAGTCTTTTCTGCCCTGACTTTGTACATGTCTGCATACATCCCCCAAATCTTCCACTGTTTACCCTGAGGCCTTTTCAGTGTTCCCAGATTGTACATCCCCATCTTGCACAGCCTTTTTGGAACCGTGGAACAATTTTTAACTGCATACCACACAAAAAGAAAGTAATTACATTTAGCAGAGGAGAAAAAGCCTGGAGATGGCAGCACAAGTGTCTATAAGGCAGCTGGACCTGCACTTGAGCTCTCTAGGGTGCTTTGACACAGTCCACGTCCTGATAGAAAAAACAGCTTTTCACAGTTAGTCCTGGCATCTCCAGGATTAACTGTGCAATGCAAACTCTCACACCTTTTTAGTATTAACTGCATTCTACTAGAATAATTCATTAGAAGTGATTCTTGCGCGCGCAGTTTGTGGTGATTGTGATCACTGTTTCATTCTCGTTTTCTGCTAAGGATCATTCGTGGCGTGTTTGCACAAATTGTCAGTAAAGATGATGGATTCTGGAAGAAAGCACGTTGTCAGGCTAAATTGCTGCTCTTCCTTTTGCTGTCATTAGTTCCCAAGTCCCAGAAGTCTGTATTGCTTTGTTTCCAAATGTATTGTTTCACAATATTCTGTTAAATGGTAGGGGAGGTTTAGGGAAGGCTGTTAGAGTCTAAAACTGTCTGGGCAGGTTCTTTTAGATACACCACAGATGGAAGGTTTAATCTTTAATGGCAAATTTACTTGTCCAAGTTAACTGATGTTACAGAGGATTTCGATTTAGCAGAATGATACAGCAATGCATTTAAATAAAAACGCAAGTACAAATTGCACTTAGCAGAGGGTAGCAATTGCAATGCACAGCTGAATCACAA
>WEKW01013536.1:668-18158 GCA_013389905.1 Sula dactylatra | reverse complement strand
TATGGCTCCACTGTCACTTTAAGCTGATAACGTGCTGCTGCCAAATCTTTTCTTGGAGCAGGGAAAAGGGCAGTTTTTATGCAGCTAGGTGGCCGCCTGTACGAAAGCTAAACACGTGGATGTGTGAGCTCTCTGTTCTGGTATCAGCCCACATTTATATTGGCTTCAAGTGATGGAACGACAGTCTTAGTGAATGTGATATATGTTCAGTATTCACTTTGTGCATTTGCATTTTCTGGACTCAAAGTTTTGCTTAAAAATATATTNAAAAATAATGTATAAAAATTTATATATATATATGCATTTATAAGTGAACTTTATTGTTCACTTCATTTGGACAATGAATGAAGACCCATACAGAAGATAATTGTAAATTGATACAAGGAAACAAATACAAAGGCAAGGTCAAGGAGAAATTAAAAATAGGGGAGAGTTGATGATGACAGAGAAAGAAGTGAAGGAATANAAAGAAGTGAAGGAATAGAATACAATATATATTTTTCCTACTGAATACATCTTTGTTCCAAATCTGTTCTGTCCTGTGCAGGGACTGAAACAAATAGGTAGTCCCATGACCTTTTCAGCGTAGTTAGAAATAAAGGGGGGTTTTTTTCCCCACATGAAACTAGGAAATACTGCTGGATTGCTGCTTGCCATCAGCTCTTGTGAGATGCGTGACGTGTTGATACTTCAGATGCTGTGCATCTGTGAGTGCTTTCTAGCCTGTTTCGGTCAAAAGGAGCTAGTTTATATTAAACAGTATTATTACCAGATCCTTGCTAGCACAGGTGATTTTTGAAAAAAAATTCTCCAGGATGTATTTTTTAAGCATATCAACACATATGAGTGACAAACTCTGGCAGAGAGATGCTTGTGAACAGTTTGGGATGGTTATCTTTTTCCATTGGCACAGATCATTTTGAAGGAGAACAGCTGTCTGCAGCCTGGCCATGAATTGGCCAGCTTTATCCTGCAAATATTTGAACAAATTAATGAGGCTGATGGAGGTGTGAAGGGATGTGAACCCTGATGGACACAGCTGGTGGTACATTGGTTATGGATGCAGCTGTTCTGACAAGACTAAATATTTTTAGTGTGTTTGTCAACAAACTCTATTAAATATAAATTACATATGTAGAATGTATGTAAATATAAGCGTATAAAATATGCTCTAAGTTGAACTGTAATTGCGCCTTCAGAAATAAAACAAACAGGCCTCTTTTGTTAGATACACTGAAGTGGTTTTTTTGTTTTGGTTGTTTGGGTTTTTTAACTTTTTTTGGCATAGTTTCTGCTTAGACTTAGTAAGAGGCTCCTCAAACAGGAGGTGGTTGAGAATGATGAATAGCTTGCACATTTCAGGATTGTACTTGGGTTGTTACATTGTCCTTCCTTACAGAGTTTTGGAAGGAAGAAGTGATCTGACTTCTCAAGATTGCCCTTCTGCATAGCACATTTTTGTGTGTATGTATAGTGAGCATCTTTTGGGTTGACTTTAAAATCATATTCCCTTCACTACTAAAATTCCATCAAGTTCACAATTTAAAAATTCAAATTATTGTGGGTTAAGAGTATCCACATTCTAACTGAAATTAAATTTGAAGAGATAAATACGCAAATCATGTAAGGCCCTATTGTTACCAGACGTATAGTACTATTGAGCTTTACTTGTAATTTTCTGACTTTATTCTTGGTGTTTTCAAATTGTTTTGCTTTGTTGCTTCTGTATTTAACATTCATACCCCTGCTTTTAATATAGGCAAGTTTTAAATGATCGGTATGTACAAGATTGTGTTTGGTATCAAATACTACACGAATAGAAATTAATGGTTTATGGATCATTTGTAACTCAGTAGTTTTCCCTGTAATGCTTTGGGAGAAGATCTGTCTGAAGTAATAACTGTGCAAAGGATATTGAAATATATTGGAGAGGAAGTGCTCACCTGACTTGTCGGTACATAGGATAAATGTCGCTGATATTTTAGCCTGGTTTACTAGGTAACATCAGCTTGAGAGTTAGGTATATTTACTTGGCCTGGTGTTTGACCAGTCAGGGTGTTCACACTGACCAGTTGACATAATTGTCATTTAGAACCAAGCGCAGCCAGTATTTAGGGGATATTATTGGAGGATTCAGGGAAAGTGCAGGGGACATTGGAGGTACCATTTAGAACATGGACTAAACTTCATTTGTTCCACTGTTCGTGAGATAATGTAGACATAGGAAAACATCAAATAGAGCAAAAGCTGGTGAGAATAGGGATTCAGGTAGAATTCTTCATTTCTTCCTTCTCTCTCCCACCCTGTTCTTTACAAAACCAAGTTAAAAATTGACTGACTTTGGTACATTAACATTTATTTTACAATTTAGCTTTAGTCATTATCAATGTTTGAAATAAAAATTGTGTCACATATTAAGATAGCTTGCATTTATTTGGGCTAAAATACTGTATATAAACGTTAAGGCATACCTCTACATTTCTCAAGCAGGTTGCCTGTAAAGCAGGAGTTAAGTCCTGCCTCACTCAAGCACCACAGCTAAATGTTTAAAGTTTGGGTACAATGGTTTGATCAGTTGTGGTACTGCTGGTCCTTAGATGTCTCACTTCAGTTAAAACTGTCAGTTCTACCACCAAACGATATTTATTGTAGCATTTATTCTGAGAGGTTTCCTAGAAAAAAAAAAATCTCTGTCCAGCTAGCTGTGTAGTCTGTTCTGCTGCTGGCAGTGTGAGTTGATGGCCGTCCTTCGGGCTGGTCTCAGTACCGGAGGCAGTCTGTCCGCTCCCACCTTGCCCACACTGCCACCTGCCTTGTGCTGCCCCAGAGTTTGTGCAGCAGCGTGGTGAGCTGGCCAGCCTTCTGCTAACCCGACAACATCGAAGTTCTGTTACAGGTGTTTTCTCTATTTCTTTCTCTGCCTGGCTACAAAACTTGTACTAACAGAAGAGAAAGTGTGATTCAGGGAGAGGAGCAAGCAGACTGAGGCAAACCTGCTGCTTTTGATGAGTCTCTGGCTTGTGTGAATTAATGTGTTCGTTACACAGCTAAGAGGATATCTAGTGAGATTCTGCATGTTTGCAAAGTCTTCTCATGCTAAAAATCCCATGAATGATAAACTAGTGAGTGGTGTTTAGTTTAAATCAGTCCTGCCTTGTTCTTATGATTTTCACTGTGTAATCTTGGCAAAATGTTAGGAGTGACACTGAGCACAAGTAGGGAGAATATAGACTAACATGATTACACTGCTGTCTTTTGATTTCTTATAGCCTCTTGTTTGTAAGCTCAGAGTGACAGATGGCGACAATTGAATTTTTCAAAGCTGTTCTGTGGCACAGCTATGAGTGAAGCTCTAGGAGAGATGTATGCAGTATGTCAGCTAGATTTGAGTAGTGTTTTCTGGCATGAAAAATAATTAGAACTGAAAATTTATGGATTATATTCCAAATTCTGGAAAAGGTAGTCCAGTCTTNAGTAATTCAGAGAGGATGAGGCTTCAGAAGAGGAAAAGAATATAATGATTGTATATAATGTTGGAAGGCTGGAGATGCAAATGGGATGAAGACATTACTTGTTACACAAAAATAAAGGGATTTATATACTCAAAGATAAGGGAGAAGTTGCATTAAAATTCTCAGTAAAGAATCATAGAATCATTTAGGTTGGAAAAGACCTTTAAGATCATTGAGTCAAACCGTAAACCTAACGCTACCAAGTCCACCATTAACTATGTCCCTAAGCACCACATCTACACATCTTTTAAATACCTCCAGGGATGGTGGCTCAAAAGAGATAAGCAATAACATAAAAGGAAAAGAAACAATAAAAAGCCAAAATCATTTTGCTTAGCAGTGGTTGTGGAAGAGCTACATCTTTGGGGTTTTTGTTTTGGTTGTTGGTTTTTTTTTTGTTGTTTTGTTTTGTTTTTTTCATGTAGAATGGTTTTGATCCTCACTAGAGCATCTCCTGGTAACTGCAGTGACAGGAGTCCAGGAAATATATTCCTAAGAAATTGAATGCTTAAGTTTTTAACATAGAATATGTTGGTGATTTGTCAAGTTGTAACCATCATAAGTTATTTTCCACTCTTTGACCATTCTCTTTATTTGTGGCAAAAGTTCTGGTATTTCTGAAAGTATGCCTGCTTGGCTTGCGCTATTGTCACTCACCTACAGCATTTGAAGAAGTTCACAGTCCTGGGCAGTTCACCTTTCTGTGCTCCTAGACAAGCAGCAGGTTCTCTCTTGAGCAGCTGTAGCTCATGGCCCAGGTAATGAATAGTAACTGAGATGAACTGAACTGGGTTGTGGACTGCAGCAGCTGATATATTCCTGAGGAGAACAGGCCCGATCTGAAGCTGGTAACCTTGACCAGAGGGGTAGGTTGGCAGGTGGAGATTGCCTTACAGAGAATGCAAATTAGGCTTTTTAAACAGTTAAAGGCAGTTGTAAAAGGTTGTTTGAGAGCACTCAAACAAGTTGTTTGGTCTCAAAACTGATTTTTTTTCCTGTCTTTTTTTTTTCCTTTCTGATGCTTATTTTGTCTAGGATATAGAATTCTAGAAGCAGATGGTATAGGTGGTTACCTATGTCATCTGGATAGCAAGAAGACTTCAAGCTTTATTATCCCCATACCTTACAGTATCTTTTTTTTTTTAATTTCCTCATCTGAAGTATGGCACTCAAGTTTTAATTTAATACTGTCACAGAAAACATGAATAAAATCACTCATGAGGGTCTACAAAACGCGCAAATGACCTAAAATACTTTGCATTTTCTGAACCTTTAAAAATACTTATGTTTGCTCTCTGTTTTTTTGGCTTGCTTTTCTGCAGCTTTTTCTTGTCTTTGTAAAATCTTTCAAATTGACTTACATGTAGTTTCACTATACAAAAGGAAAAACTAAATTTATTTTTATTACTTTCAGTATTTAAACTTTTGAAGCCATGGGAGTAAAGGTCCAGAGACCTCGTTGCTTTTTTGACATAGCCATCAACAATGTACCTGGTAAGAAAATTAAAATATCCATTCAGTAATATGATGCTCATAAGATATATATAAGAATTATACACATACCGGTTAACTTCATAATAAATATGGCTTTTTTTTTTTTCCTAGCTGGAAGAGTGGTCTTTGAACTGTTTTCAGATGTGTGTCCAAAGACATGTGAGAATTTTCGCTGCCTTTGCACAGGTTTGTATATTTTTAATTTTATTTATAATTTTTATTATAATACCATGTTAGCTAGTTTGATGTCTGTTATTTTTCCTGACATTTTATTATATATTAAAATAAGTACATAAAATATTGGTTCTTGGTATCTCTAGAGGTTTAGCTGATTTCTCTTATACATCTCATGTAGAATCAAAGCTCTTGTAGCTTTGGCTTAGTATGTTACAGGGAGTATATACTAATCAACTTTAAATACGGACACAGTAAGCTGATCTTCTGTTACTAGCGTAGATATTACTGTTCATATTATATAACATTATCCAGTCTTGAAAGGTAGCCAGTAAAAGGTCAACCACACAGACTTACTTTTCAGTCTTATGATACTTTGAGGTATTTGAAAGGTATTGCTGGTATTCTTTAGTATTTTTTTCTTCATTTTAATTTTTCTTTGTTGATGGAAACTGGTGATTTCCACTCCTATTGAAATTCAGATTATTTCTTGAACAAAATCCTGAGAAAATTCTCTCCTGGAAGCATTTCCAAACAGAATTATTGTCCTGTGGACTGCATGCTTTTGTTGAAAATGCTGACAGTTTAGTAAAAGTTAAATTTATTATCATAACAGTAATTCTGTGAATACATAAATAGCATACAAGCCTTCAGCATTTTCTGCTTCCTTGCCTTCCAGCTCTGTTTTTCAGGTCAAGGCTCTGTAGCTGTTAATACTGGATCACTCAGCAGTACTAATATGGTCTGAATCAGGTGTAGGTACATAATTACATTCATGTCAAGTTAGCTAGAACAGTGCACCATTCATGATGTCTGCAGAAATGTAGGCATTGTCTGATCTGACGCTAGGTTTACTGGCACAAAATCAGATTATCAAAATGTGTTAGCAAATTTGAACCTTAAAGTGATTCTTTTTAATGGCTGTGAGTATGTTTTCATGTGACCATGGCATTCTTGATCTGCTACTGGCTGCCCAATAGTCAGATTTATTGCATAAAGGTGTTATTCCCTGCTACTGCTTTAAATTTTAAAATTGAAGTCTTTCAGCAGCATTTCGGGTCAGGAACAAGTACTACGAAGTTCATACTTAGTTGCTGACATTCAAAATCGAATTCAGATGCTGAACTACTGTGCTGCTTTAACGTTTAAGAATAACGAGGAAAATATATGGACAGAGTGTTTATATATTGATCATCAGGAAATTAATTCAAACTTTTATTTAATTTGTTTTCCTTCTGAGTTTTTTTTGGGCATTTTTTAAAAGTATGTGCTGTCTTCTTAATGCAGGGATCAACAGCTTCATGTTTTCCTGGCATACCTATGTTACGCATATGCCAAGTTCTTATCAGAAGTGATTTTTCTAGCTAGTCAGATTCATATGGAGGCACCAGCCTGTTACAGATAAGTTCAGAGGCAACTGCCCTTGACAAAAACTGCCAGTTTAATAGCTCAGAATAACATTATAGGAAGATACAGTCTAATAGTTTGCCAGCACTGAGAGGAAGAGATCCTTTTCCTTCCAACATACTCCCACTGATTACCTTATGGTTACCTTGAGGTGGGCTTTGCTATTCACAGGACCCACCATGAGCAATTCATCTTGCTAACTCAACAGAGACCTTATCTACTTGAGGGTAGCAGGGGACGTAGATAGTGTTGTAGCTGAAGCAGAGAGTCTGCTTACAGGTCTTGAGCACCAGAGCTGACATAAGGGAGGAAGACGGCAGTTGTAATCATGAGCAGGGGAGGGAACGAGATTCCTTGTCCTTCCCCCTGCCTCATTGTTTTTGATATGAGTTTTTGTGGTACCTTAACCTTGCCATGTTGTAACTGAAGATCTGAGTGTTTCTTGCATGCTTCTGAGTAATGCCAGTTAACTTAAACCTAACCTGGCTGTTAAATTTCAGTCAATCTGCATGGAAGACACCGGAGTTGCATAGTAATGTCAGTAAGGAGTTCCATCTGGTATAACTGTAGAGACAGAAGGTAGTTTCTGCTCTTTCTTAAATGCTTTTTTCTTATTGGTATTACAGGTATGTGTCTGCCTCACAAGCTAATTTTTCAGAGTTTAGTAGATGATTTTGATTAAGCACTTACATAGCACACTTTTGTAGTGGAGGTTCTACAGGTACAGAGAGTAATTTTGGTTTTTGTTCCTCCTCTTCTCCTTTAGGTGAAAAGGGTACAGGAAAATCCACCCAAAAGCCATTGCATTACAAAAGTTGTCTGTTTCACAGAGTTGTGAAAGATTTTATGATCCAGGGGGGTGACTTCAGTGAAGGTATGATGTGAATCTTTGAAGAAAACTTTAATGCTTATGTAATAGAATATTGCAGGAGTTCTGTGTAGCATCATTTACTTAATTAATTATTCTGTGATTCAACTGCTATTTTCCCTTTTTTCTGCATAAGAACCTTTACATGAAAACTTACATAATAAACCTATATAAACTTACACATGTGCATGCGCAAACGCACTTTTGCTCCGTTATCTCAGTACTCGGAGTACTAAGTACTTTCTACTGAAAGGTTTAAATGTGAGGGTAAAATATCTGCTGCAGGGAAATAAAGAAACAAGGGAGACTATAGAAGAGTACATGGAAGAATACGGTTTTCCAAGTTTGCTTTGGGACTATGAAGATGTGTCTTGATCTTCTTTGCATATCTTGAAGAATAATGACAATGACTTGGGTGCAGTTGGATCAGTATTTTGTATTATGAAAGGCCTTCCACATAATGTGACTCTCGTAATCACTACTTTTAGTTGTAACTGTTGCTTTTCCTCTTCCAAGGAAATGGCAGGGGAGGAGAATCCATTTATGGTGGCTTTTTTGAAGGTAAGAACTTTTATCAGTTGCTCTATTTTGGTGTTACTATAAGCAATCACCTTTACATTCTATAGTCTCTGCTCTGTAAACCTGAACTCCATTGTTTTTTTTAAGATTTTGTCTGGTCTTAGAGGCCTTTGAGTGTCCAGTTTAGGTTATTTTATTTTACTTTCAAGATATGAACCTTTTTTAGTTAATGAAAAACTAAAACCGAACTCCTTTGTATTTGTCCGTTTTACCAGTTTTACATTTTTATAACCGTTTTTAAACACACACTTTTTAGCTTGAGCAGCTGTCTAAAAGCTGGGGATTGCCTTTTCTAGTGAAAAGGAGAAAGGTGTGATGGAGTCAGGTTTCCTTGCAAATGTTTGTTCAAAAGAAAGCGTGAAGTCCTACTTTCCTGAACCTAAGAGGAATTGATGACAAAAAGGCCATCAGTTTTCTCACAGTCCTGGTTGTTTTTCAGTCAGTGTTGCAGAAGTACCACCTCTTCTGCACTACAGTGTGTTTCTCAGCCTGTGTTTGTCCAGAATGTAGTGGAGCATCTCTGTTTCTTGGAGCAGTTTTTGTACTACACCTTAACTCATGCGATGGCTAGCTGCCACCAGCAGGAGTGGTTATGCTCCTCCCTCCTCCCAGCCGCTTTTCTTTTAACATTGGTTCCTGTCTGAGCTTGCAGCAAACAATCAAAAAAATTACTCGCTATTTCAGTAGGGCCAGGCTGCAGTTTTATATCAGACCTTAAGTTGAATCGACAGTTTGCAACTGCCAAAAGAGGGAGGAGGTATCGCCTTGCACTGACTCTCATTCAGATCAAACTTTCAGCTGATTCAGCTTGCTAAAATGCCCAGAGGCTGTTGCGGACAAAAAAAGGTATGTATGTATTTCCATATTAGTGGGTGGGCCCAATTCAGTAATTTGGCAAGCGTCAGAACCAACGCAAATGAGTAGCTGGATTTGAGGAAATGTACAGCTGGGGGAGATGGAAGAAGGAGCAAAACCTCTACCTACCTTCTGGCAGTTGCAAGCTGGCTGTTCAACTCAGCCACAGTATAAAACTGAAATTGTGGGAGTTTTTGCTTTTGTGGATCCCATAAACAACTCACCATATGATTAGACTGATACTTGATGCTAACCCAGATAACAATTGTACAGGTGACTGCAGAATGAGTGGGTCTGTCCCTTTAACCACCAGTGACACAGTATGATGTGAAACCATAGCCTTACAGATAGTGTACTTTTCTTCCTTGTAAATGCTTGCTTCTGCCATCTGTATCTAAACAATATTGGGCAAACTTCCTATGTTTGAAGAGTTTGGATCCCCCAACAGACTTTATGCTGTTTTGGGAAAGAAGGGAAATATGATAATGTCTTGTAGATGTCTTAAATGAAGAATAGTGATTACCTTTCACAGTTTCATTGGGTTTTAGTTTGAACAGTCACATCAGAAATAGGATTCATTCAAACTGAGCTTATTTTCTTAATGGCCAGCTTGACAAGTTCATCTGTGTGTCTAACAGAAAAACAGAAGTTGTTTGGGATTGCTGTCAAACTGGATATCCATGTGTATTAAAAAATAATAACAAAACTGCCAAAAATGAGGAGTTTCTTAATAGTTAATGCACAGCTAAAAAACTTCTGCTCCAAAGAGGCGATGATCAGTATGTGCAGAATAGAAAGAGCAGCAACTTAAAATGATGAGTTCTCTGCTAATGTTGGTAGGAAACAAATCTCTTGAACAAGAATACTTAATTTTTGGGGTTGGTTTTTTTTTTCCCCTCTGGCTATAAAACATTAATTAATATTTCTGCTTATTAAATTGCATTTTTTAGAATGGAAGGGATAATGTATTAAAAAACTATTATTTTAGATCTATTTTTAATACAACTTTTTACTGAAGTGCCTAGCAGATTTATTTAATAAGGGTGAGTTTACTTAGATCATTAATCTAAGCATATGTGGTGTATTAAAGTAACTGAAAACACTTTCTTTAGATGAAAGCTTTGCTGTAAAGCACAACAAAGAATTTCTCCTTTCAATGGCCAACCGAGGGAAAGATACAAATGGTTCACAGTTCTTTATGTAAGTATTGTACTGTCCTGAAATGTGTTTTGCCATTTGTAAGCTGTAAAGGCAGTCCTTCTAAATATTGAAGACTAGCTCCTGTGCAAACCCAAAGTTGACATTTTTCCACAAAGTTGCATGGAAGTAGCCATTTTCCTAATGCGCTATTTAGGCAGCCTGACTAATTTCATCACTTTTGTGTTTAGTGCTTATTGTCTGTGCAAAAGAGCTTCTGGTAGTTTTCAGGAGCTGTGTTCTAACTTGAGCAATAAAGCAAACCTGTTAGTTCCTTGTAGAACTCTCATCAATTTCTTCTAATAAGTGTTGTTTGGAAGGAAGCAAAACAGCTCTGGGGGTTCTCAGAAGTAGTAGAGGGGTTTCTTTTTGTCACAAAATAACTTTCCAATGCAGTCTCATTTACAGTTAAATTCTTAAACTGTATTACAGTAGACTCTATCTACAGAAAACATTCTTGAAATACATCACTCTTACCCATATTTCATTACCTTAATTAACATGGTGAGTTGTGGATGTCACTTAGCATTACACACTTAATTTGGGATTTCTGACTGATCATGACTGTAATTATCCCAGTTTTTTAGTTCTGCCCTGGCTGACACCTGCATGCCTTAGTAATGCTAGTATAGGGGAAAGCTGAGAGAAAGTCAGTTCTACTTCTATGTCAAATAATCTGTACATATAGATATTTTTTTCTTCCTTTGATTTCTGATTATTTTCTAAGGTATAGAAGGTTATTTGCAGTTTTCCTGCTCTGAGACAGTTGCCTTAATTTTTATATCTGTCCCTGGTAGTATTTATTTATGTTAATTAATAGAATACTTATTATATCCTACATGAGAATGCTGTCTAAAAATCTATGTGTGCTTTTGTTTGTTCAGTAAAATGTGATCATGAAAGTAATGAATTGAATAGGCTGTTTCGTGTATAAAACAATACTTTCAACTGGACACAAACTTAGAATAATATATATTGGTTTTGTTCAATTTTATTAGTTCACTCAAAATAACTTTCACCTTCATTTGTGTATGTGACATGCTTCAAATGCAGACTGCTGTCCACTAATACTGACTTTGTTTTTCTCTTTAAATTAAAATCTGGAAACAACAGAACAACTAAACCTACACCTCACTTAGATGGGTAAATACCTCTTATCTTCTTCTTATGTTTGTTTGGGAACTCCCTTTAGAAAACTGAGTACTAAGAATTCTTACTTTTGTTTAAATTCTTCAGACATCATGTTGTTTTTGGACAAGTCATCTCAGGTCAGGAAGTTGTGAGAGAAATAGAAAACCAGAAAACAGATGCATCTAGTAAACCATATGCTGAAGTACGCATACTGAGTTGTGGAGAGTTAATTCCAAAATCCAAAGGTAAAGTTGAACTGTACCTTTACATAGATGCAAACTATCAGGTAATTTTGCTCATTTTCTTCCCTGTTGGTTGCTTATAAAAATATTTAGAAACTTATGTGCGATGGATGGAGTGGCAATTGGTGAAAAGGTCAATAACATTGCAGTACAGCCTGTCTTCTAAAAAACTTAAAAGGTGTTGATGCAGAAGACATTAAAGAAACATCATATATGCTTTCTTCAAAGCTCCTCCTGTCCTGAATCTCCTTATACTAGCTAAATTTTGGTACAAAGCTGGCAAGCACTTGCCCCATAGAAAGTAGAGTGCTATGTTAAGAAGATTGATTGCATTCTGACTTTATTTGATAACTTGCTTTTTTTGCAGGTATTTGAACTTATTTCAAGTTTCTTTCAGGTAAATCTTCAGAACAGGCACTTAGAGTAGAAAAGCCTGGAATTGCCCTTTAGCAGATAGTTACTATGGACTATATTCTTAAACAGGAATATGACAGAACCTGCCCTTCTTTCTGGAAGGGATGCCCTGCTGAACAGGGTTTGGAGATTGAATTCTGCTTCTCTTACAAAATAAGGCTCAGTCTAAGATGTTGCTGTCACTCTGGAGAATCTCATTAGAGGAAACCCAGGATGAATGTTTGGTAGAAACTATGATAGGGATTATCATGCTTTTTCATTCCTAGCACCTTCTGCTGGTACGTACTGTGAAGGGTGGCACCAACGATATTGAAGCATGAGACAAGAAAAATTCTTTCTTTGGCCTAAGGAAAATACAGACATTCAAGCTTGAGCTTCATAGTTTCTCCTCCTCCTTTTTGATGCAGTTCTGTGTGCATCTGTTGTGATGTGTAGCAGAATGACTTCGGAGTCTGAAGCGATCTCTTCAATACCTCCAGAATTCCAAGCAAAGTTACCTTACGGCTTCTGACTTCTCAAAGGTTCTAGAACTTCTTAGATTAACTCCTAAGTCACCCTGTGTGTTACGACATAATTTTGTTTTTCTGGACAGTACTTAGGAGCATGGTATCTGTTAGAAAATGTACGGGTGGTATCGGTTAGAAAATAAAATAATACAGATATAGAATGGGTGAAGCTAGTGGGTGAGATACCTACTCTGTATATATGTCTTCCTTGGTTTGCCACACTCCCTTTTTAGTCCACCCTAGAACACCTGAAATTGAATGACTAAATGAAAGTTTTGAGACTGAGCAGTCTGACTTAAAGCTGTTAGGCAGTGCTTTAAAGTGCCTGTCATCAAAAGAATGAATAAAATAAATATAAAATATTTTTTTCCTTCAACTTCTGAAAGAGAACAGGCTTCTGGAAAGAACTGCCTGTCTGGTCCTACCCATTTGTCTGTGTCCTTGTACCTCTTTGCCTCAGTACTGCTGGGATCCTGGAGACTCTGCTTCCTGTGGCTGGCCTGGTGTGCCACAGAAGGGAAATTTATGCCTGGGCGATGGGATTGCCCACTCAACTGACTGTAAGGCACAGTACAAGATCAAGGTGGGCAGCAGGAGTGTTCGGAGAATGAGAGGCCTTAGGCACCAGGATTGGGCAGAGCTGAGTGTGGGGAGATGCGGGCCCTAATGGGCACTAATGCAGAGCCAGCCTGATGAAGGTGCTGCCTGTCAGACCATGATGGAGAGCCTGGTGAGTGGAACATTCTGCTACTGAAAGGGAGAGGCTGTCCATAGGACCTGCAAAGGCAAATCTGCTACTGTGAGAGATGATAGTATGGCTGGAACTGTTTGCTAAATGCACAACATGGAGCCGCTGATAAGCTGTGCTGACCTCAGGCAGTGGAGTTAGGAGAAACAGTTTGTCATCCCATCAGCAGAAGGAAATTTTCCAAGCTGCAGTCCAAAGCTGACAAGTGGAGTAGGAGAGACCCTTGAACTTGTCAATATATGGAAGAAGCCAGGGAATCCAGATAGGAGGAGCAGTTTCTGGGAGGTGAGCAGTGTCATGGAAGATCATCAACAGAGTCATCTAACAGTGGAACTGTTTGTAGCACATTACTATGGGAGGCAAAAGGGCCTTGATACTGCAATATAAGGCAGTTACCAGAGGAGACTGCTGCTAAGGATTTGCTGTTATGACAAAGGAATAAGGAGGTTGCCAGTGAGGGAAGTATAATGGCGAATTTCTGTGGGAGGGTACATTATGATAGCAAGGGAGGCTTAAACTAAAATATTTATTGTATGAGCTTGTCTGGTAAGCAATATGAGGGAAGGAATTAGACAAGTCTTTATGAAATAGAACTGATACTTCTTGGGTTTAGCAGGGAAGTCAAGATGGCACTAGCAGAAGGAATCACAGTAGGTGTTTATGAATGTTTTTCTTTTAGGTTAAAGTTGAGGAGAGGCAATCAGATTTTTGTGTATCATGATGAGTATCCAGGTGAAATGCTGTATGAAGGCAGCAAATCTATCTCTTTGATAGAAGAACTGGATTTATTTAGGGATGAGCAGATGATGACTGAGCTAACCTACTGGATACTATGTGAATTGAATGATACAGCGATCACAATTACAGTATTGCAGGGGCTTAGATCAGAATCTTTCACCTGAGATTTGAGAGGATGGTCACCTAGAAAAGTGAAATGTTTGTCATCTTTTCCTTTATTTTTTTCTTTACTTTTAATTCCTTAAAGTTGGAGGAGTTAGTGAGAATGAATGAGAGGAGCTAAATAATCTCTCTGGCTAAGTGGTTATTTTTAGAAAATCTTGAAGTTCCAGGGAAAATCCTGAAAGGTAGAGGGGAGCGAAGAAGAAAGCTAAGTGTTAAGCCAGTATTTAGAAAGGTCATTATGGGCTAGCTAAACTAATAAAATTCTCAAGAAAAACTGTGGAAGAAATAACATAATATTAATTTTCTTAAAGGCAAATGGGCGTTTGATACCAGTTGACAAAGTTTTGCAGAAGGGGGTCTAGTCAAGCAAGCCTGACTGCATTGTTTGACATCATGACTTTGGTTAATCAAAGGCATATCTGAGATGTTTTCAAGAATGTAAAACACTGACATTCTGATTCAAAAACAAATAAAAAATTAATGGCTTTGTGCATTGGGCAGTTTTTAACAAGAGCCTCTAATGAAGATTACCTATGAAAAGTGTAATTCTAGGGGGTTCTGCACAGAGCAGTGCTAGGCTTGATTCATGGTTGTCATTGATGTTATAAATATCCCTGTAGAATCACTGCTCGTAAAAGTGTGCTTTCTGCAATTAAGGCAGATTATGGCTGCTTTCATAATTCATCAAAGAACAATATTGTAATTAGGTTATTCTGTCAGTACAGTTTCTTTAAAAAAAAAAAGCATCAGTACAGATTATCAAGCACTAATACAAATTTACACATTTAGGAATCATTAAATATGTATGGCATAAAAGCAGTCTTAGAAAGTGGTGATTCTGGTAAGTCACGTCCTACCTGGACTTCTGATTCATGTATCCTCCTTTCCTCTTGTCTTACCCATGCAGCCCCTAGAGTACTCATTTCATCTGCAAGCTTGTTNTTTAGCAGAAACTGTTCAAAGTGAAGCTGGAGATGGCTTTTTTTTTCCTCTCCTGTTCTGTTTTTCTTTTTCTCTTTCTTTCTTCCTTGCTTTGTTGCAGTTGTGTGGTAGGTTGCTTGTCTACAAAAGCACTGAAGTCCAGAGGCATTTATGATACAGAACTCCTCACAGTTACAATCTCATCAACAAGAACCAAGTATGATAGTGTTCCCTAATGCATATCTCTGAGGACTTGATTATTGTGTATAATTTTTGTTGTAAGAAACAGTGAGTCCTTAACCAAGCAATGAAAGACATAATAGGAACCCGTGGCAAATAACTGAAGCAAGATGCACGCAAAATAGAAGAAAACACCTGATGCTTTGGACAGCAGGGTGATTAAACACTGGAAAAAATTATCGAGGAGAATGTCTTGAAGTAAAGGCACCCTCTTTTTGGAGATTGCTGTAGTCCAACACAGGTTATTGGACTTGACATAAGGTAACTATTTGAGTGTCACTGCTGTGAATTACAAGCTGAGGTCCTCTGTTCTGACTTTTGTGCCTGAGCCCGACTACTTTCTGGTCAGGTCATTTCTTCATTTCAAGTCCAGCAGTCTGGTACCATGGGGCTAACGTAAGTCTTGCTACAGTCCATATCAAGCTGAGATGTGGAGTGTGCTTGGTTGTGCCATGCAGCGTGATCATGTAATTCATGAAGTCTGGCAAATACTGTAGGTCACAGTGAATGGAGTAGGAAGTGAAGCATCTGTGTCAGATGTGGTCATAAGCTGAAACCTGACCTTGAAGTTAATGAGCTGGAACAGTTGGACTGTAAATAGAAGTCTTGTTTCTTTCTCGCTGACCTTCATGCTGCAGGATTGGTTTAATTTGTTTTTGTGAGCTGTAATGGGCCAGCACCAGGTTGGGTCAGTATTCAAAATAGCATTTGCTGCTGGACAGAGATAGTTAGATGTCACCAGAAAGTATATCCAAAACCTCTTGCCAGATACTGTCTTTGGTGCTTAAACAGTTCTGGGCTTGTTGGGCTTTTTTTGTTGTTTTGGTTTTGTTTTGTTTTTTTCTCCTCATTGTTTCACTCCCTACCTGCCACATCTGATAATTCCAGAAATTGATACGCTGTTCCATTAAATAGCCACTTGTGTTTTCAGAAGGGCCGTTACCAGATCTACTCTTCATAGAAGTGTTTCCTCTGCCTCAAGTTCTCTACATCAGCATCACCGGGGTTTTTTTTCTGCCTTCAGATTAAAATAATTCATTTTCCAAATAACTGTATGCTAGAAGTTGAATAGCTGTTAATAGATACCTCTTCGTATTTGGTACTGCTGCCACTTCAGCTCTTTTTCTGGACACCTGTAAGTGTGCTATATGATCAGAGATTGCTAGCAGGGAATTCTGAAGTGGAATTTTTCTTCCCATGCATATGTACAAAATCAAGGCTGTTCATAAGTAGAAAGCTGGTTAATTAATAAGCTGTAATTCTTAAAGTTATTGAAATCTTTTCNGTTATTGAGCTCTTTTCTCTTTTAACACTTGAGTTATTGAAATACCCAAGAGGACTTCCTTTCTGGAGAGCAAAGACAAAGATCATCTAATAGGAAAGTTACCATAACAGATTTTTATCTTTTTTTCTGTTTTACAAGAGTTTCTCTAATTACTTGCCTTAATTATTTTATAACAATGACTGATACACAATAGCTAAGTACAAATTGCATCGTCTTGTTGGGCACAAGTGGAAACCAATAGAAGAACCGCTTGGCTAGACTAAATGGTTGAATTTCTGTCTTTAACAGAAAAGAAAAAAATTTAGGCTATCTAGGGAGACATCTTTGTTTTCTGCTGTGTGGAAACGTTGTGTTCTCTGTGCCTGAAATAGTTCTGATATGCAGATGAGCTATATAGTTGTAATCCTGTCTTTGGTGCCTAATGTTTTCCGTTACCTGTTTTGGGCAGAAGAAGAGCAGGGTGTGGGAGGTTGCATCTAAACTGCTTATATGTTGATGTAGGTCAGATAATATCTCTGTAAACCATTAATTCTTTGGATAGAGCAAGCTATTAAAAGCTTTGCAAAATAGGCTAATACTTTCAGCTGGGATTCATACGCAATTCTAAAATTCATTTCTATGTCTGATCTGAAGCCTGTTCTAAGGTCTTAACAGGTGTTCTAAAATATGGATTGTTCGCTGTGACGAGGAAATGGGCTGTTCAAACATCAGTATTTGGTTTTGGTATATTTTTCTTCTGTTTAATGGTGAAGGTTCTGTGTCTTCTGTCTGTGGCTGTAGTATTTTGTGTAGTGAGTGATGGGCTATCTTTGCAATTTGCAATGGCAAAGTAAAATAATATTTGATGCTAATTAGAAAAGTCAACTACAGCAGTCCAAAGACAACCAGTGTTCTCTTCTGGATTTTCTGGAGAGCGCTTTTAATTTTCTGGACAATAGCCTGATATGAATTTCGTAACACATTTGAAGAGTATTCATATAATGTAACTGATTGACCTGAAGTGTCATAACTCAG
>WEKW01013535.1:40902-57153 GCA_013389905.1 Sula dactylatra | reverse complement strand
AGCCCAAAACAGGCATGGGCTCAGCCCCAGCACGGCACGGTTTGGCACAGCTCAGCTCAGCCGGGCTCAGTTCAGCACAGCTCAGCTGGGCTCCAGCCCTGCCCAGCATGGTCTGACACTGGCACAGGCTCAGCTCCAGCACGGCCCGGCTTGGCTCGGGCTGGCATGGCTTGGCACAGCCCAGCACAGCCCAACACTGGTGCAGGCTCAGCCCCAGCACGGCACAGCACAGCTGTGGGCTTGGCTTGGCTCCGGCACCAGTATGGCATGGCCTGGCATGGGTATGAGCTCGGCTTGGCTCCAGCATGGTCTGGCATGGCTCAGCACAGGTGCGGACACAGTCTGCTTTGGGCCTGTGTGGGTCTGGCACAGATCTGGCATAGCTCTGAGCTCAGCCCCAGAATGGCTCTGGCACTGCTCGGGACCAGGTTCATAGAATCATGGAATCATCAAGGTTGGAAAAGACCTCTGGGATCATCAAGTCCAACCGCCGACCCAACACCCCCATGTCCTCATAAACCATCCCCTGAAGTGCCATGTCTACGCGTTTTTTGAACACCCGCAGGGATGGTGACTCCACCACCTCTCTGGGCAGCCTGTTCTGACGCCTGACTATTGTGCTGGACCAGCCCGCACCAGGCACAGCACCGGCGCAGCACCGGGTCAGGGGGGCACCAAGCCACGGAGCACTGGGCTGGCACCACGGTGCAGCTCAGGGCCGCTCCAGGCTCTGGATCAGTGTCACACACAGGCCTTGTGCCGGCCCCGGCTGGGGGCCAGCACCCAGCAGCAGCAGCTCCGGCCCTGGGGCACCCGGCCCCAGGGGCACCCACCTCGCCCCAGCACCAGCGCAGCCCAGGTTCCCCCCGGCAAAGGCCCCGTGCCGAGACTAAAACCAGTTCCCACCAGGACCAGCCACGGCATCAGCACCCGCAGCCAGGCGAGCGCAGCTTGGGGGATCCCGCAGGGTCCTGGGAGGTTTGAGGGTTCCCCCAAGCCCCCCCACCCCAGCCTGGGCAGCACAGCAGGGGGGCAGCCCCGCACACTGCTGCTGCACCCCCCGCCATGGACGTGTGTGCATGCACACACGCTGGGTGCACATGCCTGCCCCGGGGGTTGGGCACCAGTGCCCGTTCCCACCTCGGGGCGATTGCCTGGCAGGAACCACGGCTCAGCGGGCAGAACCGCAGCATCCCCGCCCCAGGGCAGCGGGTCAGCCGAGCAGGGGAAGCTGGGGTGTCGAGCTGGGGGTTGTGCCCCTGCACGGGTCAGCGGCTCGGTGCCGGCCGGGGCTGGTCCATCGCAGGACATCGCGTCATGGGACCACTGGTGACATAGGCCTGTGGATGGCACCCGGTGGGGGGAAGTGGCCAGGGTGTCCCAGCCCCGCTGCCCCCGCGTCACCAGGCCAGAGTCCATCCCGTGTCCCCATGGGCCCTGTGTCCCCAGCCACGTGTGGTGCTGGGTGTACAGAGTCACAGCGCAGCCCAGGTCAGGCCTGGGAGGCGAGGGGGGACACGTGCCGGGAGGCTGGGGTCCCCTCACCACTCTTAGCCCACCAAGGCGATAGCAGGGGATGACCCCACACCCTTACCGTCCCCATCCCGCATCCCTGTCACCCCTGGCTGGCCCCATCTGACCCAGATGCACCTGTCTGCAGGGAAAACTGAGGCAGGAGCCCCTGGATGAAGCTGGGAGGACCCATGGCCTGGGTCCCTGGCTCCCATCCCCCTGTACCTCCAAAGCTGTGATGGGTCCCAGGTGCACCTGCAGCCCTGCAGGGGCAGAGATGGCCTGGGGAGGCAGCACCGGACACTGTGGGGTGCAGCTCCGAGCAAGCAGGATGCAGCACTGAACACATGGGGTGCAGCTCCGAGCATGCGGGGTGCAGCACTGAACACATGGGGTGCAGCTCCGAGCATGCAGGGTGCAGCACTGAGCACGAGGGGTGCAGCTCCGAGCATGCAGGGTGCAGCACTGAACACGTGGGGTGCAGCTCCGAGCATGCGGGGTGCAGCACTGGACACATGGGGTGCAGCTCTGAGTATGTGGGGTGCAGCACTGGACACATGGGGTGCAGCTCTGAGTATGTGGGGTGCAGCATTGCGCAGTGTGGAGTGCAGATCCGAGCATGCGGGGTGCAGCACTGGACACATGGGGTGCAGCTCTGAGCATACAGGGTGCAGCATTGAACACGTGGGGTGCAGCTCTGAGTATGCGGGGTGCAGCATTGGGCAGTGTGGGGTGCAGCTCCGAGCATGCGGGGTGCAGCACTGAGCACGGGGTGGGGTGCAGCTCTGAGCATGTAAAGTGCAGCACCAGGCTCTGGGGGGGTGCAGCTCCAAGCATGTGGGGTGCAGCTCTGAGCATGCAGGTGCAGCAGAGAAGATGTGGGGTTTGGGGCCGAGCACAGAGAGGTGCAGCACTGAGCATAGGGGGAGTGCAGCACTGAGCACATGGAGTGCTTCACTGAGCAAAAGGGGGTGCAGGGCCATGCACATTGGGAGCAGCACCAAGCCCGTGAGGTGCAGCACCAGGCACTGGCACCAGGCCAAACACTCCAGCTGGGGGTCGGTGAGTCCAGCCCCAGCTCATGGGGTCGGCACCAAAACCACAAGGTGCAGCACCGAGCAACTGTGGTGCCGGGGTAAATATACAGGGTGCAGCGCTGAGCACACGAGGTGCAGGGCTGGGGACGTGCTGGGGAATGCCCAGGCGTGGGTGCCTCCCCAAGATGCCTCCAGGCAGGTGCGCGCAGAGCGGGGACCCAACAGGAGGAGTCAGCAATGCTGAGGGAGCTGGATCTAGATTAGCTTTGAACGGTCATGGTGATTGGGAGAGCTCCCTGAGAACAGGAAAAAAGCAAATATCGCTCCTGTCTTTGAGGAGGACAAGAATGAAGACCTGGAAACCATTTCCAAGCGCGTGACAAACAAGAAGCTGCTGGGGAGTGGTCAGCATGGATTGCCAAGGGGGAAGTCATGCTTCACCAGCCAGATGGCCTTCTGCAGCGAGGTGACCGGCTTGGTGGAAGAGCAGTGGCTGCTGTTTACCTCCACCTCAGTAACAGTAACCTCAGTTGACACTGTCAGCCATAACATCCTCATAGACAAACTGGAGAAGTATGGTTAGGTAAGTGGGCAGTGAGGTGGACTGAGACCGGCTGAGCGGCTGGAACACGGTGATCATGGCACAAAGTCCCCAAGGAGGCCAGTCACTGGTGATCTACCCTAGGGGTGGGTGCTGGGGCCAGTCCCGTTCAACATCTTCATTAATGACCTGGGCACCAGGGCAGATGTATCCTCAGCAGCTTCGCAGATGACACGAAGCGGGGAGGAGTGGCTGATGCACCAGAAGGTCATGGTGCCATCCAGATGGACCTTGACAGGCCGGACAACTGGGCTGAGAGGAAGCTCATGAAGTTCAACAAGGGGATATGCAGAGCCCTACAAATATCTGGTGCAAGGGAATGAAGAAGAGGGAGCCAGACCCTTCTCGGTTGTTCCCACAGACAGGACAAGAAGCAACAGGCACAAATTAAAAACCCAGGAAATGCCACTTGAACAGAACAAAGCGATCTTTTAGGTGGCCAAATGCTGGAACAGGTTGCCCAGAGGTGTTGTGGAGTCTCCATCCATGGTGATACTCAAAAGTGCCTTCGTACTGCTCTTTGCTCCAGCGGGGGGCCCTCAATGGGTTTCATTCTCCTAGCAGTGTCCCTGCTCCAGGATGGGTGCTCCATGGGCTGTAGTCCCCTCAGGGTGTACCACCTCCAGCATGGAACACCTTCTTCCAACAGTGCCCCCTCCTACAGGTCTCCTCTGCTTCCTCCTCACTCCTCTCCTCACACACCTCCTCATGCATGCCCTAAGGTGTCTCCCTTTGCATCTGCTTTTTGTGTCTCAGGTCTTTTGCTCAGCATCTCCTGCCCCAAACAGCCACTGCTCTTCCTCCCGTGATTTTGAGCAAAGGTGCCATGTGCTCTGGTGGATTGAAACTGTGGTGCAACCCATCATACAGTTGTGGCTCCCAGCTTGGCCCATGGTTGTCCTCAAATGGGAAGCCCATTCTTGACAGTAATTGCCATCTCCAGCTCCACAGAGGGAGGAGACAAGTGTCCCCACCTCTCCAGCCTTCCATCAGACCAGGCTGTGGCTGTCAGCTTACTCAGAAGAGAGGAGGCACAGTGGCTTGGTGGAGGACGTGCCTGGACACCAGGAGGTGCAGGGTCTAGAAGCAGGGAAGTAACATCCCCAGCTCCCAAGGTAACTGTGGAGATGCCCAGGCACTGGGCAGCCACAGCAACCAGAAACACGTCTGGGATCTGTGGTGGTATCAGCAGAGGTCTGGTGAGCAAGTCCTTGGGAATAGCACCGTGAGATCAGGGCAGGGCATCGCTTCCAGGATGGCATCTCCAAACCCCACTGACCCCAAGGCTTTCATTGACCAGCATCACCTGTGGAAATGCTGCTGTTTCTGGGGAAGCAAGAAAGCTCATTTATGTATCAACATCCCTATTGGTAGCTGTATCTATAGCTGTATCTACAAGTCATGGGCCAAGGGCTGTGGGACAGTTGTGTCCTGGGACTGGGTGGTGCAATGGGAGATATGGGATTCTCATCTGAAGGGCAGGAGCCTGATGCCACGATCAAGCAGCCAGGGTTGGATGACAGCCCAGTGGCCACCACATTGCCACGCCATTTGTCCTACAGGAGTGGCTTGCACAGGGACATGGGTTTGCTGTGATGGAGGTGTGAATGACACGGTGTGCTGGTTTTGGCTGGGATAGAGTTAATTTTCTTCACTGTAGCTGGTAGAGTGTGTTTTGGATTTGGTCTGAGAATAGTGCTGATGGCACATTGATATTAAGTAGCGGCTAAGTGTCCCTAAGTAGTGCCTACACTAGTCAAGGACTTTTCCAGCTTCCCATGCTCTGCCAGGGGCACAAGAAGGCAGGAGGGGAGGGGACACAGCCAGGACAGCCGACCCAAGGGATATTCCATACTATATGACATCATGCTCAGCATATAAAGCTGGGGAAAGAAGAAGGAAGGGGGGGATGTTTGGAGTGATGGCGTTTGTCTTCCCAAGTCACCATTACACGTGATGGAGCCCTGCTTTCCTGGAGATGGCTGAGCACCTGCCTGCCCATGGGAAGCAGTGAATGAATTCCTTGTTTTGCTTTGCTTGTGTGCGTGGCTTTTGCTTCTCCTTTTCATTATATTATTATTGTTATTATTACTATTACTCTTACTGTTTTGCTTTACCTATTAAACTGTCTTTATCTCAACCCATGAGTTTTCTCACTTTTACCCTTCTGATTCTCTCCTGCATCCCACCACAGGGAGTGAGCAAGCGGCTGTGTGGGACTACGTGGGACACCCGGGGAGAGGGGCTACCATGTAAACACAGAGGCAAAGCACAGCTCAGCAGCACCACCGGGATACCAAAGCACGATAGAGAAGGACAGTCCCTGCAGATCCAGCCAACACTGGGTGGGGGAACCTTGGACCTGCAGCAGCTGCTGTTTCTCTGCTAAGCCTTCCCCCAAAATCCTCCGGGGCATGGGGCATTCCCACTTTGCAAGCATGCTCCAGGCAGAGGAGCTGTGTGATTTCTGGAGCAGAGATGCCCAAAATGTGCCCTGGGATACCCAAAATGCCCCTGGGATGGCACAGCAGAAGGGGAATGGGGTTCTTGGTGCTGCGGAGCTGCTCCGCATTGGTGCTCCCAGCTCTGGTGCTGGCTTTGATCCGGAGGTCCCTGAAGGTGCCCCAATGGTCAATGGTATCACAGGCCACTCCAATGCTCGCTGGCCCACCCTGGACCCCTAAGTGTCACCAGCACTCCCTGGCCCCCCAGCACCCCAACCACCACCACCGCTGCCCACCCCGGCCCCAGGCAGCTCCACAGATCCATGGCCCCATTCCTGACCAATCCCCACAGACCCCCCTCCTTGGTCAGGTCCCCTCCAGTGTCCCCCTGGCCCACATCACCCCCTGCCAGACCCCCATCACCACTCAGACCCTCCTGAGGGGATGCTGCCCCTGCCACTCTCAGACCCCTTGGTTCCTCCCCTGCCCTCCAACCCTGGGCACATCGGGTCCCCCAGTGCCCACCTGTATTGGGTTTATGTGGGAAGGCTTTTGTAGCGGGGGGAGAAGATGCCAGAGAAGATGCCAGAAGCTTCCCCATGTCCAACAGAGCCTGTTCCAGCCGGCTCCAAGATGGATCCACCCGCTGGCCAAAGCTGAGCCCATCAGCAACGGTGGTGACACCTCTGTGATAGCAAATTTAAGAAGGGTTAAAAACTGCTGCACAGCAGTGGCTGGGAGAGAGGAGTGAGAATATGTGAGAAAAACAACCCTGAAGACACCAAGGTCAGTGAAGAAGGAGGGCAAGGAGGTGCTCCAGGCGCCGGAGCAGAGATTTCCCTGCAGCCCATGGCAAAGACCATGGTGAGGCAGGCTGTGCCCCTGCAGCCCATGGCGGTCCACAGTGGAGCAGAAATCATGAGGAAGTTGAGCTTGGGAAGAAGGGAGGGGTGGGAGAAGGTGTTTTAGATTTGTTCTTATTTTTCATTACTCTGCTCTGCTCAATCGGCAATAAATTAAATTAATTTCCCTAAGCTGAGTCTGTTTTGCCCATGATGGTAATTGGTAAGCAATCTCCTTGCCCTTATCTTGTCCCATGAGCGTTTCATCATATCTTCTCACCCTGTCCTGTTGAGAAGGGGGAGTGATTGAGCGGCTGGGTGGGCACCTGGCATCCAACCAAGGTCAACCCATCATACCACCCTGTTTGCTCACATCCCTTCCCCTCCCTGAGCACCCTCATCCCCTCCCTTCCCCTCTGCAAGCTCCTGGACTCCCTCCACGTGCCCCTTAAGCACTCATGTCCCCAGCCTTCCCCTCCCTGCGCACCCAGAGCACATCGCTTCCCCTCCAAGGCTCCTCCAGCCTCCCACGTGAGCTCGCAGCTCCCCTCCGCTCCCCGCAGTGCCTGTTCACTCCCCTTCCCACTGCCCTCTGTGTCTGCTCTGACCCTCCATTTCTCCTTTGCTCATGCTCACACCCCTTTTATTTTCCAGTCTGGAGCACTCATGCCTCCTTCCTTCCCCTCTTGGGATGCTCAGAGTCCCTTCCTTCCCTCCATGCATGCTGACATCTCCTCCACTGACCACTGCCTGAGCTGAGATACTCTCTGCTTGCCCCTGCATTGGATCCTTTCCCCTCCTGCAGGCTCACACCTCATCCGCTTCCACCACCCACCTCTCCTCCGCTGCCCACCGGGTGCCTCACTTGCAGCCCTCAGGGCTGCCCTCCAGGAGAGCCCTGTGCCCCCAGTGTCCACCATTTCCCTTTCTGAGTGCTCCCTTCCCCTCCCCTCCCTGTGCCTGCGCAAGTCCCCCGAGGGGAAAAAAAGGGGTGAGCTGCCTGTGTGTGGCCACGCTGAGGGGGGTGCTGTGCCCATGCACCACCATCCACCACCCCTTGGACCTGCAGCACACCCTCCTGCCCGAATCCCTGCAGATCAATGTTCTGCCAGGCACAGGCTGGTGACTCCAGCTGGGAGCTGACCCCAGGGGGCATTATTTGGCATTTCAAAGTGGGCTGAGGGCAGCAAGAACAGGAGGTCCCCCACCAGCACACCTCCGCTTGGCCCCAGCACTGCCGACTGACCTTGGAGTTTCCCTGTCTTGGGGTTTCCCTACGTCCCCTCAAGCATCACTTGTCTGCAGTCATGCAGGTCCGTGCAGTGCGACTGCTTACACCTCTGCCACCCTGCCAGGAAGACCTCATATGTTCCCCAATGCTCTTGGAGTGCAATCTTCCCCACAAGCCTAACAGGCAGCCCAAAGGTGTCCATGCGCACGTATAGAGGAGGGCAAGATGTCCTGCCCATCTCCTGCAAGGTCCGGTTCCAGAGGAGGAACCACTGGCCCTAAGGGCAAGGTGTCTGCGTGTGGCTGTTCTGTTCTCTGGGGTGGAAAGACAAAGCCAGGCTCCGCGCTCCTCCTCCACCTTTCCTGGTGGGCTTTATGAGTCTCCAGCCTTGCCAGAACCTCTCTTGCTTATGGTTGCAAGATGCTACAACAGCAAGGAAAAATTCCCTCTTGACCCTGGCTGAGACCCAGCCCCTGCCCAGGAACCAGGAGAGTCATCTCAGCAGCCCTGCAAGGCATCATCTGGGTGTCCCTTGCAGCATCGCAAAAGAGGGCAGGGAATGGCTATTTGCAGAGCTGGAACAAGGAGGACAAATCAGAGGTGTCAACACAGGCAATGCCACCGAAGAGCCCAGGAGCCCTCTAGTGATTGTACAGCCTGTTTCACAACATTCAGCCCCAAGGCCTTTTCCCAGCCAAGTCAAAATTTGAGCCTCCATCCCTTGCCTACAGAAGCCAGTGGACATTTTCATTTCCTCTTCTCGTGCTTTTTGTGCCAGTGTGCTTGGGAGACAATCCTAATGCTTCAGATAAAAACCAAAAAACAAATCAAAACCAAACCACAACCCCACCCCCCCCGACTTCCAAAACCATGTTCTATTCATAAGTTATTGGTCATGCTAATAGAAGTACGGTAAATAAAAAGACCACTGGGAGCTCCCTGCTACAGTGTGGCTGCGACTAGCTCCAGCCACCGGACTTGAAGAGCCTGAGTCAAACTCCCGGGTAAGCACTACAGGCAACGGCTGTCTAAGTTGCATGGGGTGATCAATCTATGCCCTCCCCACAGGCCATCACTTCTTCTGTCCTTTGGCTTTTCTTGTCAGCTCCTCCCTCACAGTCATCCGGGCAGGCGAGCGTGAGAGAGAAGTGCAGTGAAAAAGAGGATGGAGTCATTTGCAAGACTGAAAGGAAGAGCCCACAGAAGTAATTGAAGGAGCATGTCTGAAGGGCTCTTTCAAGGCTCCGTATCCAGAAAGCTGTTTTTCTACACTTGACACCATCATTACGTCAATCTGCACCAAGTACCGCTTCTGCTCTCACCTGATGCTCCTTTCTCATCCAGTGACCGGGAAGTCAAGAAAAAATGCTCAGGAGCTGGTTGAAAGAAAAAATACAGGTTTCCACCACATGCATTTCCAGTGGTCTTGCTGGAACAGGTTACCCAGAGAGATTGTGCACTCTCCATCCTCAGAGGTATTCAAAAGTCCTGGGCAACCAGCTCTAGGTGGCCCTGCCCGAGCAGAGGGTTTGGACCAGGTGACCTCCAGAGGACCCTTCCAACCTCAGCTACCCCATGATGCTGTAATTCCATGTGCAGCTGGACAGGAAGAAGGCGGGTGACGTTACACAGGTGTAGTGACACTGACAGGAAGACCATTGTACATTGAAGAGTCAGTGATCCACAGAACAGGAAACCTGTTCTATGGTTATGGATTCACCTTGTTTTCCTCTGGTGAGGAAGGTTGTGTTAGGAAGACACATCCCAGCGTGTGCTCACACACCATGGCAGCTTGGGAGCTGGTTACTTGATCCCTTCTTTTGGAATTGCTCACAGACTCCTCAGAAACAGCATCTTTGGGCTGACTGGGCCCACGGGAGCACATCTGCAGAGAAGGGGAAGAATCTGAGGTGAAGGCACCTCCTGAAGTCAGATTCCCTGCTCTGGGCAGTCACTGAATCACTGAATAGTTGAGGTTGGAAGGGACCAAAGGCTTCCCAAAGAGCCCCAACTCAAGCTTTCCATAGAGCTCCTTGCTTGCATTCAGTGGTCTTGGCTACAGAGGAGGCCCACAGAAGAGCCATCTTGGCTCAAGCCAAACACCTCTCTAGCCTGGGATCCTATTCCCAGTGGCCTGGGGAAAGGGTGCAAGACCAGGGTGAGTCCTGCAGCACAACCTTGCAGCTCTTGTTCTTGCTAAGGGAGGGCTGCTGGTAGTGAAAGACATGCACAGGAGAGAGTTTCCTTGCAGCAGCTACACTGAGCGGTGGAAAGGCTTGCTGCCTTTGTGAGGGAGGAGCTCCTACCCTTGGCCTCACCTACCACCTCTCTGTGCTTTCTGCAGAACCCACAGACGCGGATTAACGTGGTATGAAGCAACAAACCTGCTGCTTTCCACATGTGTCCTGGGGGGATCTGCGTGCCGCCCATGTGAGTACATTTGCTTGGCTTCTCAGCTCCTGCTTGGGAGGGCTGTGTTGCCAGACCTTGCCTGCTCCTGAGGTTATTCAAGAATTCCTCCTTAAAGGATGGCTTCTCAGCTACCTCCATACATGTTCCTTCTTATTTCTGACTCTGACTGTCCTCACCTGGATTAATGTGGAAGAGGGATTGTGCTTTACCCTCCTGGCATGGTTATAGACTCAGATGGGTGATGGCAAGAAGAATTTTAAAAGACAGCTTTTCAACTTTCCTGTGTGTTGACTTGTACCCAAGAAGCCTCTCTTCAAGGTTGGCCAAAGACCTGACCTGTGCAAGTCCTGCTGGGGACATTTCCCCTTCTTTCCTGAGACTCCAGTACATGAAAATTCTCCAGAATTACTTCTCCTTGGAGCAAGGGGGAGGAGAGGAGGAACTTGCTGGCCTGAAGGGAGGCTGTGGGGCTCTGCAGAGCTCCGTGGTGGGACAAGCCCCACTGAGCAGATCCACTGAGGGACTGCCAGGGAGCCAGGGGGCTCTTGGCTGTGTCATGCAGTTACCTGACGGAGTCCTCCAAGGTAGTGAATAGCCTGGAGGTGCTGGTTTAGAAAACTAGAGACCTTGTAGTGACTGCTGGCCATCTCTGTCACTGGAAGTAAAGGGAAGGTGGGGCCCTTTCTTCCCGCTTGTGTCTGCTTCTTTCCAGGCTTGAGATTAAGACACCCCCTGGAAGAGCAGCCAAGGAGTCTTCCCCCACAGAGGGATCCAGGGATAAAGAAGGTAAAGACGTCCGACTCCTAAGCCA
The DNA here is from genome assembly GCA_013389905.1 of Sula dactylatra. NCBI lineage: Eukaryota > Metazoa > Chordata > Aves > Suliformes > Sulidae > Sula > Sula dactylatra. Next base: position 46,263 of record WEKW01013535.1, on the reverse strand, counting down.
GGACTGAGCAGGTCGGCTCCTCCGCTTGCCTGGGCAGTCACAAAACCCTCTTCTGAAGAGGTGTCTTCTTTCACAGCCCTCCTGACAAGTGTCTCCGCCATCGAAAGAGGCATTCACCAGGCAACCTGACAGGGGCCAAGGAGGTGAAAGGGGAACAAGACAGTACAAAGAGGGCTGTGCACAAACAAGGCTCTTGGGGAAGCGGATGAGAGCAATGGGATGGTCTGGTACTCATGGGAGCACGAGACTTCGATGGGCACGCTGTCTGTATTAGCGCTGAAAGGCAATTAGCACATCTTACAAGGGCTGGCGTGTTCTGGCCAGACTGCAGGTGCACAGCAGGGTTTTGTGAGACACTGCTGTCAGCTTCATGCCTTTTCACCTTCTTTCCAGTGAAGAGTCTAACCAGCTGTTATCCAGTCTGACAGCAGAGTTCCAGTCCGAGCAAGGGGGAAGACATGGCTGAGGAGCAAGAGAAAGAAGGTAAAGCAACGGATGAATCCTGACGCAGGCTCGCAGTTTTCCTTACTGCCGGGGGATGGAAACCAAGGCTGTGCAATGCATGCCCACTGCTCCCAGTTGCAGCTGATCTGATGAAGGACACCTCCCCACTCCATCCCATTAATATCCCTAGCGTATCTTGCCAAGCACTTTTTCATTTGAGCCCCATCAGAGAGGACCTAAGGCCTCCCAGAAAACATGACTCCAAGGCCATGAGGAGTACTGCTGTAGACAGTTTCCCAACAGGACTGAGCAGCTCTGCATGTACTTCTTGTCTGCGCTGCCACAACGATGGCGTTGTTCTGAGGAGGTTTCTCGTGTCTCACTTGCAGGGAGTCCTCCTGAGAAGAGCCTCCTTTGCTGGGGGACGCTTTCCCCTGTGGCATTACCTGGGCTGAAAAGAAAGGAAGGCAAGGGTGAGCAAGCCTTGGGAGTCAAGCCCCCAGAAAGGTGAGAGATGTGGAAAAACACACCAGGCAGGGCAGGGGTAGGGGTGTGCTTTTGTCCTTTTGGGAGTGAGATGTTTGTGGTGGAGCCATTGCCTTTATCAGCTCTGGAAGGCTCTCTGGACGTGTCCCCAGGGTCGGCATTTTCCTGCTGGAGGGCAAGTGTGGGGTTTGGTGAGAGTCTTGTGTCAGCTTCATGTTTGCTGTGTTCTGGTTTCCAGGCCTGAGTTTGCCCAAGCACGATCTGTCACTCCAGGGTCTCTCAAGTCACTCCAACAATGACACATGGAAAAAGGCACAGGTCAGGGGAGTGAGAAAGAAAACAAAGCAATGGGGTGGGATGGTGGGATTAGANGTTCTCCTGGGTGGGGGTGGGGAGCACAGGGGCCACCAGGAAATGGCACCCAAGAGGTGCAAAAGCCTTGCTGAGCCCCAGGTCAGAGCATGCGAGTCCCGAAGGGCACCCAGCCACCCCCAGGGACAAGTCNGGTGCGTGGGTGGGGGTTGGCGGTGTATGTGGGGGGGCTGATGTTATAATAGCTTTGATGAGTCCTTTCCTCTCGCCTTTTCCCATTAAAAGCTGTTTCTCCAGAATGGCTCCGTTCTCCTGGGTGGGGGTGGGNGTTCTCCTGGGTGGGGGTGGGGAGCACAGGGGCCACCAGGAAATGGCACCCAAGAGGTGCAAAAGCCTTGCTGAGCCCCAGGTCAGAGCATGCGAGTCCCGAAGGGCACCCAGCCACCCCCAGGGACAAGTCACCAACAGTGGGGCAGGCAATGGGGGGGGGGGGGCTGCCCTGTCCCCTTCCCTGGGGGAAGCAGCCCTTTGGCGGGGGAGCCAGGACAGACAGGTCCCTGCAGGACTCACGGACATGGCCCCACGCAGAAAGCAGCACTGAGCCCCTGGGACAAGGACAGATCTGGGGGGCAGGAGGGGGACACACACACGACAACAAGGGCTGCAGCACCTTCGTCTTGAGCACGACCAGTGTCCCCTCCAGTGGGGACAGGGCTTGCTGCAAAGCCCTTCAAAGCCTCAAGACAATCACACCCTTCCTTGGGTCCCACTGCGCTCAGCTCCAGAGCTTTGCCTCACTGCTGCAGAAAAATAACCCCAAATCATGCCAAAAATGATGAGGGAAGGAGCTGCAGGCCAGGCAGGGACCCTCCTCCCCTTGTCCAGCTGCACCTTAGGCAGCTACAACTGACCAACACTGAGCCAGTTCATCCTGTTTGTTTCTCATCCTGTTTGTTTCTCATCCTGTTTGCGTTGGCTGGATATCGACCTCCTTTCTGCCCCGCAAGCTCATGTCCTCGCTACAGAGCTGCCTCGAGGAGTGGGACTGGGCTTTGCAGCCAGGAGCGGGGCTGGGCTTTGAAACTCTTTGCTCCTTTCCAGAAGCAGTTGAACCACTGAACTTCCTGCAGTTACCCTGGGCCACCTGCGTGCCCTGGAGGCAGTTAACTGGCAGTACTGCTTGTCTCCATAGGTCCCTGCTTGTCTCCATACGTCCTCGTCTCCTTCTTTCACACTGTGCCCCAGCAGCAAAGCTCCCTGCAGCCCCAGGCCCAGCAAGGTGACCACCAGACAGTCCTTCAAGTCATTGTCAGCTCTGGAGGAGACAGTCATTTCAGATGAAGCAAAGAGGGCCCAGTCCTGAGCACCCTGAGCACCTCCTTCTCCCAGTAGGAGAAGGCAAGGAGCGGGTGACACAGTCCTGCTGCACAACCCCCGTCTGCTGCAGAGGCAGGTGCCCAACTCGCAAGCCTCTGCTTGCCAAGGAGATGTGAGTATATTTGGCAGAGCTCAAACTCTGCCTGCTCTCTACCTTCAGTGTGCTACCTGTGATTGAGGAGAACCCCATGCAGGAGGGCAAGAGCAAAATGACTCATCAAGGCAGATGGAAAACTGAAATCCCTGTTTGGAAAGGCCATCGGAGAGCGGGACAGGTACTTGACCTCGCCCTGTGATACCACTACGTCGTAGTGAACAGTCAGAGGAGATGATGGAGATGGAAATGGGACAGAGAAAAGGCTGGGATCAATTTGGAGTGGCCACAGTGCCACAGGGCCAGGCACGGCTGCAGTGCTGCTTCTGCAAGGAGTGAAGACCTCAGCCGGGCTGTTGACGAAGGCTCCCGAGCCCATGGGCAGGCTGCGGGGGAGACCCCAGGCGAGGCTGGCCAGGGCCACCGAGGCCTGTGGGTGCCCCATGGGCCCTGACGGGTGGGATGAACCACCTCTCGAGAGGTGTAGATGACATGAGCTGGACCCCTCCTGCCCCGGCTATCTCCACGGGGATCCAGTGGTGGGTCATGGCCTCTCTGGGGCCCCACATAAGTCCACGTGGGCATGTCCACAAAGACAAGTCTCTTACACTGCCAGCGATGGGGAGGGGACGGCCGTCAGTAGGAGGTGACATCAGCAACATCTGTGTATCCAGCAGTCTGGCCCTCCTGGACCACAATGCTCACTCCAGCTGTAGCATCTTTCAGAGACAACTCTGTACATGGAGAACAGAAAGGCAGGTGCTGCAGCTGCAACTCATATGAGCAGTCACCCTCAATCCAGAGGAGAGAGAATGTGAAACGCAGGGCTGCTGAACAAGGCAGGCCCTTTCTCCAAAGAACTTCAGCCCACAGAACCCCACGTTCTCCCCACCGCTTGCTCCCAACTTCCAATAAATTCAACCCAGGCAGATCTCTTCTGGATGAACTCTTTGCACAACTTGCATCTTTCTTTGGAGGTTTCTGCAGAAATAAAGTTCTTTCTCAGGTCACTGGATAAACTTTCCCCCACACCACACCAGAAGAGAAGCGCATCTCTATCCACACTTACCCAAGCCATGGGGTGCAACAGGCTGGCCAAGTTCCCAAAGGGAAACCTGAGGCTGGAAGGTGTAAAGGCAGCGCAGCCCACCAAAAGCTTCAATGACACCAGGATCTAAAGGTGAGAGGAGGGGACAGCCAGGGTCTAGATGTAGTGGTGGGATAGGGTAACCTGGGCACAGGTTCCTGAAGCCATCCTTGAGGCCTTTGGGTGTCTGAGAGCCCTGCGTGGGCAGGGAGACATGACATGGGCACAGTGTAAGGGCCCCCCCCATTGCACTGAGAGAAAAGACAATCATAGAATAGAATCTTAGAATCATTACGGTTGGAAAAGACCTCCAGGATCATCAAGTCCAACCCCCAACCCAACACCCCTGTCTCCTAAACCATGCCCTGAAGTGCTATGTCTACACGTATTTTGAACACCCCCAGGGATGGTGACTCCACCACCTCTCTGGGCAGCCTGTTCCAGTGCCTGACCACTCTTGCAGGAAAGACATGTTTCCTGATACCCAATCTAAATCTCCCCTGACACAGCTTGAGGCCATTTCCTCGTGTCCTATCCCTAGTAACTTGGGAGAAGAGACCGATCCCCACCTCACCACAACCTCCTTTCAGGGAGCTGCAGAGAGCGATAAGGTCTCCCCTCACTCTCCTCTTCTCCAGGCTAAAGCCCCCCAGCTCCCTCAGCCGCTCCCCATCACACTTGTTCTCCAGACCCTTCCCCAGCTCCGTTGCCCTTCTCTGGACACGCTCCAGCACCTCAATGTCCTTCTTGTCCCGAGGGGCCCAAAACTGAACCCAGCATTCGAGGGGCGGCCTCCCCAGTGCCGAGCACAGGGGCACCATCCCTGCCCTGCTCCTGCTGCCCACGCTATTCCTGATACAAGCCAGGATGCTGTTGGCCTCCTTGGCCCCCCGGGCACACGCTGGCCCGTGTCCAGCCGCTGTCAGCCAGCACCCCCAGGGCCTTCTCCGCCAGGCAGCTTTCCAGCCACTCCTCCCCAAGCCTGGAGCGTTGCCTGGGGTTGCTGTGACCCAAGTGCAGGACCCGGCACTTGGCCTTGTTAAACCTCATACAGTTGACCTCGGCCCATGGATCCAGCCTGTCCAGATCTCTCTGCAGAGCTTTCCTACCCCCGAGCAGATCGACACTCCCGCCCAATCCGGTGTCATCTGCAAACTTGCTGAGGGTGCGCTCGATCCCCTCATCCAGATCACTGATAAAGGTTTTAAACAGAACCGGCCCCAACACTGAGCCCTGGGGAACACGGCTCGTGACCGGCCGCCAGCTGGATTTAGCTCCGTTCGCCACAACTCTCTGGGCTCGGCCATCCAGCCAGTTTTGTACCCAGCGAAGAGTACAGCTGTCTAAGCCATGAGCCGCCGGCTTCTCTAGGAGGACGCTGTGGGAGGCTGTGTCCAAGGCTTTACTAAAGTCCAGGTGGATATGATGATTCTACGACTCCATGATTCCACGACTGCAGCCGGGGCAGAGCAGACACAGCCCGGACAGCACCGCCCGGGTTTGTGCCGCGCAGCCCTCGCCGTTACCGGCCCGGGCAGCACCGGGGCCCCGTGTCGCCGCC
>WEKW01013535.1:0-33021 GCA_013389905.1 Sula dactylatra | reverse complement strand
CCCGCGGGGCGGCCGGTGCTCTGGGACAGCCGCGGTGGAGACCCGCGGACCGGGGCCGAGCAGCACAGCAGCCCCCGGGGAACCGGTTCTGCCCGGGGAGGAGGAGGAGGCGGGAGGTGTCCTGGCCCGTCGGGCGGGGGTGGGTGCTGGCACGGGTGGGAAGTGCCACCCTTGTAAAAGGACGAGGACCCCCGGGGGCAGGCGGGGACTGCGGGACCCCCGCGGAAAGAGCCAGAGTGTGATGACCCTGTCGGAGCTTGGCCCCAGCTGAGGTCGGCTCAGGGGGCAGGCTGGGCTCTCCTGAGCCTGGAGAATGGCTGAGGGCAGGTGGGGCTCCTGGGAGCCACACGAGCTGGTTTGGGCTCTGATCATAGAACGGTTTGGGTTGGAAGGGACCTTTAGAGGTCATCTAGTCCAACCCCCCTGCAGTGAGCAGGAAAAAAAAAAAGAAATATCATAGAAGGCCACTAGGTTGGTCAGGCAGGACTTGCCCTTGGTGAAGCCATGCTGGCTGTCTCAAATCACCTCCCTGTTCTCCATGTGCCTTAGCATAGCTTCTAGGAGGATCTGTTCCATGATCTTCCCAGGCACAGAGATGAGGCTGATGGGGTCGGTGGTTCCCCAGGTCCTCCTTTCTACCCTTTTTAAAGATGGGCGCAACATTTCCCTTCTTTCAGTCTCCAAGGACTTCACCGGACTGCCAAGACTTTTCAAATGTCATGGAGAATGCCTTGGCAACTACATCAGCCAATTCTTTCAGGACTCTGGGATGTACCTCGTCAGGTCCCATAGACTTGCATATATTCAGGTTCCTCAGGCGGTCACGAACCTGAGTGGGAGGGGCTTTACCCCCAACCCCTGGTCCCCATCCTGTGGTCCATCGACTCAGGAGGGGTGAGGAGAGAGGTTACCAGTGAAGACTGAGGCAAAAAAGTTGTTGAGTACCTCAGCCTTCTCCTTGTCTGTTGATACCAGGTTGCTATTCTTGTTCATCGGGGGGGTACGCTTTCTTTAACGTTCCTTTTCTGGCTGACATACCGTAGAAGCCCTTCTTGTTATCTTTGCATCCCTTGCCAAATTCAGCTCTAGCCATGCCTTGGTCCTCCTGACCCCATCCCTACACAACCAGGCAGTGTCCCTGTACTCATCCCAGGATACCTGTCCCTGCTTCCACTGCCTGTGAACTGCCTGCTGAGCTCAGCGGGAGCTCACACCCGGCACCAGGCTCGCCTCGATCATGGGTGAGAGACGGCAAAAGCCCTGACCTGGTGTTTTTGCTGCCTGGCTGGGCTGGGCTCAGCACTGGGGCAGTGCTGAAGGTCTCTGACTCAGGGTTTTCCTGGTCTGTCATTAATCTTTATTATCAGGGAGGAAACAAGCTCATAAAATCAGGGGTAAGGCTGGATTTGGGGTGTTCATCTGCTCGGACCAGACGAGTTTCTCTTCCCAGGCCTGGCAGGTGGGGGTGAAGCAAGCAGAGTGATGGGAGATCTCTGCCCTTCTCTCTCTCCCTGGGGTAGTCTGCGGCATGAGGTCGTCCTCATCACCCTCAGCCCCCATGTCCCTGTGTCGCAGGATTAGCCCCTGCCGTGGGAGGGCACTGGGCTCTGCGGGCGAGCGGGGAGCCCAGGGAGGCCTCAGGCTGCAGAAGAAAGAGTGCAGAGCCCAAACCGCTCAGCAGTGGGGCAGTGACAGCGGGACACCTGGCTTGTGTGTGCCCCCGGGACTGTTTCAGGCCCAGGCACAAGGAGGGAGGTGCAGCGCTGTGCCCGCAGCATTTGTTCACTGGAAAGGTGTTGGCCAGAGAGGCTTTGCAGCTGCAGCCACAGGGACTCGGAGCACAGGGAGGGCATGGGGGACAGTGTGGAAGGGACTCGTCCCCTGTACTGGCTTGGCTGCAGCCCAGGGGAAGGACATGGTTTTAAGCCGTTGCTCTGCATGATCCCTGTGGGGCTGGCTTGAACTTGGGCTTTGGCTGGGGAGAAGGAGCTGGGGATGGGCTCCATGGCTTCGTGCAGAGTAAAATCGATTGCAAAGGAAGAGGCAAACGGAGCGGGGATGATGCCTGGTGCTCACCCCTCCCACGTCCTCATCCCACGGGCTAGTCCCCGTGTGGGGAGGAAGCCCGGTGTGAGGGGCATGAGCACACACTGTGGTCACACTGCTCCTGTTCTGCTGCGGCTGCGCTGGCGGGAGCCCGCCTGGTGCTGCCTCCCTTTGCCTTACACGTCCTGTGCCCGGAGGAAGACTTGATCGAGTGGTGCTGTGGGCTGATCGGCAGCTTAGGGTCAGTCTCCCGCTGGGAGCACTGGAGCTGGCTCTGAAATATTCCCGGGAAGCAGGGGAGGGCTGTGTCTGAGGCTTGCTTGCTCTCCAGCACGTGTTCACAGTGACAAATAGCCCGGCACTTGGGTGGGAGATGCTTCAGCTCCTTCGAGGAGCAGGCACAGGTCCCAAATGGCTGTGCCTCCCTCAGCTGCATCCCGCAGTTGTGGGTTTGACTTTTAACCTCCAGCCTGCGTTAGACAGGCACGGCTAGAAGCAAATTGCAAGGTGGGATTACACCTCCTCCTGCTGCCACTGGCTCAGGCAGTGACCTCACCTGCCACACCTCTGGAGGCTGGAAGGGATGGCTTTTCTCTGAGCAAGTGCATATTTTTGGCCTGAATCAGTCTGTTCTGGCTCAAAACCCCACATGAGGTCACTCTGCTCCTTCTCCTGTGCCAGCTAAGAGAGCTCTGAGGCCATTCAGGCTCAGCCAGCACCAGGTAAGCCATCCTCCAGCTTCTCCTGGGGTAGCTCATCCTGTTTGTGCCTTGGAGATTTGGTCTGAGCTTCGGGCTTGCAAACAGCCCCTCGGTGAGTGCTGGAACACAGGGCAAGGGGAGGCTGGAGGGGCGATGGCTCCCTCAAAGCCACTTCCCAGCCAGGAGTCAGAGCTCATTACTTTTCTCAGCAGCAGAGGGATTTCAACAATTTCAAAGCAGCTCCCAGGAACTCAGGCTTTCTCCTGAGATGGGTTTAATGGGGCCGTGTGAGTTTTGAAATAGTTGGCGGCTGGTTTTGTTGGTGATTGAAGCAACTTGGTGTAGGGAGCGGGGGCCGTGTGGTGTCCAGAGAGGGAGGGACAGTAGTAAGTGCCCCAACCGTGCACTGCTTCTCTCCTCCTCCCCCAGCTTCTCAGGCAGAGCTTGGCAGCTTGACTACCCACCCCGCTTGCTTTTTATCTTTCAGGCATTCAAAGTCTTTGAGCGGATGGCCCGGCAGGATGACGAGAAGAGGCGCCGAGAGCTGGAGGTGAAGCTAAGGAAGAAGGAGGAGGAGGAGGAGGCTGCTGCAGCCACCGAGAGGGTGAAACTGCCCCCTGCAGCTCAGGAGGTTGAGGTAGAGACAACAGCAGAGCACGTCCCAGTGCCGGATGCCGGGGGAGCTGCGGGAACGCAGGAGTCAGCCATAGCCCAGGATGCAGCCCCCAGTCCTGTGTCAGCAGAGCCCCTGGGGGCCGCTGCCCCGGCAGAGCCCCAGCCAGCAGAACTGCCCACGTAAGGGTCTCTTACTTTCTTCGTGCTCCTGGCAGGGGGGAGGCAAAAAAACACCGAGGTGATGTTCACTGTCCTGCCATACAGCCCTTTTCGGGGCGGGATGACCCCCCTCTGCGGGCACTCACCCCTTCAGGAAGCTGTGAGGATTTCTCTTGCGGGCTCCTGTGGCTGGAGACGTCGTGTAATTCCCCTTGGGAGGGCACAGGTTTGTTCTCCTACAGGTGGTTTGGTGTCTCCCCCTCCGCTCTGAGCAGGGAAGGTGGCACGTCCCTGTATACAGCCCCGCAGAGCTGGGCTGGTCCATGTGGCTTCTCCTTGTGCTGGCGGCGGTGAGCGGCGTCCCTTTTCCAGCGCTTGCTAGGCTGATGGTCCTGTCTGTCACAGCTCTGGAAAACCCAGGCACCATCCTGTAACCCTTTTCTCACAGAAATTTGGTGTCGGACTCCCCTGGTGTGCTGTGAGATGTCCTGACAGCCAGCTCGGAGCTTGCACAAGTACCCGCAGTACCCACGAGTTGGTGCAGGCAAGCCTTGCTGCGTGGCAGGCAGCGAGGCCAGGCGTGACATCAAATACACGTGGCAAAAAATGGGTTCGGAGACCTCTGGAGGTCTCTGGCCTAACCCTTTGCTCAGAGCAGGACCAACTTTGAAGATCAATCAGGTGCTGCAAAGAGTTTTCTCTTTAGCTGTGTTCCTTCACCAGACTCAGTTGCTTTCAAACGGGGCTAAGCAGCCTTGGTTTTTACAAAAATGTCCTTGTTTCAAAGTCCTTCCCAGGTATCTGTGACTCTTCCAGCTCGGATCTGTCCGCTGAGCAGTGGGAGGTGAGCTCTGGTGGGCCAGCACGGCCTTTATTGAACCACTTACCTGTGCAGGGTTTGCTCGTCCTTCCCAGGCGTCACCTTGACCCCGAGCCAAGGCAAAGCTGTCTCACCCTCTCTTGGGGCCTCACATGCCATTGAGTTTCAAGCTCCTGTGTCTCCTCGCTGCCTGAGCTGGTGCTTTGCCTTGCCCTGGGGAGGGATGCTGTGAGCAGGCCGTGGCAGACCGCCATCTCCTCCTTCCTCCCCCAGTGTCTCATGGTGAGAGCCCCACGCGATGGCTGTGCTGCCCCCCACCCATTCACCGCTGCTTTCCTGGTTGTACATGGGGCTTCGCCGCAGTCCGTCCCCGCTTTCCCACTAGTGCTTGGCAAGGAGGACAGCTTGGGACAGTGATCCCTGTCCTCTGAGCCAGGTTTAGGCACATAAGCGGTGAGAGCAAGCCACTGGAGAGAAGCAGGCTTTCCTGGGGGAGCCCCAAGACCTGGAAGGAGTGGGATGGCGAATGCCCCCGAGGGGCAGAGAGGCTTTGGAGCCCAGACTTTGGGGGCTGTCGGCCTTTGGTGTGTGGATGGGATGGTCTGAGGACCAAAATCTTGGGGGCAGCGGAATGACAAGTGGCAGGGCTGTGGCAGAGTCAGAGCTTGCACCCTCGGCTCAAGGCAGTGGTAGAGAGGAGGGCCCGAGTGTGGCAGCCATCGGGTGGAAGGGGAAGGGTGCTGGCTGTGCCTGGACAAAGTGCCTGCCAAGTAACTTGATCCAATGGCAAAGAGGAGAGGGACTTGTACTTAACTCGACCAGTCTGACACACATCCCACAGGATAAAAATAAGCCAGAAGCCAAAAATTATATCACCTGAGAAGCTGCGTTCGGCTGCTGGTGCCAGAGCTGTCCTGTGAAAGAAAGATTGTCCTCGGGGCTGTCAGTCTGACACCTCTCCCAATGCAAAATTAATGAGCCAAAAAAAGCCCTGTTAGAGCTGGCAGGTCTCTGCGGCTGGGCTGTGCGGCCACGGTGCTGACCCGTGTGAGCCCAGCTTTATCCTAAATGGAAAGGAGAGGGAGACGCGAGCCTCCCGCGAGGCCATGAGCAGGAGGGATCTGGGGCTGGGCTGGACGCCGGCTGCTTGTGCCCCCTCGCAGTCCCCCTCACAGTCCATGTTTGTTGTGTTCTGCCACATGAAGTTTTGACTTGGGCCTTTTGTTATGGGGGCAGCGGCTGTTGCGAGTGGTATTTAGCTGCCTGAAAACAGATGTCAAGACTGCGGGAAGGAAACTGGAGGGATTAGGAAGGAAGCTGAGGGCTGTTGCGGGGGCAGGACGTGTCTGACGGGGACAGTTTCTGCTGCGGGTGGGGAGATACCGTCCTGCATGCTCATCTGGGTGCAAAGCCCACCGCATCCTCCATCCTTTGAGCGTCTGTCCTGGCACAGCCGGAGAGTGGTCCTGAACAGATTTCAGACACTCGGATGCTGTTTTGCAGCCTGCACACGTGGCATTGAACGCAAAGCCCTGCGTGGCAGCTGTCCTGCCAGTCTAGCCATGAAAAGAAGGTGCCTTCAGCTGAATACAGGTGCCTCTGCAGCTTCTACCCTACCCGACAGTCTTTCCTCCCTTTCCTCTTCATGCCTGCACTTGCTCTGGCTGCCCCAAACACCTGGCAGGGTAAAACACTTGCAGCCCCCTTGGTGCCTGCCCAGTTTGGGTGTGCAGTGGGTGAGACTGGACACAGGAGGACCTGTCCAGCAAGGCGTCACAGCCCGGTGATTTCCAGGCCCAGAGAACCGGGTGTCTGTGGGCTCTAAGTAGGGCAGAGTGGCCAACAGGTTTGTCAGACGGCTGTAGTTGGTTTCTGTGCCTCTGGGGGGCACTGGAGCCCCCCCGAAAGGCAGCGGGGACCAGGAGCAGGCGTCCTGGGCACCCCCCGACAGACTATTAATAATTTAACTGGCAGCTTAATTCTGCACAGCCCCTTCTGAGCAAAACCCAGAGCCACCCGCCTGGTTACGAGGGGCGCATGAATTATGCGCGACTCCGACAGCAAGGATGCAGAAAAGAGCTTACGAAAATATTTTCCATCTCCCCCCCTCCCCCCCGCCACTGGTAAAGAAAACCGCTGCCACCAAAATCTATATAAAAACTCGCTCATTCTGTCAACCTGACTGCTCCATAAATGTAGGGCAGGTACCATCCCAGATCTGCCAGCTCCCATCAGAGCCTTGCTGCGCGCCTGGGTGCTGGGGCGCTGTTCATGAGCATCTTGCAAAGCACAGTGAGATGGTAGCAGCTTTTCTGGGGTCGATCCGGAAGGCGAGAGCAGAATCAAGCCGGCTTTGCAGGTGCGGAGGATTGCCCGCAGGCGAGGAGGGTAGCAGGGTTCGGTTCCTTGCTCTGCCAGGGGCTTGGCCAGGTCTCCCTGCATCCCTCGCCTTCGCTGCCTGCGAAACGCAGGTGTTGCAGCTCCCCTTCACTCAGAAGGCTGCCCCGTAAACATGCTGAGGACTGGGGTGTCTTTGGGGTGACCCATGTTCCAGGAGCTGTGCCGAGGGGGACCAGAGGTCTCCTTCATGCTGCTGAAGAAGCCGTCTCCTCAGCATGGCTTGCAGCTGCCCTGGGTGTCCTCGCCATCCTTCCCTGGCCGTCGCAGCTCTCATGGTCTCCCCACCTTGCCAGGGTGACAGAGGTGACCATGCCCCCCCTGCACCCCCCACTGCGGCGCTGTTCATCCCAAGAGCGCGCGGCTGGGGCTGGCATTGCAGCTGCGCATCTCACGCAGGCCCCAGCTCCGGTTCTTCCCCCATCTGTCCCAGAAGCCATCCTCGCCTGAGCTCAGCTCCTAATTTTGAACACCTCCGCCACCCAGCACCCTCCCCTTCCCCCAGCTTGGATTTCATCCTGCATATATTTGCCACACAGCATTTAAAATAGAGCCCGGCAGCCCACGTGTGGCACTGCACAGCCTGGCCTGGGCGCTCGGCTTGTGCTTTCTGACTCTGGTTCCTGGCTTCCCTCTGCTCCTTTCTTTCTCCCAGTATGAACCAGGGAGCATGCTCTCCTCCCCCGGTCCCATGAGCTCCATCCCAGGGGTTACTCTGTGTGCAGGCAAGAGGTGGTGGCAGGAGGTTAGGAGCAGCCGCTTTGGAAGCATGTGCATGATGGTGAATGCCTCACCTTCACGTATTTCTCCATCCAGCCCTTGCGTTTCTCCTGGGTGCTCTGGCCAGGCGTGCTCAGGATGCGGCAGCTCTGGGCTGTTTGGGGTGCTCTGTTAGAGACCGTCATGGACCTTGGGAGAGCAACCCGCTGGAAGGAGCAGCAAGTGCATTTGGTTATCAGACAGGTGAGGTCTCCCAGAGAAGGATCTTTGGGGGTGGGCAGAAGGTGTTGAAGGATTCCCCCAGAAGATGACGGTTTCCCCCCGGGTGACTCCAGCCTGGCTCCTGTGTTCCCCTGGGTAGTGGGGAGCTGCTGGTCCCTTCACTCCTCTGCCCACGTAGGGAAACGGCTTGGGTCAGAGCGGGCTGGCCTGGAGCCGTGGCACCCACACGCCCCAGGTCGGGCTGCCTTGCTGTGCTCCGTGTGCCCGGGGCTCAAAACGGGACCAGTGGGACACGGAGCACCAGTGGGCGCCGGGTGGGCCGAGGAGGACGTGCAGCGCCTTGTCCCTAGGGAAGGTTTGCGGCTGCTGCCAGGGGACTTGGCACAACAAGCCAGGGCAGAACAAAACCCTGGGGCCTCCATGGCACCTCCTTCAGCGTGGAGAGGGAATAAAGGGCTGTAGGAGGGGACTGTGGTAAGAAGGGGGCTGTTCGCAGCTCCATCACTGCCTTGGCTGTGCCCCAAAGGAGGCCCTGCCGGTCTTTTGCTATGTTTGACCTGGGGAGGAGACTCCCGTCACCTGTACACGCAGTGTGGTTGTGCCAGGGAAGGGGATGAACGGGCAGCAGTGTTAACCTGTGCCCTGTCCTAGCCCTCGCTGGCCAGCAGAGCCCTGGCCATCCTGACTGCACTGTCCAGGTGAGCTCTGCCTTGGGGCAGGCCATCCCGGTAAGTGGGTGGCGGGGCTTGGCAGTAACCTACAAAAATCACTTGTGTACTTTCCGGCTCACTGTCCCTAGCGAGAAGCAGAACAAAATTGAACTAAAATGTGTTAATCTGGTGAGCTGACTTCTCTGACACTCCAGCTCTCTCCTCTCCCAAGAGCAGCTGCTTTCATTCCCAGAGCCAGCACAGCCTGGGGTTAACCCTTTGCAGGGTGCGCTGGGGAGCATCCCTGAGATGACCCAGCAGCACTCCAGGAAATTTCCATGAGGCTCCTGTGTGGATCTAATTCAACTTAGCAACGGCTTGGCTTTGCTGGAAGACCAGATGGATTTTTTTCATTGCTAGGTGCTTGCAGGATGGGCTTTTGGCATGGCTTCGTTCTCCTCAGGGTGCCAGGGAGGGGAATTTCACTGCTGGTCACCCTCAGCAGAGGAGCAGGGCTGCGGAGAGGAGGTGTCGCCGCACACTGCTGGCTTTGAGGCCAGTTTTGTTTGACTCTTAGGTGGCGTTATCGCAAGCTTTCTTCTCTCAAGCCTTTTCCAGGAGAACAGGGAGCGGAGCCCACGGATGCTTGTGTTCAGAGGGCTCTGTCTGGGACCTGTCCAGACCAGAAGCCAGTTAAACTGGTTTCCTTCCCCCATGTCCCTGTGGGCTTTCCTGGTGAGCTCACCGCAGGAGCGCAGGGTCCATGCTGTTTGTTCTTCCAGCCTGACCCAGAAAGATGGAGCTGATCCTGATCCATATTTAAGGGAGAGTCTGTCCTGGTTCTGATTCCTTTCACGCGCACGAGCTGCGCAGAGGTGCCACAAGGCACCCGGGGCTGCGTGCAGGGAATTCCCCTGGCACGGCCGAGGACCGTCACAAGCAGGAGCCAGACAGACCTCCAGAGAACGGCCTGACCTGGTACAGCTGAGCTCCATCTGGCCCCATATCCTGTCTCCATCAGTGGCAGACGCTTGGGGAAGAGGAGAAGAACAGAACGAGCGTGCGGTGATACTTCCTCTGTGTTTTCCCCCTGCCGCCGGCAAATTGTGGCTCAGCAGCTTTCTGAGCCAGAGTGAGTGCTTAGTCTTTCGTGTCTCTCGGTGGATGATTTGTTTTCTTTTTGTCTCTGAATTTCAGCCTTTGCGTGTCTGGGGCCTCTATGGCAGCGTCCTGCAGCAGGTCCACCACCATGCAGCACCACCGCGTGCAGCTTTTGTCTCTGCACAGGTGGAGAGGCAGCAAACGGTTCCCCATTTCCCTTCCCTACCTGGTGTGGGGTTTCCTACTATGTCTGTTTCCCCCTTTCAGCCTGTTTTTAGGCTGAAGAGTCCTCATTTGTTTGGTTGTTTCTCACTTAAGTGTCTTCATGCTCCTCCCAGTCCTGTACAATCCTCCTTTGCTGCTTGCCGTTGCTGGGGCGGCAAGGGCCGTCCCTGTGCTCTGTGCGTGTGTGAACCCATCAGGGTTCTCCACTCCCTACCCTGTTTCTTTGCTCATGGGCTGTTCCGCTGTCCTGGTGGGGCCAGGAAACCCTCTTCCAGCCACATGGTCCCTCCCAGTCAACTCTCATCACTCAAACCCTTTTCCTCCCCTCCCAGCGCTCCCCAGCACTGACGACCAGCTTTCCAGGTGGGAGCTGCAGCCCGTGCCGGCTGAGAACATGAGCTTTGTTCAAGCCTCGCTGCTCAAAAACCCTGTGTTGGCTAGACCTCCCTTCTCCGACATGCCCAGGAGAGGAAAGGCAGCACGTCCTTGGCTCGTTGTGTAACACAAAGGCTGTTTCACTCTCAGAAGCTGCAGTGCTGGACTTGCGGTGCTGTCGTGTTGGGTTTCTAGGAGGGATGTGTCCAAGTTATACTGGGGGAAGAGGAGAAAGTCTCTTTAAGTCCTCCCTGCCAAGCAGAGTCTTTCTTCTTGCAATGGAGGGAGGCTGTGACTTCCTGCTGGGAGAATTATTTTTAATACGTAAGCCTTCTCCCATAGCAGTGGAAACTCAACTGCTCAGGAAGCATCTTTTCAAAGGGCTGAAATGCTTGAGCTGAGGATGAGATTCCCCCCAGCCCTCTGTCTGGTGCAGCCCTCGACTGTAAGGAGCCTTTTGCAGCTGATGAGGAATCAGTTGGGGCCCAATTTTCCAACGGGGAATCAGACTCCTCCAGTTGGGTTGCTGAGATCAGCAGCAGAGTGCCAGTTCCCGTGTCATGCACTGAATCGCTTAGGGCTTTGGTTGCCCTACCAAGGTACTGAGCTCCAAAATTAGGTCCCGGGACCAAAAATAACTAAATTAAAACCTATAAATTTTTCTCTTAATAAGCAGAAAATCCCAGGGCTGGAGGCCGAGGGACAGCATGTGCCTGATTCTTATTTAAAAAAGCAATATCTGTTTGCTTGTTTTAATATCACGTTGTTCACCAAAGGAAGCGGTGTAACATGGAAAACTACCATGAACGTGCAGGTCTGGCACATCCCTGTTGTGCCATCAGGTGTTGGGAGAGATCGGGCCAGGTTGTGTCGGTGGTGTGGGCATCTGAGGGTCTGCCTTGTCCTGCGCTCCAACAATTCAATCCCGTTGGACTTCTTTGGCCTTATCCCCTTTTTCTAGGGGAGCTATAATTGAATCCAGCCTGGCTTGGCTGCGTGTAGGTCTCTCGGAGGAGACCTCTGAAACCCAAGGTTGTATAAGCTCTGTGCAAACAATAAAGATCCCAGGGGACTTTTCTGAACAGTCGCGTGTCCTGATGTCCTTGACCTAAATATTCCAGCAGTAGTGAAATCTAACCCTCTGGTGACGACGCTCCAAAGCTCTCCTGCGAGCTGGCGGTGGCATTTAAACTCGCCTAATGTCAGTAAGTTGGCTCTGTCGAATGGCTCCGTAAATAACTCGGAAACTGAAAGGGAAGGCTAAAAGCTCCCCTGAAGAGTGCGAGCTTGGAAAAGAGCAAGCCTCTCCACTGGCAGGGAGAGGGGCAGAGCATCTTGGTCCTGTACGGTGGGGCTGGTGGGACTCCAGCTGCTGTGGGTTGGGTGGATTCGCTGTTTGGCTGCTGGGTCGGGCAGTAAAGGCATCGCCTCATGGGTGGTATGTTGGGCACCTTGTACAGGGGAGCCTTGGCCCCTTCTCCCCACAGCATCATCCGGGCTTGATGATATGATGTGATATAGGGGGAAAGTGTCTTGATGCGCTCTGGTTTTGGTCATTGGTCACATCCTGGTGATGACTCAAAGCTCTGAGGCTTCCTGAAGGTGAGGAGACCTTCCTGTAGAGGCAATGGTGGGCACCACAGGCTGGAGCCCAGGCTGCACGGCCTGGCTGGGGTGTGCCTGAGTTTTAGGAGTGATGGGGAAGGCATTGGCTTTCATTTTTCAGTCTTTTTTTTGAGAGCAGGTCCACCTGTGTGTGACACACCTGAGGCATGTGCTTGGGAGCCCTGAGGCTGGGGTAGAGGGCAACTGAGGAGCCACTGGTGAACTTCTGTCTACCTCACGGGTGAAGAAGGCCTTCCAAAACTGGATTTGGGGTGTTTTCCCCCAGCAACCCAAACACACCTGGGCTGTAAGAAACCCTGAGGGTCGGGAGTGCCCCAGGACCCGCCCCAGGCCACCAGTGCACTCGGGGCTGGAGCTCACTGACAGCTGGAGAGTGGCACAGTAGATCGGAGCAGATCCTGAGGCTTGTTGACTGCGGGTATGAATTGAGCCATAAGAGGGAAGGGTTTGGTATTCAGCTTGCTTAACGCTTTGCCGGAGACCTAATTAACTGAAGTGTTCTGTACAAAGGCAGCCTTTATGAAACACTGGGTGCCTCCAGGACCTCAGCGAAGGTGCTGAGAGCCCACAGTAAACATTCCTTTCTGCCTTGGTGCTTCTCCAGCAAAACCAAGAGAGATGAAGTGCAACGGTCCGGTGGTTTGATGCTAAAAGATGTTAAATCTGGAGGCGGGGGGGGAGGATCCTTCGCGGCTTGCTTGCAGAAGGAGCATAAACCTGGTATTTTCCACACACGCAATCCCTGCAGCTTTGGAAATGCAGCTGTCTGAAGAGGTTAAACTTTTGGCTTCTTTACCTGTTGCTTGGCTGCTCCAGCACCCTCGTTGGGACCCCAAGGAGCAGAGGGCATGTCTGACTCTCTGCAAATTAATCTTAAAAGCTGTGGCGTTTTCCCCTCTGGCTGTAGTCCAGCTTGAGCTGGGGCTTGACAGAAGCTGTACAGGGTGCACAGACCTTCCTGTGGCTCGAGGTGCCTTTGAGTTTTCATCTGGTCATGCTGGCAAGCAGGGGGCTGGGAGCCAGGAGCGCTGGAAATCTGTATTCCAGTGCGCGTGTTGGTGCCGTCGGGCGAACGTGGTCTTTATGTAGCAATGCGGAGAGTGCCCTGCCGTCTGCCTGCTGCCTGCCCAGCTCAGCCAGCCCTCGCCCTGCTCCTCCCATGACAATTTCCACCCTGGTGGGCTGACTGCAGGTGTGGTCCAGGGTGCTTCCCCAGGAGGGAGAGGGGGTTTATGATCATGTGAAGGCCTGGAGGCTGCTGGGGTCTGATGGGAGCAGGAGCCCGGGTGGGTGACCCGACCATTGCCAGGGCAGCAGGACGGTAGCTGCTGACACGGCACTGGTTCCCAGCAGCCCCGTGCTACCTGCAGCAGCAGAGCTCAGCATGTTGCAGCAGTTTCAGGGAGACGGACTGTGAACCCTCCTTTCGTCCTCCTCTACATCGTCCTCCCCACTTGCTGGGAAGCCCAGCAAGATGCTTTGAGCCAAGCAATGCCAGCTGTGAGCTACAGGAAGATCTGAATGCTGCCACCTTGGGCGAGGCAGAGGTGGTGGGGCCATGGCATGCGGGAGGTAGGGCCCTTCTTCCACCTCACCTTGAGTCCTGCCAGTGCTGGCACTACAAGCTGTGGCGGAGGCATCTGGCTCGGAGAAATGCACCTCAGGGCAGGCATTTCCAACCAAGTCAGAGAGGAAAAGCCCTCAGCTACAGCCCCACTGCAGTGCTGGGTGTCTTGCAGCACGGCAGCTGGCCCAAGATGCCTGCGTGTCAGCAGCAGCTTCTCTTCCTGAATTTGCCGATGCTTCCTTGAGTCATCGCAGTGCCGGGGACGCAGGATTAATTAAGTTGATGGACGCCGCTCACTCTAGGCTGCTGTCATGGAGCAACAGCCTTGATCCAAATGTCTGATCATTGCAATAAATGCTGGCTGGATTGACGGCGTGCAGTGCATCTCCCTGGCAGGCCCCGCTCGCTGCATGCTTATTTGGGTTAGGCACGCGGACACGTTGTGCCTGATTTTCTCTTCTCCTACTTGCTCGGAACTTCATTACTACTTAATGAGATCTTTCCATTTTTGGCAACCTCTCGAGCTTGAAGAAGGTTTCATGCATCGCACGGGGCCTCTGACAGTGGTTGAAGTACAGAGCTGGGGTGGTTTTTCTCTGCTGTTTGCTGGCAGGGTGACTGTACAACTCCATTCCCCTCTATTTTCCCCACTCTAAAGAGTGCGGAGGGGAGAAGCTTGCTTTTGCAGTTGGAATGTGCTTGTGGGACCTGATGGGATGTGTTGTTGATGGTAGGGTAGGGCTGTTATAAATACCTTCTTCAGGAGCAGCTTTGCAGAAGGGAGCAGGTCTAGGTTTCCATTTCTGTGTCCAGCGGGTTGGTTGTCTCACAGCACCAGCCCGGCTTTCTGCCCACATCATCCTCTTTGGCCTTGGCCAGTCCTGCTTGCCCAGCTTCAGCTGTTGAGGTTGTTCCTCTTCTCCACTCGCCTCCACATCTGCATCACTTAACTGGCTTGACACGTTTTCCTTAAAGCTGCCTAAATAATTCACCTTGACAAAGAGCAAACAGCAGTGCCGGCCCTGGAGGAAGCTTTCTGTGAATGCCAAGTGATTGGAGGGTATCTGCTTTACTGGCCCGCAGTGGTGCCGGCAAGGTGCAGACCCCCACCCTGAGCACAGCTACAGAACCAGCCTGGCTGAGGCAGGTCCCCGGTCCCCGCAGCAGCGGATGCTGAGCATGCCTGACTCTGCAAAACCCAGGTATCCCGGAATTGCATCGCTCTGCTTCCCGAGAGGGCGGGGATCCTGCATCGGAAAGCTGAGATGCTCCAGGCTGAGACGATCAGTTTCCTTAAGTAGTTCTGAAAATCCGTGAGATATTTTTCTTTTTTCTTTTTATGGAGGAAAAAAAAAGTCCATTGGGATTAGGCCCATATTAACTCCTTCCCATGATGCTTGCAGCCCCTCAGACTGCAGCATCAGGCTGATGGACGGCTGTTCCCCTGCTGCTGTATCTATTCCTCAACTTCTGCGTTCTTGCACCCAAAATCCTCAGTACAGAGGAACTCGGTGAGCTGCCCTACTTCTCCTTGTATAAAACATTAAACCAAATCCTTCGGCATTTGGTTCCTGCCCTTGGTTTGTGTCCGGCGCTGCTTTTACAGAGCTGGTGCTGGTGCTGTTGCGCCCTGAGGATGGAAATGCATCCAGCTGAGTGTCTGCAGACAAGAGGATCGCTTTGTCGCCATTTCCACATCTCTCGGCTCATTGTGCATCCCCAACCCATGGAGCTGGAAATCCCGGAATAAGAAATGCCCAGAAATCTGTATATGGGGCACGGCGTGCAGCTTGACCCTTGAGCATCCAGCCTGCACACCGGGGCCAGCTCTGCCTCGGCCAGCCTCACTCGAGCAGTACCTCCTGGTGACAC
This sequence comes from Sula dactylatra, assembly GCA_013389905.1. Lineage (NCBI taxonomy): Eukaryota > Metazoa > Chordata > Aves > Suliformes > Sulidae > Sula > Sula dactylatra. The sequence goes on along the minus strand of WEKW01013535.1, from coordinate 17,925 downwards.
TGCCACCTCTCCTCGGGTCCCAGCCCCCTCTCGCTGCCGTCAGGGGTCTCACCCCGCGGAAGGGGAACGGCTTTGGTACCGGTGACAGCGCAGCCGTGCGGTGCAGCTCCTAGGAGTGGAAAACAGATCGGCTGCTTCTCAACGGTGCATTGTTAAAGGTTTCACCTCCCCCAAAATGACACATTGCGAGCAAAAATAGAACAAGACAGAACACACAGACCCACCCACACCATCCCCACCACCCGGCAGCCAAGTGCACGCAGTGCCAAACCCTTGGTTTTAGAAGCTGATGCTTTTTTGCCCTCCTTCTCCTCAGCCCTGCCACCACCTGCCCTGGCCCAGCAGGCGGTTCGGCATCCTGGTGAGCTGACCATTGCACCAGGAGCTGCTATGCTATCACCAGGCTGCCGGGAGGATCGCCATCCAACCTGCGCTGTGCTTTGGATCCAGCCTTGATCTTTGCCTAGTGGGTCTAGGGACAGGGATGTCTCCTGGCAATGGTGTTCATGCAGGAAATTCTCTCGCCCACTGCACGGTGGTGCTGTTGAAGCGATGCAAGGGACAGGTTTGGCCAGGAGAGCTGTCTCCGGCATGGTGGCAAGATTCAGCCCAGCTCGCTGTGAGCTGGGGCCATCTCCTGTGGACGGCAAGGGAAGCTGCCTCCCAACCAGGGAGCTGGGTCCAATTTCTTGAGTGCTGCCGGCGTGAAGGGTGGCATGTGCTAAGCACACTTGGACCAGGCAAGGATCTGGCTGGAAAATCTCCAGGAAAGGAAGAGTTGTTCCAGGAGATGATGGAGCTGTCAGTCATTTGTCAGAGGCGTCTAACGAGGCTGAGGCCTGTGTTCGTCACCCCGAATCCTCATTTCCTCAAGAGCAGGCAGTTAAACTTGCAGGGGAATTTACCAGGGCCTTCATGAGTTTCCCCTGTGATCTGGTTTTGGGGCACAAAGGCACCCCATTAGTTTCACATCCAAGGATTTTGAATGTTGGGAGCAGAGCTGGAGCAGAGATCGGCAGTGGTGGCTTGCGGGAAGTGCTGGCGGGGTTCGGGCTGGCTGTTAGGGAGAAGAGGAGCGGAAAAGTGATGGCACCACACCCCACACCCCTGGGACAAGCAGCCACGGCTGGAGGGAGGCTTGGGCATGAGGGGAAACTTCTCCCCTCAGCTGAAGCCAGCTGAGCACGGGGGTGGTTTGGCCGGGGCATATGTTGCCTGGCCAGCCCGGGAGGGCTGTGAGGACGAGGCAGCAGGGCTGAGCTTGTCACCGGCAGCCTGCGTGTGGAGGCAGGGATGGCTGTGAAACATCTTGCCATCACCTGGCGCGCTGCTCTAGTTATGGCACGGAGGGAGCAAGGACAGAGCCGTCCCACGGGGGACGGTCGGGGCTGGGAGGAAGACTGCTTTCGCTTGTTCTGTAGCAATGCCATGCAAAGAGAATTTTGACAGAGTCATTGCAGAGCAAGTCCTGCCTCAGTTTCCCTGTGGAAGTAACCCAGTTAACACTGACTTCTCCCGGGGCTGCTGTGAAGCCACTCATGCACTCATGGGACAATGAAATCATACTCGGTGGGCTCTTGGGAGGGCTAAAACATCGAGGATGTGCCTGGCCAGGCTCTGCTCAGTGCCAGCACTTTCCTCCCGAAGAAGAGACAGAACAAGGATGGACCTGGTGGCTTTGTGGTAGCAAGTGGCTGCTTTGAGGCATTTGCAGCTGGCATCTTACCCATGCTTGCCTTTGTGCTGATGGGTTTTCTCCCATCTTTGATGCTCAGCATCTGCTCTAACAAGCCTTGGCCCAAGCACGGGCTTGCTGCTTCCCCTTTTAGCCTTTGAGCTTTTCCCGGGGAAGGCCAGGGAGTGGGGAATGGCCTGGAAGTAAATAGCCATTTGCATTATTGTCTGGTTCTTTGCTCACTCTCAGGGAGCTGACGACGTTTGGGGTGGTGACCCCCAGCCACCATGCCTTCCTTCTGGTGTCTTGCGGCAGGTTTGGAAGGAGCATGGTGAGCTCTGCCTTGCAGCTCAGGTCTGTGCTGATTAGAAGGAAACACTCTTAGGAGGAAAAAACCCAAGCTGGTTTTAAACCCCAGTCAGGTTTGTCCTCTGGTTCAATGCCTGGCCACGTACACCACGTACACGCTTGCTCCAGCCCGAGGAAGTCGGGGCGGAGGGCAGGAGCCTCACAGACCTGCGCCGTGCCTGGGCAGACCCCGACATGCACTTAACCAGCCCAGCTGCCCTGGGCAACGCACAGATCCTCCTCACCCGGGAAAGAAACTTCCCTTCCCTCTGCCTGGGGCTTGTGCAATATGGTCTCTGGGACGATCGTGCCCCAAGAGCGGGGCTACCACTGGGCTGGCTCTGTATGAGGACCTGGGGACACATGAGATGATGCTCAGGGACGTGCTGCCTCGTTTCAACCCCTTTACTTCCCATGGGGTGAGAGCAGGTCCCCACAGACCCCGGTTGCCCACACCGTTCCCCCTCTCGCCCTCCAGCCCGTTCGACTCCTACAATCCGGGGGCGGTTGGGAAACCGACAGCTGGAGCCAACCCGTGCCAGCGCCGTTCGGCGCTGCCATGCCAACCCCGTTTCCATGGCAATGGGCACCCAATGGGTGACCGCCAGGCAAGGCCAAGATGCCCGAAAAGAGTGATGCAGTGCGCCCCGAAATCACCGGCCTGAGGCTGGGAGCCCGCAGCCACTGCCCTGTCCCTGGTGCTGCCTGTGCTGCCCTGAGAACTCAATCAAAACCACCCCAGGGCACGGATGCTTGTTAGAGGGCAAGTAAAGCCCCGTGAAACCACCAAGAAAAAAACAACCCGGTGTGTGTCTGTACACACAGCCCCTTCAACAACACCCTCTGACCGTCTTGGAGCCTAATTTAATTAAAATCGATGGATCTTACATAATCCTCAGGGCGCCGTGCTGCTGGAAGCCACCCCCACCCGGTGCTGGCGAGATCCCCTTGGTATGGGGGTGTCGGGAAGACAGAGATGCGGTCCCCAGGGCTGGCTGCCTCCTGGGGCCACTCATCACCGGCCCCCCCTTATGTAATGCACTGCAGCCCCATGTTTATACAGCTCCAGATTGAGGACTAGGTGCGTATCAAAACATTTTAAAATAACTCTGCCTTTTGTTAGCACCGCAGCTATCTTTAGGAAAGATTTTATTTTATTTGAAAGCCCTCTCTGGGAGGTTTCGATGGAATAGATCCTCAGCCTGCCAGAAGTTTAAAGGAACATGGGTGTGATGGAGATCTCCTTTCTTGGCTGGAGACACTGTATTGATTATTGCTTTTTGATCTGGCAAATCCCATCCTGCCCTCACAACCACCTCCTCATCCTTCTCCTGAGATTTCTGCAGCTGGAAGTGGCTGTGTTTTGCTCTAAGTGTTGCTCATGACCCACTCGTCCAGTTGACCCCTTCCAGTGCCATGCCAGGCTGGCTTTTCAGGCATCCTGCTCCACAGCTCCATCACCTCCGTGCCAGCGACTGCCTGGATCACAACAGCTGATGGTTTTCCCAAACACACTAAAACTGGGAGGAAGACAACCAGCTCTGTTTTGCATGGTGAACCCAGGTCACAGTGATGGGCCGCCTCCTCCACAGCCACGGCAGTGGCTCAGGAGACAGCACACACCCTCCAGCATGTGACGGTGTCCCCTGCTCCAGCTGTGATGAGTGCGATGGATGCAGCAGGGAGGTGGAGGGGAAGAGGAGCTCTGCGCTCAAGCAGAGTTAGCAGGGAAGGCGCCTCGAGCCCACCGGAGGCCAGCTCTGCACCTTTTGGGCAGCCAAACTATCGTGTGTCTCACCAGTTGTCCCATTAGCAGCCTGACTTCCGTCGTGGCACACTGGGGAAAGGAGTGTGCGAGTCTCCTGCAATGGGCAGGGTGGCTGGGGTCTCTCTGCGTCCTGGGGCTGCCGACCTGAATCCTCTCCCTTCCTAGATAGGGCCAGCAGCACGGGAGAGGCTGGGGATCAGCCTGATGCATTAGGGGTGCTCACAGAATGGCCAAGCAGAGGCTCTGCCCTCCCATCTTGCTTTTTGTACCCTGCTCTCAGGTTTCCTGCTCTTTCCAGGCCCTGATCTGTCTGACACTTANCCCACCCCTCCCACCCCAGGAGACAGGAGCAGTTCCAGACAAACCCTGACAGCTACAACGGAGCTGTGCGAGAGAATTACGCCTGGTCCCAAGACTACAGCGACCTGGAGATTAAAGTGCCTGTGCCCAAGCATATCATAAAAGGCAAACAGGTAAAGTGATGGTAACGGTGTGTCTTTCAGGATTTCCCTTTCCTTTGGGGTGGCCAGCTTTCCCTGGAAGCTGTTTGGAGCAGGAAGGCTCCTTGTCCTTCGTGCTCAAGAAGCAGGATGTGGTTGTGCCTTTTTCTCTGGGGCTGGGTGTGTGGCTGGAGGGGACTGACGGTCCCAGCCTGGGCATGTTCCCACTGCAACTGCAGTGTCCCATTGCTCTGGCCCCAGTGGGGCTCCCTGGTACACCACGGCACTTTCTGTGCTTTTTCTCTCTGTTTCCACTGACTGCAGACTTGCACGCGGGTTTCTGAGCCTGGCTGGGGGTGGACGCTCCTCCGGCTTGGATTGTCTCCTGCCTTTCATTTGCAAGGGAGAGCTCTGGAACAGCTCCTCTGGCACTCGGGAACTGGAGCAGGCACAGCCCGTGTGAGTCTTGACCTGTTCTGGGTGGAAGGGAGCTGGGGCTGCGGCGCAGACTGAGCGGCCAGACCATCTCCCCAGCTGCCTGCGTGGGTAGGGTGGTCTTGCCTCTCCCCTTGGCTCAGGCAGAAACTTTACTTCTCTGCTCGTGGCCACGAGCGGTCACATCATTTTTCCTTCACCACTTCTGTTCCCTCCTGGCGAGGGACTTGAGAGGAGCATGCCCACGGCTGGTGTTAGTCGGACCCAGAAGTTTGAACTCTCCTGTCTTTCCAAAGTGCTGCCCTCCCCATAGCTGATTCTGTATTTTTCCATCTGGGAAGTCCGCGCTCCCCCACCTCCCATTCTCCTCTGCTTCCAGGGCGGCTGAAATGAGCACGCTTGGGTTTGTTCACCGGTTCCAGCCTACACAGCTCCTGATCATGCCAAAAGAGTGTAATTGGCAGCAGCAATCCGGACTGGAGGGGTGAGGGAGCAAACGGCTGCCACAGGGACAGCAGGGGAACCAGGAGATGCATCTCTCCCAGTGGGTCTCTAAAACAAATCCAGGCTGTTTCTTGGAAGGATTTGAAGACATCCAGACGGATGTTCCATCCTTCTGCATCGTATTGCAATCATGATGCTTCTCCCTGCCCAAGGAAGTGCCCTTTGTGCCAGAGGAGTTGTGTCCTTGCCAAAAAAAACCCTATCAGGCTTTGTCGGCCCCCCTCTTTTGCCACCCAGAGGCGTGGGGGCCTTGCAGGTGCTCGGAGGAGCTGGGACAGGACTTTTTCTCAACTCAGGACTGTGCCATCGCTGCAGAAGAGGCCCTGCATGTCAGTGGCAGTGGTTATCGGGGCAGCTCCTTCCCACGCTGTTGCCTGTGGTGCAGCTCTGCCTGCCCTGGCCCTGGCTTCTGCCTGCACTGCCCTCTCAGGGCAATCAATTGTTCAATGTTGGACTTGCCTTATCCTTGTGAGGCATCTCCTGGTGTTTGGTTCGTACATCCCTCTTGGGGCTCCTCTTGGCAGCCAACTTTTCATTTTAAAGTGGTTCTTTAAGTCTCTTCCAGCCTCAGGGGACTGGAAGCAGATAGGCTGGGCCACAGGCCAGAGCAGGATGGTTCAGAGCCATTTTAAAGCTCGATGGACTTCAGACATGTTATTGATGGGTTCCTACAAAAGAGAAGCGTTCCCCTACATTCGCCACACAGCTTCATCTTTTTAAAAAATTATCAGGTTTTTGGCTTCTGCCTGCCAAAGCGAGATTAAAAATCTCCCCCGTTTGGTCCCTGGGCTCAGAGCGCGCCCAGCTCTAATGCTGCTCAAAATCTTCCTTATGACACTTTTTTGGATTCAGGCTGTTGCTATGGCACATTTTTGCTCGGGCAAGCTTAAGGTTTCCTTGTATGGAGCTCCAAAAAAGTGTCCGTGGAGCAGGAATGGGCGATGGGGTAGGTGGGAGCATCTTCCTCTGCAGTCTCCACCTCTCTGATCTACTTACAGGCGCAACAGGGGCCCATGGATCCGAGCACTTCCCGAGCACTTAAATAGAGATAATGACAACAAGCCTCTCTTTTTGCCTGGCTCGGAGGAGACGAGCTAGATCCCTTCATAGGTTTGTGTTTGCTTGTTTGATTTGCGTGGGCGGGTGTGGGCGTTTTAGTGTGCACAGAAATTACTGTGGTGGAAAGCCACAGCAGAGAGCCGAGATCTGGGTTTTCTTGCGAGCGCCCGGAAAGCCAGGCATTTTGGGGTGAAGAGGTGCTCGTGGGGAGCTCATGGTGGGGGACAAGTAGCCTCAGAGCCTCCAGGGTGCCCCTGCTCACGGCTGTGCTGCCAGGACAGCATGTTTCCCATGGGATCGCCCTTGGCTTCCCTCCAGCCGCTGCCTGGGGTCAGGTGCAGGTTGCCCGTGCCTGGTTCTGGCAAACCCGGTTTTGCCGGCTGTGCATGCCCTGAGCGCACCGTGGCAGAACAGTTCAGGTGGCGGGGAGCGGAGGGAGAAAGGGCAGCCCCTCAGAGAGCCCAGCCACCCTCCTGGTGGAGTGGGGATGCCGAGCGGAGGCAATTTTTCCAGCAAGGCACCCGAGAAGGAGCCACTGCCCACGTGCGCCAAACCCTGTGTTCACCAGGCACCACCACGTGCATGTTTGAGTCCTCTCGGACGTTTCTCTCCACACAAGGGGAGTCAGGGCTCTCCGGTGGTGTGTGCTTTGCTCCTGTCCCCTGTCACCTCTCCCAGTGGGCTGGCATGCCGAGAGGGACCTTTTTGCTGGCTGCAGGTAGAAGCAGGTGTTGTGATCGCTTCTCGCGATGGCTGGTTGTGCAGTGAAGTGGCTGCACAGTTTGGGTCTCTTCTTCCATTTGGGTTTCTCTGCTCCTTCTCCTAATGTCCTGCTGGTCCCAGAGCCACCTTGAGGACGTCCCTCAGCCCCTCCAGCTGTCTTGTGCAGCCACCTTGGAATAAAACTCCTCTCACATTTGATTGCTCCTGTCCCCATGGATCACACAGCTGCGATGCTGTGTCTGTGCCTTCCAGATCTCCAGCCTCCCTGACCCTCCATGCCTGAAAAAAGACCGCCCCAGAAGGTGACTTGGGGGTCACCTTGTTTTTTTCCCCTTGACTCTTCCTGGGCAGGCCCTGTGGCATTCGGAGACCCCAGTGTCAGCAGCCCTCTCCCTGCGCCCTTGGAGCAGAGCAGTCGGTGATGGTGGAGAGCAGAGCCTTGTTCCCGCTCCTGGTCCCTGCGGTGGGGCCTCAGCCCTGGGCTGGAGGAAGCTGCTCTGTGCTGCAGCCTCTCCGGAGATGTTTCCTGTCCAGGAGGAGCTGCTTTCACAGAGGCTGTCCGCAGCCACGTGCCAGCTGAACGTCCTCTCCTGTCTGGCAGAGCCGGAGCTCGCATCCCTTCCCTGATCCCCTGCGACCGCAGTCCTGCTCCCAGCCATTGGCGTTGGAGCTCAGTCCTGGTGTCGCCCTGTGCTGTGTGTGCTGGGCCCCCTCCGCTCCTATTGAAGCCCTGGCAGCTCCCTGTCACATGCAGCTGGTTTGGGGGTTTATCTGGGTGGCATCAATCAGATGCAGCCGTGGTGCCCTCCCCGGCTGGAGCAGCTTTGCCTGTCTCTTGCCTGCGTGGAGCTAGTGAGCCACTGGAAATCTCCTAGGTAATGGATAATGTAATAACATTTCAAATGAGATCTGCAGAGCGGGAGGAAGATCTGGGGGAACTCTGGGAGAGAATGCAGGCAAATCTCACCGCAGTCTCCTCCTCTCGGGCCAGAGACAGGGCAGTGCTGGGGGCCACAAACCTGCCCCTTCCTGGCCAGGTCCTCCCTTAGTCCCCCATCCCGGCTCAGGCTCTCTGCTGGCGGCAGCTCAGGGCTGAAGGGGAAAGGAGAGAGCATATGGTCTCTCTGGAGACCGAGGGTACTGCGTGCCATGCAGCAAAGTCGCAGTCTGCCTCTGTCTCCCCAGGGGAGAGCCATGTCACCTCCGCGGCAGGTCGGAGCAGGGTTCCCCATATGGCTGCTGCGGGCGGGAGCTGGCCCCATTCCTGGGGACGGAGCTGCCTCATCCCCTTGCCCCCACAGCGGGGAGAAGGGGAGCCATGCCGCAGCGTCCCTCCCGCACACGGCCCCTCCTTGCACACCCGACAGGAGGCCTGGGCTGAGCCCAGCACTGGCTCTGGCGGTGGAAACGGAGCCAAGGAGCGTGCTTTCGGTGCGGTGCAGCAGAAGTGGGGACAAGCCACTGCAGCCCTGCCCAGTGTAGAAATCCCCAAATTGCTCCCACTTGGTAGGAGAGCGCTCAGCCCCCACGAAGACACACATCCGTGGCCAGCTCATCGGTGACGGCCAGGCGCCCGCTGTGCTGCTCACAGCTCAGTCGCAGCAAGTGGGCATCCAGCCTTTGAGCCCTGCATGGAGGAGGCCTGTAGCATTGCTGATTTTCTCTGTAGGGAAACTGAGGCACAGGACAGTCACGGTGGCAGAACCAGCTGCCTTGAATCCTTCTAGGGCTCCGTCTGCTGGGTTGTGCTGCCTTTCATTTCCCGGAGAGGTTTCCTTTCTCCTCTGAGCTGTTGCTATTTGCTCTGAAACAACAGCAGGTTTCCCACTCTCCTGCTACAGGCAGGTCTGAAAGCTCTTCTCTCTCTCATCCCCAGTGAGTGCACTTGACCCCGCACCCCAACTAGCACAGCAGGAGGGCAAGCAGGAACCTTCCTGATTATTTTCTCTCTCTCTGTGGTTGCAGGTGTCTGTGGATATCAGCAGCAGCACAATTCGCGTAGCGGTGCTGGAGGGGAGCAGCCAGCGCGTCCTCATGGAAGGAAAACTCACCCACAAGATCAACACGGAGAGTTCCCTCTGGAGCCTGGAGCCAGGGAAGTGCATTTTGGTAAGGGCTGTCCGCGCCAGCCATGCTTCTGCACCCTGGCTTGCAGCTCTGCTGGGCTTGACCTGGAAAACTGGAGCAGTTGGAAGTTTGAGCCAGATCTGGATGTGTCTGGCTCTCCCCATCTTTAGGTTGGATATTAGGAAAAGGTTCTTCACCCAGAGGGTGGTGGAGCATTGGAACAGGCTTCCCAGGGAGGCAGTCACAGTGCCAAGCCTGATGATATTTGAGAAGCACTTGGACAAGACCCCCAGAGACATGGTGTGAATTTGGGGCTGTCCTGTGCAGGGACAGGAATTTGATGGTCCTTGTGAGTCCCTTCCAACTCAGGATGTTCTGTGATTCTATGATTCTGTGATCTAACATCCCCATCTCGCTTTGCCCTTGCCTGTGTGCCATGCCCTGCCTCCAGCTCTGAGCTGCCCCGCTGGGTGAGTGGCAGCAGCGTGGCAGGGTGCTGGCAAAGCAGCGCAGCCATCGGGTCGGGTGAGGAGGGCCCCGAAGCTCCAGCCTGCGGTGGTGGGAATATGTCTGTGACCTAGAGGTGGTTGCTCTCCCCTGATCCTGGCATGCAGGCTCTGCCAGTGGAAAGAGGCTATGGCACTGCACCATTTGCACCCATCCTTGCCGGCTTTACCCTCTGACTCTCCTGGCCCCACTCCTACCCCAGCATCCCGGCAGATGCCTGTTCCCTACTGTTCATTTCTGACCTGCCTCAGGTTTCTTACTTACCCTGTTTGAAGCAGTCACTGTGGCTACTTATCCATTTGTCTTCAGCAGGCATCGTGGCTTGCAGTGTGCCTGCCGCTCCAGCATCACAAATCTTCCCTGTCGAGGTGGTTTGGGGGTTATTGCTGCCCAGCAGTGCGTTACTGGTGGGTTCCCAGCCTTGTGACTCATTTCTGGTGTGCTCCAGACGGACAGGCTGAGTGTGTGAGTTCTGCTGTGCCAGGGCTGTGTCCACTGCTGAAGCTGTCCTGGGTGTTGCATTGTTGCCCATCAGCCTGCAATCTTGAGTGTCAAACAGTTGCCAAACTCCTGTGCAAGTTTTGGGGCCAGGATTGTGCTGGGAGTGGGGTTTTGCCACCTGTGGCCATCTTTGCCCTCTCCTTTTCCATCCAGGGGCTTTCCCAGATGTGTTTCAGGACCTCTCAAGACCGTCGTCAGCCCCAGGAGCGGATGCTGGCTGCCTGGGTCAGGCAGGTGACCTTGTGCAGGCAGCACCATCCCTGCAAGGGAGGGAGCGGGCTTCAAGCCTTCTGCCCTGTGTCATGAGGGTGGCAGCAAACAGGCACCCAAAGCCAAGCCCCCACAGCAGGAAATTGAGTGGCACTGCACTGCCGGAGGCAGCAGTGCTGAGGGTGGTGCATGTGGAGGCTGCACGGGCACCGCAGGCCACTGCAGATCCTTATGGACGTACCCCAGGATGACGGACCTGGTGCCAAAAGAGTGAGGTTCCTGCCAGAGAGAGGAGCTTCTCCGACTCCGTTAGGCTGTTGAAAGGATGTGAAAAAGGAGGCGGTGGCATCATTAACCTGCATTTTGTAAATGTTCTTAAGCTTCTTGAAAATTAGCTGATCTGGGAAGAGGAACAATCTTGGGAAGGAGTAAACCGATTCAAGAGGAGGTGGCCCAACGGGTGGCTGCTCTGCAGCGTGGATGGGAGTCCCTGGTGGGTGTTCCCAGGATCAGCAAGGGAGGCAACGTGTGCTAAATACCCGGCGCCAGAGGAGGATGGGAACGGTGCGCGGGTGGAGCGAGACTCGGGGCCTTCTGGAGCGGCCGCGGGCAGTGCAGGGAGCGGTCCTGTTACCTCCAACCCTAGAGCTGGGTCTTGCCTCAAATTAGCATGAGCGCAGGGTTGTGAGGATCTCCAGCTGGCTGCCAACATATTGATGGTGGGATGAAATTTCGCTTGAAGAATTGTAAGGTAACTGGAGCAGAGTGAGTAATTCTCGCCCGAGAGCATCTCCTTTTTCCGTGCGCAGAGTAGCCAAAAGTGGTTTGCGACTCCTCCCAATTCATTCATCAGGAGACACCCAGCCATGTGTGATGAATCGCTTCGTTCAGTGCCTGGGAGGGGACTGGACGGGAGCTGTCTGGGTTCGGATAGAGGGCTGACGGGGCGTACAGGCACTTTCTGTACCCAAGCTTGCACATCCACATGTTGCGCAGCTCTGTGGGAACTCTGAACATGGCAGTCGAGAGTGTCTTTGTCCTGCAAGATGCCCCAAGGTGCCACCTGGCTTCCCTCCCCGTGACCCAGGGTGGGGAAGCAGCCAAAACTGAACTCAGCCAGTGCCAGCATCGGAGTCGTCCGAGGAGATCCTGGCCGCGTTGGTTACTGCTTGGGGCACCTCGGTGGCTCTGTCCGGAGAAAAACCTGTGCATGCTTGTGTTTTCGTGGTCTGTGAGTTGAAGCAATCTCTTCAGACAGAGCTTGACCTGTGCACCGAGGAGGTGAAATCTCTCCTGCTTGGTCTTGTCCATCTGGGAAAGTCCCAGTTCTGTGCAGAGAGGCTATTGAGTCCTGGGCGCTCTTGGAGGACATCATTGAGATCCCTGTGCTCTCTGGGCTGCTGTTACAGCTGCCTTTCACCTCTGTGGCTTCCCCTGGCCCCTGCTCAGCTCCCTTCTGGAATGGCCCGTTCACGGACTCTCATTAACTAGCCTCCCTTTTTCCCCCAGCTCTTATCGTAAGAAGGTTAACTTGCCTTATAACCCCTGCTGGCTGCTTTCCCCATCCTATCTGGTGTTCTTATCAATTTATCCTCTGCCACACGTCTGCCCACCCTCCAGCAGCCCCAGCGCTCCCCTCTTCATGGTGTTCAGAGACCACTCTGCTTTTCCCCTCCTGCTCCGTGAGGTTCTCCCTGCCGGAGCCTAGGCTGAGCACCACCATGTTTCCCATCTCATCCTTTGGCACACTCGTGGTTTGCACAACAGCCTGGCTGTGGCAGAATCCCAGCGGGTGCCATTTTGAAGCAGAGCGCTCTGCCGATGCCTGCGATGCGCGGCAGGGACTCTGTCCACACATCCTCCCACTCGGGATTGTGTCCCAGACTCATGCCCCTGCCTGCGGCGCCACACTGAAGCCCCGGTCCCACGTATAATCCCTGTGTTCTCCCTTCTCTGTCACACCCGCTCACTTGTCAAAAGTGAGATTAAAATAGCTTCGCACGAGCTGTTTTTAGAAATCTCCACTGGGTGTTGTGCACAACACGTTTTGGGATTATTTTCGTTGTTGAGGATTTTTTTCCCCCGTTCTCTCTCTTTCTCTCCTCCTCTCCAGCATTTGTTATCCACGCCTGGGCTTTTGTTACCAAGTCCTGCCTTGAACAGCTATTACATTCTTCGGCTTGTCATCTCCTGAGCCATGAGGCCAAGTTAATAACAATCTGTGGTGCTCTGTCTCCGCCCTGTCCTCCACACACTGCTGGAAACATCACCTACTTCCTCCTCCATACCCCCTAAACGTCTCCCGCTGACTTTTGGGGTGATTGCTGCTGTTGTTCCAGAAGGAAAGCAAGTGGTGAGAGGTTGTTTTTCCAAGATCAACTTATATCCCTTGGCAGCATCTCTCCAGCTCTGACAAGATATTTAGGATTGGGGAAGAAACCTTGTGCTATGATGAAGCCCAGCACCGGCAATGACGGGTTGTGACCTTCCTGGCAGGGCGTGGAGATGTGAGATGACACTGTGTCCGTGCTGATGATGCCTGTCACGCTCTTCGTGTGCTGCTGGAGGATCCCTCCTGGCCGCAGACGTGCCTGCCGAGTGTCCTGTCCCTCCCATGTGCCCATCTCTGCCTGCAGCGATCCTCCTTGCGATCCATGCTCACCCAACCCCTGTGCTTTGCTGAGCATGCCAGTGTGGGATCAGCCCCTTCCCTTCCTGGCTGACAGCTTACGTCGCGGACACTGGCTTTGGGAGCATGAGCACTGCAGCTCGAGGATACTGCCAGCTTCGGGTACAGCAGCAGGGGTGTCCCCCCTGCGAGCCTCCCTCTCCTCGGGCTGCCATTGCAGAGGCTGTCCTGCCTCCCTGTGCACCCCAAAAGACTCAGCTGGGCTTTACCCCTTTCAGCTGTGGGTGAAGGTTCTCCCTACAGCCCAGAAGGCCCTTTGGGACACACCAGCCTAAAAAGCAGAGCCAAAGTCTGACTGAAAGCCTAGGCATGCTGCAGGGACCTGGTCCTTCCTCTGGCAAGTGGCCACCAGTGTTTCTAGGACCCTGGAGGGTTGGCCTGAGCTATCGGCTGGGAAACTTGTAGTGGCAGCTTCAAGTGCAGGCAAAGCTTTTGCCTTGTCTTGAAGTGAGAAACATGATCGGGTCGAGATTTGTCCTTGTGAAATAAGCCCTGCTGCCTCTTGGAGACCCCCAGGGTTTCCAGAGCGCTCCCCGAGGGAGCGTGCAGCCTTGCATGGTGCTGGCGGTTGCGGGCCAGAGCCTTTCTCTGTGGGTGGGTGAGGATGGGCGCTGCCCAGAGATCTGCCATGGTCTCTTGGCTCTCCCTTACCTCGACCTCTCACACCCAAGCACTGAGTGGGGCTCCTGCCCATGGCTCCGTCACCGCGAGCTCTCGTAGCCCATGTGCCTGGCTGAGTGCCGGGCTGAATCAATGGAGACCGTCGGCAGAAATGTGTCCGAGAAACCAGCCTGAACCTGTATGTCCCATCCTGGAGGTTGGACCTGTCCGCAGCGAGTGCTCCAGCACCACTTCAAACCACGAAACCCCAAACTCAAGGTTTGAGAGAGAGCTTTGCCCTGGCCTGTGGGCATTTCAGAGGCTCATGTCAGAAAGTGGGGCCTCAGAGCAAGTCCCACTTTTACATCTCTCCCCCTGGGTTAAAGGGGGATGAGCAAATTCCCCCGTGCTCACAAGGCGGGCTGCAGAGGTTAATTAATTATTGTTTGCAAAGCACTCAGTGCTGTAGTGATGAGCACCGCAGAAGAGCTAGTGAGGAAATGAATAATTCTGTCTTCCCAGCAGGGTGGGAAACAGTATGCGGTAAATAAAGCGAGGGCCACTCATGGGGTGGGGAGGAGGAAAGGATCCCCGGGCTGGCGCTTACGGTGGCAGCTCCGCTGTCTTTCACCGGGGGTGGTCTGCGTATGAGGGGGATTCGGGTTGTGTGGGTGTTTCCCAGCTGGTCCGTGGCTCCATGGGGGTTTCCTGGGGTCTGCTGTGGTGGGGGATAGTGGTGGGGTGCTGGGGAATTGGTAGGGAAGGGAGAGGGGATGGGTTTTCCTTCCCCTGGTGCTCTGGGATGGAGGTGGGGTGATGCCTGATAAGCCACGAAGTCCTCCGGCATCTGCTCATCCCTCTGCTGCCGTCCTGGCTCTGGTGGGGATGTACCAAGTGGGTCCTTACCATGCATGCTCCGCAGCCATGCCGTGAGAGCACAGCTCACACCAAAGCCATCACCGGGAAAGCTCACACCTTGCTAGCAGCACCGTGGGGACATTCCTCTTGTTTCAAACCCAGAGGAGCAGCAGCGAGCCTGAAGGGTGCTCCTGCTGCAGGCTTTGGCTGGCCGAGGGGATGGCGTTCCCTGGGGAGCTTGTCGTTCCCCCGCCTGCCCACCCAGGGTTGGGAAGCCCACGAGCAAACCCTCAGCGGCTCTTCCTTCCCTCGAAAGTGGAACTGTGCAATTAAGAGGAGAACAAGCACGTCTGTCTAGCTGGAAAAACTAACGCCTTCCCCAAACTGGAATATTTTACCAGCTCTGCTTTCCCAGAAGGATTAAGCCCCAGCCACCCCCTCCCGTATTAATTGGTTCCTTTTCTTTGCACCGCAGACAGACACCCGGCTCTGTAACTTTAATGGCTGCCCATGTTTTCCCCTCCAGAGCTGTTGAGCTTCCAGGGAGGTTTGAGTAAATTGTATTGTCTGCCTTTATTGATGATTTTGCAGAGGCCGACGAACACCATAAATCTTCCTTGCTGCTGGGATTATTGCTAAAATAATACAGGAGAAAGAAACCCACCCTTCCTGGCAAAAAAAGAAGCAAGTCGGGGTTCCCAGTGCGGGATGCCCCACAGTCACACCAGCGCTTATTGGCACCCAGCACAGCCCCTCCGGCCATCTGGCTCCATGGTCGTGCGTCAGGGAGGCCCGCGGCGATGGCTGGCAGCTTTTGCTAGCGAGGACGTTCACTGGAGGCAAGGGGATGTCCCCTCTCCTCCGACCATCCCTCCAGGGCTGGCCGATGAACCGCGGTGCCACAGGAGGCAGGTGCTGGTGGCGAGCGGGGCAGCACAGAGCGGAGGGTGATATTTTCACCTTCGCTGCCCACTCTCCCGCCTGCAGAGCGAGCCCTGGGGGAGCCGAGGCAAGGGCTTCTGGGTTAGCACATCGTGAAATCGCAGTGCTGCAATGCTGGGAGCCCCTGGCCCCATGCTCTGCCGGGCAGGGCTTCTTCATCTGACAGGTCCCCGGGCTCTCAGCTCCTGGGTGGCTGCAGACGAGCCCGCCTGGCTCTCTGGGCCCCGTACCATGTTGCTGCCACCGCCACTGCATCAGCTGCACAGCCCCAGGCTGGCATTACCTGTGGGCAGGCCCCCACAGAGTACACCTGTCCCGGCCTCGAGCTATGGCATGGGATGAGATTTTGGCTGTGCCATCCAGCCCAGAGGCCTGAGCTGGGGCTGCGAAGGGCTGCGGCGGAGTTGTGCAAAGGTCTTGGACTGCCGAGGGAGGGAGGGACGAGTCTTTCTCCCCCTCTGCCAGCTGGGGGGGGACCTGGGGCTCGATCAGTGGCAAGCGGGACCTCCACATCTGAGCTCACGGCATCGCTGCCACAGAGGTGTGGGGCAGGCGGGGGGATAACACATCCCAGGAGCAGGACGGGGATGCCTCTCCCCGCTCTCCTCTGACACGCACTTTGTCCCCAGATCAACCTAAACAAAGGGGACGAGTACTGGTGGAATGCCATCCTGGAGGGTGAGGAGCAGATCGACATCGACAAGATCAACAAGGAGCGCTCCATGGCCACGGTGGATGAGGAGGAGCATGCTGTGCTCGACCGCCTCACCTTTGACTACCACCAGAAGCTGCAGGGCAAGCCCCAGAGCCACGAGCTGGTAGGTGCCAGCCGTCCCATGCCGCCATCCCAGCCCTGCCCTGCCGTGTGCCCTCGAGCTCCTCCGTGGGTCCCATCTCTGGTAAAAGGGAGTGGCGTGGGGCAGCTCCGCAGCTCTGCTCCATCTCAGAGCTCCTTCTCACGCAACGTCCCCCCACATCTCCATGCTAGGGGGCATGAGGATCTGCTAGTCCCTGTCTTTTGACCGCACGCTCCCATCTTCCCCTTCCCGGCACCTTGGCAAATGCCTGTGAGCCCAGACCCCCCTGCACTGGCGATGGACCCACATCATGCTCCTCCCTCCAGAGCCAGCCCTGCCATCTCCCCACTGGCTCTGCTCTGGGCTGAACCTGTGCGGGTCTGGATTCAGCCCGACTGAGGAGCTGCCCTTTGCTGCGTGTTGCTCCCTCCCAGCCCCGTGTGCCACCTGCCCTTTCCTGGGCCGACGAGAGGAGGGTGGGCAAAGCAGGGAGGTGTTTGTGTGGTCCTGCTGTCCCCCAGCGTGGAGGGGTGCTGTTGCTGAGCCCCAAAACCCCCTTTGATGCATCGGGTGGCCATGCAGCCCTGATGCCTGCGGGATGAGCCTGTACCCTCAGCTGGGGTGGTGGGGACGGTGGGGGGCATGGGCGAAGTGTGGGAGCCCGCATGGGAGACCTGATGGGAGCCCGCGGCCTCTTTGCAGAAGGTGCACGAGATGCTGAAGAAGGGCTGGGACACCGAGGGCTCTCCCTTCCGCGGCCAGAAGTTCGACCCCTCCATGTTCAACATATCCCCCGGCGCTGTGCAGTTTTGATGGTGGTGAAACACAGCTGTGAAACGAAGCGGGGAAAGGAGAAACCCACCCGGGACCCTCGCACCCAACACTGGCACCCGTAACCCGCTCGCCAATGATACATGCTGCCAGTACCCTTCCACTGCCTTCGCCACCCGGCATCGGGCTCGGGGGTTCAATGTGCGTGCCGGGAAACCTGGCGAATGCAGATTTACATCCCGTCACCAAGGCAACCCAAGCGGCTGGGACCCTTCTCTCCTCGCCTCGCGCTGGCGACGGCTCTGTTGTTTTTCAGGAATAGACAGAGCTCTTTGGGTGACATAATTATTATTTCTGGTGGCTGAGGATGCTTCTTTTTGGGCTTCTGGGGGTGCAGATCCCTCCCCGCCCTGGCACAGGGCAGCTTTGCGCCTCGCAGGCACAGCTGTGCTCTCTGCAGCTCCGGGTGCGGTCAGTGGGGATGGCGGGGGGCACGTGGAGAGAGAGCCTGCCCCTGCCCGCACCCGGCCTGCTGCCCTGCCCGCCTGCACCCCCGGCTCCCCTCGCCGGGCCCTGCTCTGGGGTCTCCCATGGGTGCTGTGCCGCCAATGCCCCCCACCCGGCCAGAGGGCCCCATCCAGCACTGGGGGGGGGTTTCTCCCAGCTTCACCCCTGTCAGCCCATCGCCGGAGGGGGTCCATGGCATGCTGGTGTGTGNCTGCACTGGGGCGTCCCTGGCAGCAGGCTAGAGGCCCAGCCCTCGTGGCCAACAGCCCCCGCATACCAGTGGGCAGTAGCCCCAGAAACCTCTGGGCTTCCCTGGTATGGCACTTTGGGGTCTGGGGGGGGACGACATGGGAGNACTGTCCCCCCTTCCCCTTGGTTTGCAATAAAGACATTTGTTGAGCGCGGGGCCTGCGAGTGATTCGGTGCCACCGCCTGGGAGTTACGTGTATGCCCCGACCCCCCCAACACTGCCCCGCTTAAAGAGGGGGAAGGGGACACCCCGGGGGGATGGGGACACCCCAGGG